>CM031244.1:663622249-664166943 GCA_018340775.1 Taxus wallichiana var. yunnanensis | reverse complement strand
TTTCATCCTCCATAGACCCCAAAATCATTATGCGGCATAACTCATATAGTCTGAAATATTCCACGAGATATCTTCTTGTAAGATAGAACTTTGATAGATTCCTACTTTTGACCTTGTAATAGCACCACTTTGAAGGTTGATCTAAATTCCTATATTGGTTCCTCATTGTTGTTGCAAAATTTGTTGGTGAAACTTTAATAAATCGGCATTTAGTATACCTTTGATTTCCGTACCCTTGAGCTCTGACGTCTTTGTAAATTGTTCCATTATCATACCCATTGATTTATGTAAATACTTACGTGAAAAGTGCACGCACGGGCACCTTACGTATTCCAAAAATTGATTCATCACACCCGTGGCTTCTAGAATTTTATCTTCTGAAAACGTTCCCTAATTTACGATGACAAGGTTTCTAAAAAATTTTAAGCTTTATTCTGGTTTCAACTATCACAGACTCAAACAAATTACGTGTCATGGGAACATCTTCTCGTTAGATCCTGTAATATCTTGACGTTTTTTTGCAAAATGTGCATTGGTATTTCCCTCCCATTAACGAGAGATGCATAGGTGATCGTGGATATTAAATATCAAAAAAGGTGTTAGGATTTTTAAGATCTAATAAATCTCTCCAATTTTCAAAAACAGTGCATCAAAACTATCACGGGAACGATCTGATATATCAAGACTTTGACATACCATTTTCCTCATCGTATAAAATCCACAATATAGATTAATGCGCCTGTGCATGCTTCATCGATGTATTGATCTCCTTTAACATTGGAAGAATACCAACCAATGTAAGCAATGTCTCCAAATCGGTTAAAGCGGAACAATAGGTCCCTTGCCTTTATCGACTTCATGACGGTATTTGTGCATGAAACCAACCAATGAAGGATACTCCTCACGAAATCTGCATGCGGAGTTCATACAAAGATATCCATCTAGTCTCCACATCCTTGAAGTTTTTGCCATCTGTAATTCCAATTGCAAATTTTGGAACTCGAGAAAACGCTTTGGGCTGCTTGACATAAAGGCATGAAGTTCTCTTATGAGGTCTTCTAATTTAGCAACATTTTCGTGGTTTCTTACCATTTTATACGCTAAATTCATTACAGCAGAGCCATACGGTGAATTGGTAGCGTATATGCGGCCCTTGTTGTTTGTAATCTAACACACATTACACATTCGGTGACCTGCGCATGACAAATGCACCATCTGCTCCAGCGCATACCAACTTCGTAGCAATTTCATAATCAGTCATACCATGACATCTTTCGAATGAGAAACAACTATTTTATATAGGTTTTCGGCATTGCGATTTTGACCATTTTCATAACACCCAACGGATGAGGTGTCCTTATATGATTTTCTAATGTATAGATGTGGACACATACCCATGCGGTTTTGTCATTGCTTTGTCACTTCATCAATTGAAAGAGAGATAAAGTTTTCTTTTTTACATTCTCTTTCAAATCTTCCTTCTCTATCATCGAGGGCATTTTACCATTTCCCATCCACTACTCTCGAGACCAATGAGGCGAGGTACATTCAGCATTCCGTTAAATTGATACAAAACTTTGAAATCGAGGAAATCCGACATCGCTCTTCCTTTTTTAAGTATTTGAAAAAGAGTAGAAATTGTATGAATTTTGCATGTAGATTTGTTTCTTTCATCTTACGATATGCGATGTGATTGTTCCTCCCTTTTCCAACGAGATGTCTGTGTTTTTCTACTCTGCCTCATATTCCATTTGCGTATCTCCCACATGCATGCACTCCTTTTCGATTTCCACCTATGTGTTTTGATTTTACGGCCATCCCCGAATTCGATTAAATATTATTTTCCTGAATGTTTTTCTATAGTGTCCCAGCTTGATTGCATTTTTGTTGCTTTCCCAATTTCCACGTACATATTGTACATGTACATTCACATGGGATTTCTTGAAATTAGATGATTGTACGGGTTGATAAATGGAAATTTTCTACCCAATCAAACTTGTATGTCTGCCCGATGGTCCACATATTCTTGTTAGTTTTGAATGCTTTACTTTTTGAGTAGAATTTTGAGCAATATCACAATCACTTGGTTTCCTCTTTCTTGGACCAGAGTTTGATTTTGATTTTTGTCTTCCATTTTCTTGAGTGTTTATATCTGTGATATCTAGCTGCATAGTTGCATCCCATCGGGAGCAATATCTTCAAGATCGGCATATTATTGTAGGTTTCATTTGTTTGATTGTGATCTTCATCTGAATGCATGTCCACCTCAATAATACCTTCCACCACAGATCGGTGTTACGATTCTTTTTGGTGGCATCTATATGATTGGTATTTACAATATTTGTATCTGCAGAGTTTCCAAAATACTTGAAGAGTGATTTCTGAGATTTCTTACTTACTTTTAGGTTATTCGTATTCTTTGGGCTGGCACCTTCCATTATTCTAAAAAGAGTCATGCGTCGGCAAAAAAAGAACCAAAAGCAACTCTGTCCGAGTCTCGAGGTCTTGTCGTGCGTGAAGCTGTCAAGGTCGCGCGTCGAACTCTGCCCAAGTCACGCGTCGAACACTTCCTTCTATCGCGCGTCACTTCCTAGCCCAAGTCACGCGTCAGTAAAGCTCTTGTCGCGTCGTCAATCACTCTTGTCGCGCATCGATGCAAGATTATGCGCGTCGATCTGCTCTTGTCGCGCGCATCGATAAACTCTTGTCACGCGTCAGTACATCTCTTGTCGCGCGTCAATAATGCCCTTGTCGTGCGTCAACACCTGCATTGTCGCGTCAGCAATCACAAATTAACATAATATGAATCTCTGGTGCTCAAGGGTATGCGAGTTCAAATTTCACAGTATTGGTAATTTGGTAAGCTACTTGAGGTATACTTACCGATGAATCACATAGGTTTTTATAGGAGATGTTTTCAAATGAAGGCGAAGCTGACCCCCCAAAAAAAATATACTATATATTTTAGGCGAACAGGACACTGACCCACTTCGAATAATTCACCTTTTCAAATTTTCCTAAAATGAAATTTTAGCCATATTACGAATATTCACCGCTAAAATTATCCCTGGTTGAAACTGCGAGCTGTTAGAGAGTGGGTATGGGAGTAAAGTTACTCCCTGAACCTAACTGAAACTTCTAGCCCTAAGTTTTGGACCTTGTGACCTCTGAGAATTGTTAATAAAAGAGGATTTTTTTCTTGTGGATTTGAGTTGTTCCAGAACCTGTTGGTGGTAGATGTTGCCTAGGAACCTAGTTGTAGACACTCCTAATCAAGTTCTGGGAGTGGGTAAGTGAGACTCTTATTATTTGACTTTACTTATGTGTTATTTTCCTCACTATAATTTAATCCTGCTCATGTCTTTGATCTAGTGGAAATTAAATACCTTGGGTATTTAATTGTTTTGGGTCCCTTAACCCTAAAATTTAATAAGGAAATCTTTAGCTAAAATGTCAATGAAATCAGTAATTAAATTAATCCTTAGAGAGATTTGAGCTAGGTGTGGACCTATTACCTTTATTGCTTTATAATGTGAAATCAGTAATCATTATAATGGGAAAGGTTATCAGTTGAATTTATTTGTCTTTGAGACTTTGGTTGTCAACTCCTAACACCTTAAAAAAAAATTCCATAATTTTCTAACTAAACCTAGGTGGTTCATGGTTCTCAAGCGTGTTGTTTTAACCTGGCATTACAGTAATAGTGCTCTGTTGCTCAAATTTTGGAATGTGAAACTCAGCCACGAATGTTATGTGTAGGGAGTCATAATCCACTGCAGTCTAATGTGGGTCATACTTCCAATACCAACTATGTGTGGGCCCTTTTAGCATAGTGGCAAATTGACTTTCCTTTTTGTCTAAATTTGTAACCCCTTAGTGTGCCATAGTAATTCACATTTGTGAACATTCTCCATTACATCCTCCACACCTCTGTATTATGATAATTGAAGATACATCTCAAAGTAGACTTGAGGTATCTTTTACATTGGTTGTAAGGTGGAGGGCTGATTCGGTGGTGCCGTTGTGGTGGTGGGCCTTGCCCTATAGTAAGCTGACCAGAACCAAATCCTATTGGATTTCCTCCGTGCGGTGGATGACCTAACCCTCGTGATCCTCCCATGCCACCATTTGTGGCTTTTGGTCCAATTTATGGACTACCTTGTGTCCCATCATAGCACTAAAATGAACACCTACGACCTACACTATTGAAGGACCCATTGAAGTTCTTCCAATGGTATGTGCACCAATAATCTATCTTCATGATTCACCTATGAACAATCCCAAACACTGGAACTGTTGTTGTGCTACTATGGGTGCGGTACTAGTTTGAGACTCATCCAAATTTAATGCAAAATGATATCTACTTGTATCTATTTTTTTACCTTCAGTAGATTTCCTTTCAACAACTACCTATGGATCTGGAACACCTTGTGCAAGGGTTAGGTAGCCAGGTTTAGTCAAGTGTGTGTCGACTATTCTCATTCTTTCTCGAGACTAGCTCTCATCCAAAGCCAAAGGGGACTCTCTATTGCACTTGCCCAAAGTCGAGAGGGCCTAATATTGTGGCTCCTCATCTTCCATGAGAGCTTCAAAACCTTCGTAAGCCATCATTATTCTCGACTACAACACTGCCTCAATTTCCCTTTCCCGTGATTCATTAAAATTGAGTCATCTTTCCTCTCTTTTCTATATTCTATTCGGGACAACTTCGCCATCCTTCTCTACACATGCTCCTCCCTTTGTGTGTAGTGGGAGTTTAGCTAGCCATAGATAATCTCTCCGAATCCAAATCTACCATCAAGATCTTCATCACTAAGGGTATAACATGTAAATAGGATCCTTAATGATCATGTAAAAACTTAAACTCAAATTCCTTCGGGCATGAATACGTAGAAATAGTGTATTCCAACATATAATTGTGTAACACACTAGCCCATCAACGATCTACAACTCTAGTTCATTCCTCATCTTCATTAGCAAATGTCTTACAATCTTCTTGTATATAAATCCTCATCCTAGGACCCCAAGATCTCTTCGATGAGTACATGCTTCCAACCAACGGTACAACTCTCTTTGGAAAGAAGTTGAAGAACATCTCATACAATTCATGATAAATATTTTCCTCTACCCACTTGCACATGTTAAAGACAGGTCCATTGTTATACCTTTGTGTCACGGGGATTCACTTAGTAAAAGTATGGTATAACACCTGCGTTCGAAGGGTATTAAAGAATACCCTTAATTCTAGTTTCTACCTCTAATTATTCAATTGATAATACCCCCTCCTGTTATATTATTAGAATGAAAATACCCCCTATTTTTTCCATGTACCTTACTTACCCATTTTTCAATTACAATTTTATTTACCCCTTTTTATTTCTACCCCAATATATTAGACAAAAATATATTATATTTCTCACTCAATTTTTTTTAATATGCATTTCCTTTCGAAAGATAGTTCGAAGCCATTGAATACATATTACAAGTCACCTTATATATGTTAAGCTTTATGCATTTATCAATAGTTCTTCAAATAATTAAGATGGTGAAATAATATCACTTGTGTTGAAAAGCATACTCAATTCTAGTTTTCTACCATCTTATTATTTCTTGGTTAAGAATCTAGATTTATTTATTAAAAAGAGATTATAATTTAATTTATGACCACACTCCTTTTGCAATTTTAAGGTATTTACGTTTAAAAACTAGGGTTCAAACATTTTAGTTTTATATTAAAATTAAACCTCTATTTCCTTTGGCCCATCTCTCTAACCTACCCCCAATACCTGATTCAAAACATTAATAAATTAAACCCTTTCACCCCCTCATGTCTACCGGTATATTGAGTTTAATTTTATTAATTTTAATTACCTCAATATGAACCCACGTGCTAGGATATTGCCTAGCTAATGAACCCCCGTGCTTTGTGTAAACTTATCTTGTTCATCTTCCATCCACTTTCAATACTCTCCAATATAGTCGATACTTCGTCTATATGTAACATCCTAGAAGCCAAATTGAAAAGAGGTCCTGATAACATAAACAAAATGTAGTATTTTATTTTCACCTCAAGTGCTATATACGCACTTTAGGACCTCATTCAGAGAGAATTTTAATGCTCATCGGAATCGTGTGCATGTACCAAGTCCCTCATTTGTGTTTACTTGTCAAGATGTTAACATGTATCATATAATAACCAAGCAAGTATCCATTCTTACAACTTAATCAATTCATTCAGAGCATCTTTAGAAACACATATAATAAGGAAACATATCATCCTAAACAATAACCAAGCTAAGTTGTACTTACAACATCATATTCATACATACCAACAATCAAGTTCCATCCACAATTATCCATTAATAAAAATAATTCATTACATAATTGAAGACGAATATAAAACCAGTCAAAATGCCAATGCGTTGGACCATGCGCTCAAGTATCAATCAAACCCTAGACCATAATAGAATGGCTACATTAGCACTCCACGAACTATGAACTAAAAACTAATAAAATAATGGCATACAAAACATATATATAGGGGTATGGAGTTTCCCTTCGCCGCCTATGCACTCTCCCAATAATAGGTGTGCCCAAAAATAGACTACACACATGCTTTTAAAATAATTGATATTAATAGACTATCCTAATTATACACTGCTTTAATCCTATTAATAGCCCTCCATGTGTGTGCTTGATCTACATGTTCATCCTCTAAAAATAACCTTTTCTTGGCCACCAAGTCATCATGCTTTAGTTCTTTGCTTGGTCGGCACTCCATCCCACTTTTCTTATTTTTAGCTTGTGATCAACAAAATGGATAAGTCCCGAATTTTGTTTGTCTATACGCGTGGTCCCATGTTCCACCCTATTCCTATCCCGAATGCCTTCCATTTCATCATCCTTATCCTTGTGTGCGTGCTCTTGCACATTGCCCATTTGATCCTTAACATTTTCTTCTAACCAACAAAGTGGTTCAAACTATGTTACTTATCATAATTTTCTACTCGCATGATTTTTACTTGGAGTGTAAATCTTTGAAGAGGGTGTGTCGAAGAAGTAAAACTTAAGGGAATGAAACATCATAGAAGGAAGAGGGGCAATAAAAGGTGATTTTATGGAGGAGAAGTAAATGGAAGGGGAAATGCTTGGGGGAAACAATGTGCAAAACATTTTTTCTTACAATTAAGTACATATGAAATTTGTTTCATAGTATGGACCTTAAGATTAATGTTGTACCATATCTATTTTAAACCATGTGGAGGATTCACTCATTCATTTCTAATAACCTATTCTGCATAACAATTGAATAGAAGAGAATATATTGGGAAAATATGTTGAATATGGGTTTTGTTTTTTTTTAATTTTTTATTTTAGTGGCAATGTTCTCAATTGTTTTCTAATTTATTAGATAAAAATAATATGAATGAAAAGTTAGACCTAAAATGGAAATTACTTGTATTATTTAGGTGATTGAAATTTTCCATAAAAAGGGCCAAAATAAATTTTCAGTTTCCTTTAGCTACCGAATAGACTACATTTGATAGATCAATTTACTTGAATAAAATAAAATGAAAGGTGAAAAATTTGCGAAGATTTTTTTACTTGCATGTAAAGCTTATTAAAATGTAAAAAAGTGTTATAGGATGAATGATCTCAATAAGTGGTGACGGTGGAAGAATGTGTTTCAAGGAATTCACAAAGACAACGATGGAAAGACATTTTCAAAGGGTCCTTTATTATGAGAAAAACTATGTTTTTAATGCTTCTACATCTTATTCTATCAATGAGAACAAGGTCGACAACATGATATCATGTTAGGAAATTAGGTCTTTCATTTATCCATTGGATCAATTGAAAAACTTCTCCAGATTATAAAAAAATGTTGCAAATGAATATGAAACCCTTTGATGAATGTCATAAATTCATGTTTTTATGATCAAAGTAACTATTATGGTACACATTCTGCTACTTATCATAATTTCCTACTCATATTTCTTACTTGGAGTGGAAACATATCTGAGAAAAGCTACCACTTTGCTCATTGGAGTGAACAATCAATCGATATGTGTACGAAAACACCGATCAACTGCAGAAAGGACACCTCACAAAATAAACCAAGTATAGCTTTGATAAAAAAAAATAGGTATGTGGTAATGAAATCATGTATCATTCACCTATAATGTCTTTGACAATGAAATCCCTCTCAACATTCCTAAAGAACTCATACATGTAATTTCTAGGTTTAAATTTGGTGTATTTTGATGTCTAAAATGACTTTAAAACATCTAAACATCTGGCAAAATGCCTCCAAACCCAAGTCATTGCTAACAATGGGAGGTCTTTTTTGGCAAATAATTTTATAACTTCAAACGCCACATGGAGGCACATTATATGCGTAGTTGGAGAAGGTAACTTTTTACTAGACATAAAGGATCACATGCAAAACACACTTTGTGGTCACAGCTTTCTAGAAGTATGTAGAGGGTGGATTATACTAACAATAAAAGACTAAAAAATAATAAAGGATGGTTCCTTTAAACTGTTTGACAAAATGCTCACTAGAAACCAAACATGGACCATCAAATAGAAATTTGACCGAATCAATTTTGAGGTGAAGAGAACAATGATGAAAAGGTCCTTAATGAGTTCTATACTAAGTAGGACAGAGAAAGGGAACATAAAATATATTATTTCATCGACATGGCTTTGGGAAAAAAAATTAGAAGGGCTAGCTCCTTCTAGCTTTGTGCATGGCTTTGCGCAATAACCTTGAGATAAACTTCTCAAATGAGATCATCATAAATGAAATCAGTATTGGCGTAATCGAGGAAGGAAAGAAAACATACTGAAATACACGGTCAAGCAAGTTCATAGCGATTGAATATGCAAATGCGAGAAACCCGGTGACTATGTTTTCATTATGATATGGGTAAAATTTGACCTTTATAAATTCTTCCCAACTTGCTACTCTAAGCACTACAATCCTCGAGTCTCTTACCATCGGTAATAATTTTCCAACCGCGTGGAACCTTGGTAGACCTACCAAGACAAGTCACGGGGCCAGGACCTCATTCCCCATTGATGGAAGTGTTGTAAACAACGTGCTAGATTTCTATGCCTAATACCCTTGACAACTTGATAGCTTTTACCCACCACATTTAATATCTCATAAGTGGAACCAGAGCCTTCCATTTCCCCATGAAGGAAATTAATCGGTCCTCTTAAGCCTGTAATACTTGTCAACAACATTTCATGTAATAGTTGCACACCTTTTATGAGGGTTGCAATGAATTTTATTTGAAGGCCGGTGTTATCTTCTATGCTAACAAAACACGGAAACATTTTTTTAGGAGTGTAATGAAGATTTGGTAGAGAAACATACAATTGATACCTTGTCTCATCTCCAACATATGATATAAATGCCACAACCTCTTATAATTGTGCCTCCATTATTATTGCTACTACTTCTCTCTCTAAGATATCAAACGCTACATTTAACCATTAATAACTAAATATTAATAGCTAACCTATTTAAAAGACTACATAAAAATACTAAACTATTTAATAGTATAGGTCATAATTCATTCTCTAAAATTAATAACTAGAGTGGTATTTAAAATACTACATAAAAAATCCATGCAAAATGAAATCAGAAGTAGGAGAAGCTATTCAGAATCCAGCGATTCAGAATCAAGAATCAAGCCAATATTAACTGCGGTGTTTGAGGCCGCATAATATAGATTTACATAAAATAAAACGCAGATGACTGTAAATATGCTCATAGGAAACCGGGCATGGATGAGAAAATTAAAATTTTACCAAATCAATATTGATGTGAAGCAAACAACGATGAAATTAGCTCCACCATGCACGGCCTGCCATTAAATAGTGAAATGGCAATGGATGGTAAGAAGAAATTGCCTGCCATGGATTTGCAAAAGAGAATGAAGACGTTAGTATTAGACCTAAGCGAAAAAAATCTTATCACTCGCATCCCTCTTCCACACAAGGATCTTACAGATGAATTTAAATTTCAAGGGTAATTGGAAAAAATTCACATTACAAAAATCCATGGAGTAGACCAACTGCTACAACAACTCTCCGCCATTAATGAAAAAGGGTAAGAGATTTACAGATGCTCTACCGAAACATCTCAGCCCAAGCAAGAATGTTATCCCCATGATGCACCGCCTATAATTTGAATGTTGCAAAGTGAAGCATATCGTTTCGATCTACATTAAAGATATAAAAATAGTTGGCGAGGATTTAAGAAGGGTGATGAACCAGTACTGTGGGAATGTGTTCCCTCTCAGTGCTTGTAAGGTATATAAAAATGATAGGAATCTGTTCAACTTATACATCTTTAGCTCTAAACATTAGGGAAGGAATACTTGTTATCCATTGACTCCATATGATGATTTTCTCTTACCAGCAGTATGAGAGAAGAAGTTGACACTAGTATTGGAGCTTAACTGGAATCTCTGCTGGCTGCCATGCCGGTAGAGCTCATGAATATGCGTTGGTAGTATGATAGGGACAAAAATATTATGTCGTTGATATGAATTTGTTAGAACGGTCATAGCCTTCTACCTAATACACGCCTTTCAGCATAATTAATGTGTAATAAATGATTCGTATAGAACATTTATTTAGTATATCCCTATCTTCTAAATATTTAAAAAGACAACTTGTAGTGCCACCCTTATCTCACTAACTTCTCTATATTTAATATTTAAGAAACATGTGTATTGCGTTGGATTCCGTGAATTTTTGGCATTTGAACAAAGCGATGATGTAAAAGATGTACTAAACATATCACTTAGTATTAAATCCAATCATATAAGACTCAAAGTAGGTCAGGTTCGGAATGGGCAATGTTTGTTCATGTTATTTCACAAATGAAAATGTCACGACTAAGACCATATTGCCTTCCATACCCAATGCCAACCATCTTGATGAATTACTCCTTTACATTGAGGAACATTTGAACTAGGTAATTTAGCACAATTTCTAACCTACATCCTCTTATATTTTACATTCTTTTCGGGAAATCGCTACATCCATCGTTTATCACTTTGTTACAAAGAGCAAAAAGTGGCTTCCTATGATAATTATGGAGTTGTTTCCTCCATCAAATTTGGCATTTATTTCCTAGAGAGAATATGCATGCATGTTAAGACATGCTCTCCTTCCAAGGTAATGAATGTTATTTTGGTGTGTGTCTAAATTATTATATCCATCTTATCTCGGACACATGATTTGATTCTTCCGAAAATCCTACATGACTAACCTCATCATGATGATTCGAATAATGGTTCTCAATGTCTTGAAACAAACAACACAAAGCAACTAGATTGTAGATGTGCTTTACGTAGGCGGGATCGGGTAGGATACATTTTACAAAAAATAGATCAAGTTTCATCAAACAAAGAAAAATGTCTACTCCTTGCATATATATGTGCAACCTAGGAAAATAGGTCAAGAAATTAAATTACAAGATACCTAAGGAAAAGTTGGAGGATATCATTCTATTCATCGCCAATGGATCCATTTTTGTGTTTCATAATTAAAAATATAACGTAATATGTAGGTGACGTGTCTTTTCCCCAATCATATTCTCCCATATTTTGTCCTTAAATAATCCCAAGGCATGGTGTTGATCATTAAATTCCCTTCCCGGCATAGTTGTTTCTCTACTCAGTGGATGCTCAAGAACTAAAAATTCTTCAATCCAAGTGGGAAATACATGTTCGCCACGGAAATCTAGATGTACACAATGGAAATTAACAACAAAAAGCAACTCCATACATAGAGAATAAAAATAAATGGAAAATAGATTAAAACGCGAGATCTTTGATGCCATGTATATTCGGTTTGAACCCTTCATATGGTCATTGATGAAAAGTTTTTGCACCATTGGATGTTGTTAGAAGGAGGGGATTTCTACCAAAGACAACGTCTTTCGGCGTAATTAAATTTACCACACACACACACTAGCAATTGTACATGAAATATATGATGTAAACATCGAAGACAATGGATGGAAGAAGTCAAATTGGAGTGAGTGAAAAAGTGGGAGATGAAGAGGGGAAATGAAGAAGTGGTTTGAGAGAGGAGAATTGAAATGGCACTGAAAATATAAATGAGAACCAATATAAAACTCTTATTTCGTGCAATCAGATGTCATTTTTTTCAATCATTTGAATGACTAAGGGCGTACGGTGAGTAAGTCATCGAGACAATATAATTTGGAGATATATCTAAAAGAAAGGAGTGGTCCTACAATATTAAGTATGTTAATAGTTATTTACAATTTTAGAAATTTAATTTGTTAGAATCATGTTAGATAAGATGAAGACATGAATGGAAAGTTGGAAATAAAAAGGTGGGAAGAAAATTCTTTTGGATTCAACGTAATAAAAATAAAATAACTTTGAATTGAATGTTGAAACCCATTTGATTGATCCCCAACACCTAACAAAGATTTAATGGTCAAGATTTCAATGACCAAGATATAATAAAGAGTTTATGGTTAACATTAAAGGGAGCTTAATGATTTGTGTCAAATTGAATAAACCAATAAGGAAATAGATTAGTTTTTATGCTTAATATGTTTTTGTTAGCTTTGAAGGGAAGGATGGAATATAAACCAATAAGGAAGATGAGAAGGAGGCTAGGTGGCTATGGTGGTTAGAGAAACAAGAGGTGAATAAGGACTAGAGGTAGGACTTTTGTGGATGGAAGAACATGGATTTAAATTGATAATTGAGCCGCTCTCCAATAGTTAGGTCATATGAGGGAAATGTGTGAGATTATTCTACAAGGATCAATATGTAACCTCATGTACATCAAAGAGGTTGCACTACAATGGTAACTTGATGCTCCAAGTAATCAGGAAGAATCGAACGACAATGGAAAATCATGCGTGAGGAAAAATAGTTCTATAATACTCGTAGATTTAAAAATAGGGTACATATAGGAGTGTTGTGTAACTCCCATGCCTAGAAAATCATTCCCTCCATGAGGGAAAGAGGAGTTATGATTCCAAATATGGAATATAACTCCTATGATACCACTAACACATATGACAATGAAATATTCTATGATGGAATCTTCCATGTGTCATATAACTCCTGAGACATGTGATATTGTTAAGCAAGATGACTCTCCACGTGATGTGGATGATACCCCAAGTGATGACGAAGAAATTCAAACACACCAACACCCCCTCATTGAAGTTGAGGTAGAGGTCATGGAAAGTTAGAACAGAAAGAGAACTCCCCTAGAAAACTAAGAAAGATGTGTCAATGGAGCTTGGTAACTAAAGGCCTAATAAGGTACCCATGTACAAACAACACCTCTCTAGAAAATAAGAAGAGGAAAAGAAGGACAAGAAATCTCTAAGAAGATGGGTGGCTGCATGATAGACCTCACCCCAATAAAATACTACAAGTGAAGAAACTTCACCTTAGTTATGAGCTTGGTGAATGTGTTTCGCAACCCGATCGGATGTGTGACAATATTGCAAGTCAATGATGTCTTCATGTATCAACTTTGAATGAAGTGCACATGGATCTCAATGTGTTTTCATCCACTGATGTTGAACTAGATTTCTACAAATTGAGATGGTGTTCATGTTGTCACAGTAGATAATGGTAAGCCACCAAAAATGAATACCAAACTTTGTCAAGATACCTATGACAACCAAAATTTTTTTGTGGCGCGTTAAATACTCCTCTCTACTTTTCCACTATATATGAGATGGCAATTTCATTTTGGTTCTTGCCATACCAACTGAAATGACCCAAAAAAGACGCAAATTGTAGCCTAAGCTAGATTTCCAATTATCTAGATGACATGACCAATCCGAGTCTATCTATCAAACCAAGTCAATCTTTGTCCCTCCTAAATAATGCATTTCATCTGTATGAGTGCCATAAATATAATGAAGGATCTGTTTCATTGATTTCTAATACAACTCATGAGGATCTTGCATTAATATAGACATGATCCCAACAACATATGATAGATCTGGTGAGTGTGAGTAAGGTAAATCAATATCCCAACCAAATATCGATAAAGGGTACCATCAACCAAGGGAGTAGAGAAATAAGAAACCAACTTAACCTAGAAAGGAAATTAGTAGGAGAAGGCTTAAAAATGACATGGGAAATCGAGCTATCAAATCAAGGGAGTACTTAAGCTATGAAATTACAATTCCCGAGTCATATTTTGAAATATAGATCCCAAGAAAGTAATGAAGCAAGCCCAAGTCAGACATGGAGAATTTTTTGGCCAAGGTGATCTTCACGAGAATCAATTATAGATGAAGAGATTCGTGTGATCAACAAGTCATCAACATATAGAACAAGGATGAGCATGGAGTCATCTGCCGCAGATTGTAAACATTTAGGTCGAGTGACACCGAGTGAACCACGATGCAAGTAAAAAGGATTCCAACTTCACATACCAATCCCAAGGGTCTTGTTTAAGGCCATAGAGACTTCTTTAACTTGTAAATGTAGGAGAGATCATGGACATAACCCATAGGTTGTTCCATATAAATTTCTTCCTCTAGGTCTCAATGAAGGAATGCACTCTTAACATCTATCTCGGTGGACTTCCCATCTTTTCATGGTAGCGATGGTGAGGATCGGTTGAATTAAAATCATCTTCACAACTAGAGAAAAGGTTTTTGAGTAATCAAGCCCATCTACAGGAGAAACCCTTAGCAACAAATTGTGCTTTATAATTCTCAACTTCTCCATTGACACCATACTTTGTTCGGTACACCCACTTACATCGAATTATTTTTCTTCCTTTCGAAGAGAGGTGAGATCCCAAAATATTGTTATTCATGAGTGAGGAATAATCCTCATCCATGAAGGAATCCCACTTAGGAATCCTAGAAATATTGAGGGTCTAAAGTGGAGGTGAAGGATGGGGTCCAAAAAATTTTGAGCAAGTACGTCTCTCATCTAAAGGATGTTCATCCATTTTGCAAAGTCTGCCTAGTCCAATGAGGATCAAAAGGATCGGGCTCAAATTTGGAAGATTCCTCAATCAAATGAGAAGGGAAAAGTCCTCATCATCATTATTGTCGAGAATCAGAAGACTTTGAACCATGAGAGTTAAGAGGAGCAAGAGGATTAAGAGGAGGAACACGCTTAACAACATCATCATATGATTATTCGAATCTAAATCAAGGAGCATAAGTACCTCGTAGGGTGGAGAAGTATAATTCAAAGATGAAGATAACTAATCAAACTTCACACGTATCTCAATATAAATCTCATGAGTAGCAGGGTTCAATAATATATACCCCTTCAGGTTATCATTATACCCTACAAAAATACAAGGTTTGGACTATGGTTATAAATCCTTACATTTCGTTTTGGGAATCCAAGCCATAACATTGGATCTGAAGACGCGAAGTTCTCTACATCAAGATTACATCCAAAATAGGCTTCAAAGAGTGTCATCCCTCTTATACCCTTGTGTGTGTAGCCTATATTTTACTACTAATAGCCCAAGGCGTGCTTTGCACGTCACTCAACCCGAACCGAGTGCTCACAGAAGCACATAAGGGTACCAAGACCCTCTTTTATGTTAGCTTGTTCAAGGAGTTAGCATGATTGAACATATATTCTAGATCCATAACAGATAATCAAATATATTGTAGTGCATAAACCAGATCTAGATCTTAACCATATGCAAGAATACTTAAACAATAACTATAATAAAGTTTACCATACAAGATCCCATAACATATGTATCTACAATCAATATCCACCACGAAAATCCATCATATTAATTATAGTAAAACATAGAAGCTTCTTACATACATTCGAGTGTCACCATGAATCATGCGTGCATACAAACCAACAACATAACTCTAATAAAAAAAGGTGATACCGAACCGTGCAAATCCATACATATTTCTAGAGGTGGGGACTTTCCCTTCACTGCTCATGCACCTTCAAAAATAGGCTACATGCTAACAATATCCATGCACCATTACATGAGAATAAAAAAGCATGCAAGCACACTATTAATAGATTATCTAATATTACAACAACAGGTAGAATCCTATTAATAGCTTGAAACTATGCATGGTGCTCGATCTTCAACTAACTCAAAATAGCCTTTGTGTGTTCTCCAAGTGTTCTACAAAATGTGTTCCTCACTCCATGTCTATACTTAGCATCAACTTGTAATCTCTTCAATGAATCGTCTAGAACCCTTGTTCCATCTTCCATCCTTTTATTTTTCTTCCAAACAGTTTCTTCGATGATATCTTTAACGCAATTATCCATCTTGTGGTTAAAATCAGATATTTTTCACCTTGTTATCTTTGTTACCCATGGGCTCCATTCGATCACTTCCTCTGGATATAACATTTCCATTAATCATTCCTCTTCCACTTCATCAACCTCCTTTTCCATGACCGGAGCTCCCATAGGTGACATTTTCTTCTCGCACTTACATGGATGCTTTATGTAACTTGTTACCTTCAATGCTTTGAACCCGAATCTATGAAACCCTAGCTGCAAACTTGTTCCCCTTAAACCCTAGTCACACAAACCCACCTTTGATGGCATACACAACCACCTCAATACAAACTTTGTGTGGAATGACACCAACCAAGTGCCTCAAGATTTCCTGGTTCATCACTCTATAGGTTTCTTGTCACACTAAGCTCTACTCACACTTCATAATCCAATAACTCAAAGCAAGGCAAGGTAATAATAACGTTACGCTTCACCGAACTTATATCCCAATTCAAAAATATTTGCATTAATTTATCCTCAACCACCACCGTACACAACATTAATTCTACCTTCTTGATTTTCCACATGTTACGCCTGGTATTTCCACGCCTTACTTTCCTGCACCCAACTTTTCGTGCCTCAATCATAACCTTCTAGCACGCCCACTACTTCTTAGCCACATACCTCCTTATGTGCACCTCCATGCACCAAATTACCTATCCACTACACCTTTCACTAAGTAGTTTCCAATGTTATAGTCTACCAGTGTGTTATACCAATCATTTACCTTCTTATGCATGGTCTTCAATCCAAGTAATTTATTTGAATTGTATCCTCGAATCTATCTCTTCTCTGAGCACCTATAAGTTTTCTTCATTGTACACTAGAATCAGAAGAAGTCGCCAACAATTTCTTCTTGATTCACCCCACACTAAGGGTATGCATGGTCCTCTATGCATGAAAACACTTATATGGTAATCATCTTCTAGTGCGTAAGTGCCCTTATTTCACAAAACATTGAACTAAATTAACAAATCATAACAATGAAAGGAAACACATATAAAGGAATTACAGTAAGGAAATCTAATCTAAGTGGCAATAATTCCTTATTACAAACACCAAGAAGACTTATTTATAGTAGGACTTCAACATACTTTCGTTGAAGTAACCGGGAAACTATGTTCCATCCAACACCTCTAACTAAAAGCATCTGAATCAAGTATATAAGTTATAACATATGGTCTCAACCAATGTACTTTGAGCTTTCCAAGGTGGCGTAAGAACTTTGAGTCATAAAGAAGAATCATCTGTCCAAATTCAAGCTTCTTCTCCTTAATATGTCTATCATGTCATTCCTTCTTCCTAACCTTTTCTTTCTTCTAAGTCCATTTGGCTATATCGCACCCTTCATCCAACTACATCATTTTGTCAATATGCTCTTTAAGTGATTTCTCATCAGCCAAATATCCTTCACGTGTAATGTGCGAGAGAAGGTAACATGATTTCCAATGGTAGAACGGCCTCCACACCAAACACCAACTAAAATGGTGTAGTCTTATTCAACCGCTTGTAGGTTTTACTAAATGACCAAATTACAAATGTATACTTTATCATCCCAGTCTTTCCTTCCAACATCAAAAATTTTAGTCAATGTATGGCTCAATATATTGTTAAAGTCCTGAGAATTTCCATTTTCTTGAGGGTGATAGGGTGTTATTTTATGATGTGCAACCATAAATTCTATGAGTAATATCCCGATAGTCTCATTAAGGAAATGAGTACCCCTATCACTTGTCAAAATCAAAGGACATCCATACCTGCTTGAAGATATTTTCCCATATAAACCTTGATGTTATAGCTATCATGTAATCCTTTGTAAGCATTGGTTCAACCTACTTTGTAAGATAATATTTATAATTTATGATGTAGTGTGATCCAGTCTTGCACGTGGGTGGGGAAATATGACCCACAAATTCAATTTCCCACTTTTCAAAAGGTTATGCACTACCAATCGGCATTAAAGGCATATCATCTCTATGCCCAGGGTTTCCATGGTTCTAACAATGGTCATATGCCTTACAATATTCTTTATAATCCTTATATAATGTTTCCCACCACAAACTAGCCAATAAAATCTTGCATGTGGTAGCATCTCCCTGTAATTTCCACTCTGAATACCACCATGAGCTTCTTCCATAATGGCTTCATGCTCATGTTTAAGTACACAACGGTGAAAAACTTCATCGACCTAGTTTGTATAAGTATCCACTTATCAAAATGTAAGGTGTGGCACGAATGGCAACTTGTTTCTTCTCTAACTTCAATGCCGAATTCTTATTACATAATTGGATTTTCTTCTCTTGATGGCCCGAACCTCTAACTTTTGTGCCATAGTGAATGCTTCATTGAATGTTTGAAAGGTTTGGACCTACAAGGTTGGTGAGATATGTCTAGCACAAGCCCATGTGAAGACCTTGATGAGTTCTATTTGTGGTAATTGGAAGGTAAGTTGGTTGATCAGGCTACACCAACGAGTGACAAAATTTGTGATATATTCATCCTCATACTGACGTGTGGAGTATAGATCGGTTATGGTAACCTTCTTGATGATATTGATAGATAAATGATCCAAGAAGGCTTGGGCTACCCGATTGAATGAGAATATAGAGTGTCTAGGTAACCCACTATACCAATCTAATGCAGGTCCAGTGAGGGACATGGGAAAGGTTCTTAAGAGCAAGGCATCAACATGAGTGATCAGATAACACCCATGTTTGAAAAACCACAAATGTTGTTACAGGTCTTCTTTGCTATTGAAACGATTGAATTTAGGCATTTCCCAATGCACAAGGTATGAGCAGATAGGAATGGATGGGTGAATGGGCTCGTTGCAAATCTCGTCGTAGGTGAGAGTGTTGTAGGAGTCAGAAATTGATGCCTCCAATGTCTACATCTTTTCCAACACCAATTTAATTAGTTCATTGGTGGGTTACGATGATTGGGTGCCTCCTATAGTGTGAGAAGGTTGGTTTTGGGCATACAACAGGGGTGGAACTCTAGTGTATGGGGCTGCCATGTAGGTTAGGTTGAGAAGAAGGCAAGTGAAACAGAGTACGTACCCTTTGTAATGAATGATGGATGAAACAGGAGGTTGTTGATAGTATGTATATGGGGGTGGAAGGGTCGTGGTAACCTATTGGTTTGAAAATTTGTCGGTTAGGAAGGTCATGGGGAAACAGTCACCAATGTGCGCGGGGTCGGTGTCTGTTAATATATAGTATATTTTTTTGGGGGTCGGCTTCGCCTTCATTTGAAAACATCTCCTATAAAAACCTATGTGATTCGCGGGTAGTATACCTCAAGTAGCTTACCAAATTACCAATCTTTGTGAAAAATTTGAACTCGCATACCCTTGAGCACGAGAGATTCATATTCTTTGTTGCTTTGTGATTGTTGGCGTGCGACAAATGCGGTGTTGGCGTGCAAGGGGCATTATTGACGCGCGACAAGAGCAGATGTTGTGTGACGCGAAGAGCATTATCTTGTGGCGTGACAAAAGTATCTTGTGCGAAGCAAAGAGTGTATCTTGCGCGCGCAAGCTGTATTGACGCGCGACAAGAACTTTATTGACGCGCGACTTGGGCTAGGAAGTGACGCGCGACAGAGAAGGGTTGACGCGCGCGAGCGAAGTGTTGACGCGTGACTTGGCGAGTTGTGCGCGACCTCGGGCGAGTTCACGCGCGACAACACCTCGAGAGGCCCAGACGAGTCGCTTCTTGGTTCTTTTGCTGACGCAGGACTCTTTTCAGAATAATGGAAGGTGCCAGCTCAAAGAATACGAATAACCTAAAAGTAAGTAAGAAATCTCGAAATCACTCTTCAAGTATTTTGGAAACTCTGCGGATACGAGATATTGTAAATACCAATCATATAGATGCCACCAAAAATCGAATCGAATCTTGTTGTGTGGAAGGTATTATTGAGGTGGACATGCATTACACTTGCACGATATCACGGTCAAACAAATGAAACCTACGATAATATGCCGAGATCTTGAAGATATTGTTCTGTTGGGGTGCGACCGAGAAGTGCGGCTAGATATCACGAGATATAAACACTCGGCAAAATGGAAGGCAAAATCAAAATCAAACTCTGGTCGAAAAGAGAAACCGGTGATTGTGATATTGCTCAAAATTCTACTCAAAAAAGTAAAGCATTGAAAACGAACAAGAATATGTGGACCATTGGCAGGACATACAAGTTTGATTGGGCAGCTAAATTTCCATTTATTGAACCTGTACAATCATCTAATTCTGAAGAAATCCCATGTGAATGTACATGTACAATATGTACGTGGAAATTGGGAAAGCAACAAAAAATGCAACTGAAGCTGGACACTATAGAAAAACATTGTGGAAAACAATATTTAACTATAACGGGGGCGGATGGCCAGAAAATCAAAACACATAGGTGGAAAACTGAAAAGGAGTGCATGCATGTTAGATACGCAGCGGAATATGAGGCGGAGCGAGAAAAAACACGACATCATTGGAAAAGGGAGGAGCGATCACATCGCATATTGGTAAGATGAAAGAAACAAATCTACATGCAAAATTCATACAATTCTCTACTCTTTTTCAAATACTTAAAAAAGGAAGAGCGATGTCGGATTTCCTCGATTTCAAAGTTTTGTATCAATTTAATGGAATCTTGAATGTACCTCGGTCTCATTGGTGCGAGAGTAGTGGATGGGAAATGGCAAAATGCCTCTCGATGATAGAGAAGGAAGATTTGAAAGAGAATGTAAAAAAAAGCAAACTTTATCTCTCTTTGATTGATGAAGTGACAACAATCGACAACACACGCATGGGTATGTATCCACATCTATACATTAGAAAATCATATAAGGACACCTCATCATTGGGTGTTATGAAAATGGTTGAAAAGCTATGAATCTTTGAAAACCTACATAAAATAGTTGTTTCTCATTTGAAAGATGTTGCTGGTATGACTGATTATGAAATTGCTACGAAGTTGGTATGCGTTGGAGCAGATGGTGCATCTGTCATGCAGGGTCACCGAACAGGGCTGTGTGTTAGATTACAAACAACAGTGGCCCCATATATGCTACCAATTCACTGTATGGCTCACAGAATGAATTTAGCATATAAAATGGTAAGCAACCACGAAAATGTTGCTAAATTAGAAGACATCATAAGAGAACTTCATGCCTATATGTCAAGCAGCCCAAAGCGTTTTCTCGAGTTCCAAAAATTTGCAATTGGAATTACAGATGGCAAAAAACTTCTGAAGGATGTGGAGACTAGATGGATATCTTTGTATGAACCTGCATGCAGAGTTCGTGAGGAGTATCCTTCATTGGTTGGTTTCATGCACAAATACCGTCATGAAGTTGATAGGGCGGGGACTGTTGTTCCGCTTAAGCGGATTTGGAGACATTGCTTACATTGGTTGGTATTCTTCCAATGTTAAAGGAGATCAATACAACGATGAAGCATGCACGGGGCGATTAATCTATATTGTGGATTTTATACGGATGAGGAAAATGGTATGTCAAAGTCTTGATATATTGTCTTGTTCCCGGGATAGTTTTGATGCACTGTTTTTGAAAATTGGAGAGATTTATTAGATCTTAAAAATCCTAACACCTTTTTGAGATTTAATATCCACGATCACCTATGCATCTCTGTTAATGGGAGGAAATACCAATGCACATTTTGCAAAAACGTCAAGATATTACGGGATCGGAGCGAGAAGATGTTCCGTGACACGTAATTTGTTTGAGTCTGTGATAGTTGAAACCGAGAATAAAGCTTAAAAAATTTTGAAACCTTGTCATCGAAATTAGGAGCGTTTACGTAAAGATAAAATTACTGGAAGCCATGGGTGTGATGAATCCGAATTTTGGAATACGAAGGTGGCCGTGCGAGACTTTGTCGATAAGCATTTCCATAAATCAATGGGTACAATAATGGAACAATTTACAAAGGCGTCGAGCTCAAGGTGCGGAAATCAAAGGTATCTTGAAATGCCGATTTATTAAAGTTTCGATCAACAAATTTTGCAACAATGATGAGGAACCAATATAGGAATTTAGATCAACCTTAAAAGTGGTGCTATTACTGAGGCTGTGGCGAGGAATCTATCAAAGTTCTATCTTACAAGAAGATATCGGTGAATATTTCGACTATATGAGTTATGCCGGACAATGATTTTGGGAGTGCATGTGGAGGATGAAAGGGTTTTCGATGCATTGTCATTTATAAAATCAAAGCGAGAGCAGGTTGGATAAAAATCTGGAAAGTTGCATGAGGTGTTACGTTTCTCGATACTCCCTCGAAACCTTTCCGTTTGTCAGAGCAATTGCGCACTGGAATTCCCTTTGCGAAAGAAGAGGTGTAAATAATACAGCTACAAGTACAAATATTCCCAACCTTGAGAGTGTAATTGGCTCTTCGTCACATTCTACAGAAGACAACATCGACTTTGATGAAGCTATTGATAATGGATTGTTTCAACTTTAAGTAGGTATCTTCTTTATCTATCTTTTATTTTTATCATTAAAGATGTTACAGGTCTATATACTAAAAATGTCAGGCAATTCACCCATCTATCTACTAATCCATTTCTCGTGTTGGAATTTTTTAAAACACAGATCTAGCTCATTACCAGTGGCAGTGATGATTTCAACTTTAAGCAGGTATCTTTTTCCCCTTAATCTTATTGTTTGTTTCTATTCATTTTTGTGAGCAATTTGCTCACTTTGGAATTCCCTTTGCGAAAGAAGAGGTGTAAATAATACAGCTACAAGTACAAATATTCCCAACCTTGAGAGTGTAATTGGCTCTTCGTCACATTCTACAGAAGACAACATCGACTTTGATGAAGCTATTGATAATGGATTGTTTCAACTTTAAGTAGGTATCTTCTTTATCTATCTTTTATCTTTATCATTAAAGATGTTACAGGTCTATATACTAAAAATGTCAGGCAATTAACCCATCTATCTACTAATCCATTTCTCGTGTTGGATTTTTTTAAAACAAAGATCTAGCTCATTACCAGTGGCAGTGATGATTTCAACTTTAAGCAGGTATCTTTTTCCCCTTAATCTTATTGTTTGTTACTATTCATTTTTTCAGCTATGGTTATAATTAAAGATGTTACAGGTGTATGTATTTACATTTAGTTAAATACAATCTTTTTATTTTTTGAAAACGTGGGTTGACATCATCCGTCAGGAAGCTGTTACTTCTTCTCGGGATTGTGATGTCGAGCAACTCACCCATCTATCTACTAATCAATTTTTGTGTTGAATTTTTTAAGACAAAGATATAGCACATTACAGGTGATGATTTCAATTTTAAATAGGTATCTTCTTCAACATAATCTTATTGTTTGTTACTTTACATTTTTTCAGCTCTTGTTATCATTAAAGGCGTTACGAGGTCTAATTCTTTATATTTACATTTATTTAAAGATATTGTTGGTCTATATATTTAAAGATGTTCTTTGGCACTTCTCGGGGTGACAATGTCGGGCAACTCACCCCTCCATCTACATGTCATGTTACCCTTGATGATTGCAATACGAGAGAGTAAGCTAAACCTAGCATATTTGCGATTATGTTTAATTTCTTACAGGTGATGATTCTTTCTTGATTTCTTAGAATTATATTTAATTTATTTTTAAATACAAGTCCACATAAAATTCCTAATAAAATTCACATAAAATTCGGGATAAACAATACATTATACGATTTTAAATATAAGTCCACATAAAATTTCATCATCCATATATATCATATCATCACCATATCATTATCATATCCTCATTATCATCATCTATCATTAATTATCAATTATCATCATTCATCATCTACGTCCACATACTGATTCATGACATGCAAGTAAACAAAAACATACATATAATTCATGATAATCAACATCTAATGCAATTAAAATTAAAGATTGTATGTAAATCCATATAATTAAATTCAAATACCATAGTACATACACAATAGACAATAGTAGAAGTTTTCAAATTCATTATTTAATGTTTCCACAATAATAAAAGTTTCTAGTTTTCAAAACCCTCTTTTTCTTTATCCAATTCTACTCCTCTGCACTATTCCCCAACGGCTTCTTCCGGTGTGTGGCTGTACCTCTTTCCCAAACACTAGAAATCTCCATGCGACAATGACAAATTTGGATCAGGCTGCGCGTATAAACTATCCGTTGCCAATAATTTTAAGTAACGACTAATAATCTCATTGATAAGAACCTTAGCCCTTACATCCCATTCTATAAGCTGATTGATATGAGGAAGCATCTCCATCTTTCTCATCAACCCACACAAAATCTTTTTGTGCTTGTCCGATCTATGAAATACTCCTTGCCCTCTTTAGAAGTACTTGTGCCCAAACCGGGAACCTGTATGGTCAAGCAACAACAAGTGATACCTAATCAGCAAGTGAACAAAACCAGAACTTGAAAACATATAAAGAGAAAACAAACTAGCATTACTTTGTTGCACTATATGGTCGAGCCGGTTATCGATCCACTCAATGATTCTCTCCAAGCTTCATACTCAGGAATTGTGTAGAAAGATAACACATTTCCATTTTTGTGAGTTGCCTACATCAACATGTGCCGACATTAGACATGGAGATACATAACATCTGGAGGCTTAGAAAACAAATATAAAAAGTCTCGAAACACAACCAAATATACAGGGGGAACATTTACGAAACTAAACTAGCTATATCTGAAGATCATGTACACAGTGCATCATTATCATCGAGATGGCCATATCTTAAAGATTTAATCTTTGTCATATATTTTATCTTCCTGTAGACCAAGGATTTTTTTTCTATTTACTATCTCTTTATTCTCCATTTGTTGGTGAGTGGTAGCTTCCCAAAAAATAGATATTCACCACTTTGATAGGATAAAGATAACTAAAATAACAAAAAATTAAATTGGAAAGTGATGTCGAAACATGTCACAATACTACCAAATTCGGTATTCACATTTCCACGATTGAGGCACAAACACTTACAGTTTGCAAGAGCCTTGGTGAGTCACCCTCCAGTTAATATTAAAGTACATTGATCGAAATTCTTCCCCCTGCTTGATTTGCATCATCGGGTTTGGGAACATCAATTAATTTCCCCTTCTTGGTTCCATCGAGTTTTCTTAAGATCTTTTTTTGTTTAAACTTTTCCCTTTGCACTCATCGGGTAAAACAAAGTTCTAGCTCATCTTAGACACTAGCATTGCAAAAATTACATGTACTCAGAAATGCTACATATTAGACACCACGCCTGGATATATGGACATGGGCTAAAAATGTGAAACAGAATAAAAAATATGAATTAAAACGAGTTATACTTACAATCAACATGGAAACCAAACGTTGATTCGAGAAAATTCTTTTCTTCCACGAGTGTTGCCTTGGTTGTAACAATTGGTAAATTTTTGAACGGAAGGCCCGTAAAACGATGGATGTCATTTGCTTCGATACTGAATTGAAAAATTCGGCAATCGTTCAGAGTCACATAAAAAATGCCGTCCTCTGAATTGTAGGATGACAGAAAGTAATTCAAAATATCCGGATCTGTTTCGAAATGGGGCATATTAACGATATGGATGTGAGGGCATAAGGGACATCGATTGAATTGGATTCTCTTGATTTTTGTTACTGAACTTGCAGTTGGGAAGCATTGAGACCTGCAAAAATTCAAGAGCCGGAAGATGAAAATGAGAAAATGACCGGTTGAAGGGTATTTATAGGCTAAATCGGGCGTCGATGCTTCTTGGCGCGCGTCGATAGATGCCAGGCGTCGTCAATAGATGCGATGGCGCGCGTCGATAGATGCGCGATGGCGCGTGATGCGCGCGTCGATAGATGCGATGGCGCGCGTCGATAGATGCGTGCGCGTCGATAGATGCGATGATGCGTCGTCGATAGATGCGATGGCGTCGTCGATAGATGCGATGGCGCGTCGATAGATGCGATGCGTGATCGATAGATGCGATGCGCGATGATGCGATGCGTCGATAGATGCGATGTCGTCGTAGATGCGGTCAGATAGATAGATGGCGATGTGTGCGTCGATAGATGCGATGAATGTCGCGTGTCAATGTACGAATAATTGATTTCTTATCCAAAATTTAATGGAATTGAAGTTTTCACCTCTTTTGCACTAGAGGAAATTCCCTTCATGTTTGCAATGCGGCCAATTGAGATGAAGACTTCAAATTTATCCCAGGACCAAAGAACAAATAGTGATTGGTGTGTACTTGATGATGATAGGGTCTTGTTTGATAAGTTCATAAAGAAACTTCATGATATATGAAGATGAGTTTGAGATGAGGTACGATAAGGCACTCTTGACAAAATTTACACAATGTTACCTTTTTAAGATGATCGACCTTGCACTCTTGACAAAATTTACACAATGTTACCTTTTTAAGATGATCGACCTTGCCTGAGAGAACTTTATGTTGAGTGTAAATTTTTTTCAATATTTTAGACACTTGATTTTATAGATTGTACTTGAAGATCATGATTAATCAATTCAAGGCATAGAAATGGTGGAGCTTGAAAAAATTGTCTTGAAACATACACTTGAACATTGTATCTTCAGACAAGGAAAACAAAACAAGGTGGTAGCGGGAATTTTATACTTTGATACTCATTGCGAATTGACCAAGTATTTCATCATTTCAACAATGATAATTAGAAGAAAGTAAAAACAACTTTCCGTTACACAACAATTTTGATCACTTTACCCTTATTGTATCTTTCAAACCTTCTTGTAACTAATACGATATGTAAACAACCTTATTGAGCTATGATCATATGCACCACCTTAAAAATTTGAAAAAAAAGAGATTTTTTAATTCAACCACTCCAAGAATCAGTCCCAAAGAGAGAATCTCAATATGTGAATCCTATACAACATATTTTACTATGATCATGTTTGCAAAATTCAATATTTTCTTATACACTCAAAATTATTCCAACTTATAGCCTCCCAGTTCTAATCCACAATTATTCTTCACCCTTATCAAATATAAAAAAATGATCTATACAGACTAATCTTCATGATAAAAACCTTGTATGTTTTACATTAAACTTCAAAGTTCTATATCGAGCTTGACCTATCTTTTAATCACATGGTTATTCCAACTTTGGTTAATCTAGCCTCCATAGCCTCCATAATCTACTCTACACAAAACAATATCCATGATAAAAAAACCATATCTTTTAAACCATGGTCTTGATTATTTCCCAAGCTCTAATTCTTATGGCCTGGAATTTAACTATTTCATAATTGGCTAATCTAGCCTCTACATCAATGATTGTTTCCAGCAAAACGTTATTTTCTGACAAATGGTCTTGACTATTTTGGATGTCAAACAAGCTCTGTAATGAGAGATTATGCACTAATATAGAGGTGAATCTCTTTAAAATAGAATTTTCCGACACCATAAGTCTATTAAGGAGAAATCCTAAATAGTAAAGATCTGTTTCAAATCTTAGTTGCTATTTTTTCCCCAAAGACAATTTTCAAGATAATTAAAGTCCCACAAGATATTTAGGCACTAAATTTGACATTATACACATTAAATTGATCATCGTCTTTCATCATCATCTATCATTGATTATCAATTGTCATCATTCATCATCTACGTCCACATACTGATTCATGACAATGCAAGTAAACAAGAAACATACATATAATTCATGATAATCACCATCTAATCACCATATAATTAAATTCAAATACCATAGTACATACTCAATAGTAGAAGTTTTCAAATTCAATATTTAAAGTTTCCTCAATAATAAAAGTTTCTAATTTTCAAAACCCTCTTTTTCTTTAGACAATTCTACTCTGCTCTCTTCCCCAACGGCTTCTTCCATTGTGGTTGTACCTCTTTCCCCAACACCAGAAAAACCCCCAACTTATAAGATCTTGGCCATGCTTGTCCAGTTTTTAAAATTCTTTCTTCTTGATTTGTTGCATCTCCATGCGACAGCAAATTTGGATCAGCAGCTGCTTTGGCTTTGAACAATATGTCAGGGTCGAGACCATGCTCTTTAATTATCCGCTTTAGTGTATTGTTTTGTTTGTTAACCAAAACAATATTTTGCTTCAAATTTTTTGCTGCGGATAAGCTGTTCTTTGTTGTTTCCAAGTGAACTTGCAAAACCTTCACCTGACTCTTCAAATTTTCATATTTCAACTGCACAAAAAGAGTAATGTCAATTCAAAATATTAATGTAAATTCAAAATTTCAAATTAACAAAAATGATTGTTTGAATGTAATAGTACTTACAACCGCTCTATCTCTTTCGGCATTTGCGATTGATACCAAATCCTTGTCCTTGGACCATTTGTTAAAATATGCAGGCCTCGGCACTAATATTTTCCAATTTGTTTAGTGCCTTATCTAAAATGTCGTCTTTATAGTTGTTGTTAAACGTGGCAGGTCCCACATTTTACTTGGGTAAGTAAGGAATCCATCTTCGCGAGTTGATTACGGGTGCGGCGTATAAACTATCCCGTTGCCAATAATTTTCATAACGACTAATGATCTCATTGATAAGAACTTTAGCCCTTCTCTCCCATTCTATCAGCTGTTGGATATGAGGAATAATAAACTCACTGACATGGGATTGACAATCATTACCTATTAAGTTCTCCAAAGGAAAAGGTGGGAACTCTTCACTATCTGAATCTGATGCAGACGATCTTGCTGGAGAAGAATGGGGGCTTTCACAAAGATCAACTGCTCCTTGTTTCTGCCTTTGGGTAGGCTGATCCTGTTTTTGAAAATATAAATCAAGATTTAGATAAATAAATTTAAATCAAAATGTAATTCAAAATTGTAAAGCATATTAAAATTGAAATTTGAAGTATACCTTCTGGCCTTGAATCATCTCGCGGGTATCGAAAAAACCAGTTGGGTCATTCTTTATCATGCCCAAATAATCTTCATCTAAATTTATATTGTTCAAAAGATATGCCCGTTGCCTTTGGGCAAGCCACCAAGTGAGAGAGTTGGAATTGAAGCGAGGTGTCGAGGTTTAGTGTCCCAGCTTTAGGGGCCGGAGCAAAAGGCATGCGTTTACCAATGTTCTTTTCTTTGTTCCTCTGGTTGGCATTTTAAAAATTAATGGTTGAGTGGGTGTCGGTGCCGTGGTTTGATCATGGTGACATGTGCTGAAAAGTAAAAAAAATGAAAAATATTAAAACAATTCATAAAGTGAAAACTACGAAATTAAACGTCTATAGAAAAGTTGTACCTTGTTGTCGAGGGTTGTTTTTTTGGTGCCACGGGTGGCCTTGTAGGAGTTGAACTCGGTGGTGTTCGAAAGATATGAATGCATGCGACTGTATGGAGTGAGTTGGGGAAGAAGGTTCCATATTCCCTGCAATTCATCAATATTAAATGTTGTCAATTCATTTGGTTAAAATTTAAATTGAAAAATAAATATGCAACTTTGGAATTTGTAAATAATATATGAGAATGTATTACTTCTCTGGCGTTTAACGAGTTCAAACGCTTGAGGGTTTGGAGAGTGAGCTTCCATTTCAGATTGGGAGTCCCCCGAAGCCTCCGCGTGTTGTTGGCCTCTTCCTCTCGACATCTTTTTTTTTCTTGGAATGGCTTCAAGATATCTTCTCTGCAAAACATTAAAATTTAAGTTTTAATAACTGTGCACTGTAATGTCAAATTGTAATACAATTACAAACTAAATAGTTTATACATTTGTTCATCAAATGGAATTGAGAATTTCTTGAAAGCCTCATCGAGCAAGTAGTAGAATTTCTTTATGTTTTAAATTTAAAAGTGCCTCATAGTAGAAGCCGAGGAGATAGTTTGTTGAATAAATGAAAGGTTTATCGAGAGTTTTGAATTTGTTATTTCGAGTTCTTATTTTTTGGATAGATATGTGCACCATCAATTTATGTTTTGAGATAGTGGCACAAATATATCTGATATGGCCCAATTTGGTATATCCGTTTGGCGACCTGCAAAAACAATTACGGCTTGAAAAAATGAAATAAGTGCGCGAAAAAGTGGTGTGCATTGATTGTGTATCTACACCACGCTGGATTTATTGACATGGGCTGCAAATGCGAAGCGATGAAAATTACTTTAAATTTATAACGACAAATTGTATCGAGAATAAAAAAGCAGTTAAAAAATATGAATTAAAAGGAATTATACTTCAATCAACATGGAAACCGTCGTTGATTCGAAATTTCTTGTCTTCTTCCACTAGTGTTGCCTTGGTTGTAACAATTGGTAAATTTCGATAGGAAGGCGATGGCGATGTATGTCATTTGCTTGATAGTAGTGAATTGGAACATTTGGCCATCGTTGAGTCACATAAAATATACCGTCCTCTGAATTGTAGCATGACAGAAGGTAATTCAAAATATCCGGATCTGTTTCGAAATGGGGCATATTAACGAGCCCTGTAAATTCACACTCTTCCATTATAGCTTGATATTCTGAAGACATCTTTAAAGCCGTATGGATGTGAGGGCATAAGGGATTCTGTAGTTGATCTTGGAAATCGATTGAGTTGGATTCTCTTGATTTTCTTGCTTGAACTTGCAATTGGGAAGCATGTGAAGTCGACATTATAGCTGTTATTGCGTCTTTGTCAAAGATTTAGACTGCAAAAAATTCAAGAGCGGGAAAATGCGAAAATGAGAAAATGGCGGCACAAGGGTATTTATAACCTAAATAGGGCGTCATTGCCCCTGATTGACGCGCGTCAACGAGTTCTGATGTGGCGCGTCATTTGATTTCAATGTCGTCGTCGATAGAATGATGTCGTGTCGTCGTCGATAGAAGATAGTGTCGCGTCGATAGAAGATGTGTCGCGTCGATAGAAGATGTCGTCGTAGCGTCGATAGAAGATAGTGTCGCGCGTCGATAGAAGATAGTGTCGTGCGTCAATAGAAGATAGTGTCGCGCGTCAATAGAAGATAGTGTCGTGCGTCAATAGAAGATAGTGTCGTAGCGTCGATAGAAGATAGTGTCGCGCGTCGATAGAAGAAGATAGTGTCGCGCGTCGATAGAAGATAATGTCGTGTCGATAATGATAGTGTCGTCGTCGATAGAAGATGGTGTCGTGCGTCGATAGGAGAAGATGGTGTGTGCGTCGTCAATGTCGGGCGTCATCGTAGCGAAATGTAATGATGCGTCGTTACGAGCGAGCAGATGTGTCGTCGTCATTTCATTTTCTAGTGTCGCGCGCGTGTCGCGCGTCATTACTATCTAGTGTCGCTCTAGTGTCGCGCGTCATTACAAAACAAAAGTGTCGCGCCCGGTGGCGTGCGTCATTACGAACTAGTGTGTTGTCGGGCGTCAGCGATGGAGCCTTGAAAAACCGGTGAAAAAAATTGTTTTTAATCTTTCAAATTCACCTTTCATTTGGCCCAGTTACGGGGATATTCGCGGGTATTTTCCACCTTGATTTTATAGGGGTGTCTTAAAATGCGGAGAGATTTATGTTTTTGGGTTGGTAAACATGAGCCAAACCTACTTGCATAAATAAACAAAGCAATACGATGATTAATAAATGACAATAAAATGGAAGCAGATCCAACGTAATAAACACACGAGATCTAACATAAGAAAGATCTAATGTATATAACACGGTATTCAAAGATGAAGTCTAAATATTGTATTACTAATTTGTTCTCATTACAAAAAAGCTCAAAGTCTTTTCTCCTTACTCCTATTTCTCATCTGAAAGATATTCATCCATCCTTTTACACAACAAGTGTTGGGGTATTTATAGAAGAAGAGGAGAAAAGAAAGCAAAAAGGGGCCAACCACTATTTACAAAGATATTTACAAAATATCTAAAAGTCATGTTGACTTTTTACAACTTGATGGATGACATCATCCCATGATGCAACATGGATGATGTCATTGTTTGCATCAACATACTTCAGACATTCCAACAAGAAAGTCAGAGAAGAGAGAGAAGAAGAAGAAGAAGAAGGAGGAGGAGCAGCTACTCGTCGTCATCATCTTTGCGGCCGAAAGGGAGTAGCCTGCTTTTGACGCTGCTCATGTGATGAGATATGGAACTGAGCGCGGTATTCCAAAAACTTGTTAATCATTGGCCCAAATTGATCCTGAGAAGGATCCTTGTGCAGTTCGTTGATTTCCTCACAAGTCTCCCGCTCATCTATGAGCTTCTCTGCGAGTTTGGAATAATCTTTTTCCACCTCAATGAGGAACCCGATGAAGTCCCTACAGCCAAGGTAGTTGTTGATAGATTCGATGTCAAATGTGACCTCTGGCCCTGTTCCTTAAGAAGCGATCTCCTTGAAGATCCGGATGGTTTCATCAGCTGACCTTAAGATAAAGGAAGGAGTGAGCAACCCTGGAGACATGTTGAGAACAATTCGCTCCATTTGATGCATTGCATCCGGGGCTACTTCCTTTACCTTGTCGATTTTTTCCGAATAAATTCAAGCTGATCCACCGATAGTCCAGTGGGACATGGTTTTGTTGAGGGCCCTTGGATGGCCGAAGACACCGAACTTGACCAGATCTTCGACTGAATAGTCGAACATCTGAAAGGTCTCATGTTGGAGTCTAGCATGATCTAGCTCTTCTGATATGGGCCCCGCTAATGCTTGGAGCTCTTTGTTCGCCTTGCCGATGCTCAGATACAAATTGACAAACTCAGCGATCACTCTTTCACTGTCCTTGAGGATCTAGCTCCTCCAAGCAGAAACGGCCATACCTTGCTCGCCAATCTTTGCATATTCGTTGATTTTCTCCTGGCTGAGAAGCTCAGAAGTTTCGGTGGCAGTTGTGGGAGGCGCACTACCCATCTTCTGTAAGGCTTGGAGCAGATATTTGTTTTGCTCTTTTAGTAGCCTTTTCTCTTCTTTTGTTTCTTGAAGCTTTTGACAGAGGGCGTCGACCGCGGAAAGAGCTTCCCCCTGGAGACTTTCAGAAGATGTCCCCATTGTGACTTGGGTCACGGTAAAATCTGTCGGAGACAGATCCTTCTTCTCTTTGAGGGGATCGGGGTATGTAATTTCCATGATTCTCTCACCTGCAGCACTTTTAGAGAAGCGTGCAATAGGCTTCAGCTTCTTTGCCCCTTTGGTTGGGATCACTGAAAATTCCATCGGAGCAATGGGAAATTTCCTCTTTTGTTGGCTCAGCTGCTGAGAGATCCAGGTTGGTCCTATGGAAGAAGGATCGAAAGCAGAGGAGGGGACAGCTGCAATACAAGAGGGGAAAAACATGGAGACACGCGGAGGCGGCATTGAAATAATAGCCGAAGAAGTGTCCACGAGAGGAAGGGAAACTACAGCTATGGAAGACATAGGAAGGGAAGGGAGCTTGGAGATGAGGGAAGAAATGGAGGAGGAAAGATCAGTGAGGGAAGAGAAGATAGACGAAGAAGCAGGGGAAAGAGTAGAAGAAGGGGCGGAGGACACGACCAAAGGGATGGTCACTTGAGTCACTCGAGGAGGGGAAGGAAGAGAAGAAGAAGGGATAGAAGGGACCTCTGTTGTGGTAGCAATGCCGACATCCTGAGTGGATGGGCCAATTGGACTATCCCCTGCTGCTTCTTTCTCTGGCGAATCCAGAGTTATTACCTGTTCTGGCGCTGTGGAAGGAGGACTTTCGGGGGCTTCTTCCTGAATGGTGCTGGATTCACCTTCTACACCCTTGCCTTTAAGCTACTTTTTGGACCGTGAAGGTGCGTTGCCCAATGGGGAGGTTGTGAAATCTACCCCGAGGTAGATTAGGCCGTTCATCCGGCACCAGTGCTCTGTCCTACGCAGAGTTTCCTTGACCCTCTCCTCAATTGTCTGAGGAGCCTTAGTTCTATCAATGGCCGGAAAGGGCCAATCGTCCCCATCTGTATCATTATATACCTTGTCCACTTCATCTTCTGTTGTTTGGTAGCCTTTGGGGACAATGGCTACCCCATACTGGATAATTTCTGCCAATGCTAGGCGAGAATGATCCTTTCTTCTGAGCTCTACCTCATGGAGGACGTCAATATAAATATCCTCGATCTGAGGAACATGGATCGGATCAAGCTTTGCTCTTGGCAGGCAGCTCCTTGGGTCGAAGGTAGGCCTGGCTGGGAAATCATGCTTCAAATTAAGTAACTCCAGCTCTGCAAACATTTCCTTCGCCTTGTGGTGGGTAGAGCATGTATATCGGCCCACTGTGAGGGGGAAAGGAGTTCCACCCTTCTTTCTTTTCAGGCACTTTTCGTGATATGTGATTAGCTGCCTTGACAGCTCCAGCAGAATCAGCTTAGGCCCGGCATACCTTGGTAGCCTGGTTGGCTCTCCCAAAAAGTTGGCAGCCCTCAGATAGGTGAATGTAGGAAATTGGGTGAACAGGGCTCCCCATTTCTCCGTGGCTGCCACTATGTTTTTGGTCGTACGACCATGAGTCAGATTTGGCCTCAATAGGCAGATGATGTGATAAAAGAATGCATCGTTGATTTTGGCGAATTGGGCGATGCTATTCTCCAGCTTCAACTCTGGATAATACTCATATATTTTGACCTGAGGCCAAACTCCACTTCGTGTTAGGCCTGGATAATCCCTCTCTGATCACTGCAGCGTAGACCACGTAGGAGTTCATATGGAATACTCCCGTTATGCTAAACTGTTGTAGCTGCTCGAAAATGGTGCTGCTTATAATTTCCCCCAACAAAAGTGCTGATCAGGCAAATTCTTGTTCATTGTTTCCAGGTAGCGCAGCATCCATTTATGGAAGTAATGGGTGTCAGAAAGCCCGAAGACCCTGCTCAGGAAGGTAATGGTATCGCTGAGCTCTTCTGAGAAGTCACTGCGGTGGATGATTTGGGGCCACCGGGTTACCACCTTCTTGTTCTTCAAGTAGACTTCGTTCATTAGTTGCATGCATTGGTCTTCATTATCTTCCCAGGCCTTGATACACTCTGCTTGGCTGACGGCCACGAAGTGCCGGTGGTGAGGGATGCCAAGTATCATCTCAAAATGACGGGCAGTGAGGTTAATGACTACCTCGCCCTTACTGTTTTCGACACATCTGGTGTCTTTGTTGTAAGACTGAGCAACCACCATCATAAATTCATTGTTGACTGTGCTGACGGGGATTCCTCCGGCGAAGTGCAGGGCACTGCCTATCAATTTGTCCATCCATGGACTCCTCGTAACTTTCTGAGTTCTGGCCCAGAATTCCTCCATGTCGACATGCCCCAATTCTGAGTCTCTGACATCCATGCTGCATTCGGCCTGTGACTCGGGCATTCTGACCCTTTGATATTTATACTTCATCTCTTCCTCAGTAAGCTTAGCCTTCCCTTTTGATTTGGTGGGTCTCTTGCTGGATGTAGACATATGTTCTTCTAAGATTATCTACTGATCTGCATGAAGAAGAAGCGAGACCCAATCCGAAAAAGTTGAATTAGCCATTTGATCTTCCATTGGAATGTTAGCAGAAGAAAGAGTTAGAGATTTTTAGGCTCGGGCGCGGGAAAATGCAGCTTACGGGGCTAAATAGGCGGGTGCACACGGAAAGGGCTGTTGCAAAGGTTAAACTGGCGCCAAAGGCGCATGGCGCATGCGTACTGCAGAGTACATTTTAGTAAAGGGTGCATGAGAACATCGTGTTGCATGGAGACAGGATGCGCCAAAGGCGCATGGACCTTGCATGTTACATTGGGATTTGGTGCGCCCTTTGGCACATGGGAAAAGCATGTAACAGGGACTTTTCGTGTGCCAAAGGAAATATGGCGCGCGCACGAGGGTTGCACACAACACGAATGTTACTGTAAGGAGAGATGCGCCTGCGCTTTTATGACTATACTTGGCACAGATAAGGCTTGTGTTGCATAGATGCTGGGTGCACCAAGGGCGCATGGAAAGGTGATGCAAAGACGGAAAGATGGTGCGCTTAAAGGGGCGAAGTTTAGCTTGTGTAGCATGTGGAAGAGGCGCGCCTTGAGGGCGTATGAAAACTTGATGCAACAAGCATGATGGGTGCACCATTGGCGCGGGTTCTAGTTATGCTGCAGGGGGAACAGATGCGCCATAGGGGCGCAACTGTTTATAGTGTTGCATACACGCGTACTGGTGCGCCTAAGGGAAAACAGAGTTTTCGTATGATTCAACTCTTCTTCCTTTCTTTCATTTCCAAGATTGCTTTGGAAGATATAATGTTTTAAGCCAAAAGGGGTTATCAGACCAAGCTTTCAAACTAACACCCTCTACCAGCAGATCTGGAAAGAGGGATGGGAGGAAACAAATAAGGAAAGACTGAACAGGGGAGGGCTAGCTCAACATTTGATATTTTTAATACTGCTAAACCACAACCAGACCACAAGCACACCAAGAAACAAGAACGCAAATCACACAAGAGGGAGAAGAACTCTTACCTGGATAAATAACAAAAGCTCGAGAACGGGTCCACAACACATTGAAAACGACGAGGCAGGGGCTGACAGGCTCATAAAAATCACGTGCTCAGCGAAAAGTGAAAATGACATTTGGGCGCGCAAACACATATATATAGGTTAGCTGAACATTAATGCGCCACCCACTTTTTGAAAAGCGCATGAAAACTGCTGTCGACAGGAAAAAGCGTGCGCCCTTTGGCGCACCAAAACACCTGCCAACATGAAATAAAGCGTGCCTTTGGTGCACCGAAAGGGATGCCGACATGGGATTATGTGCGCCCTTTGGTGCACCAAAACATGGCGCAACAAAAGTTGCGCCAACACAGGCGCATGCGCCTTGGCGCACGCAGGGAAGGCTTGACATACTTTGCGCACCGAAAGTCATGTTAACATTGAAAATCATGCGCCAAAGGCTTTAAGGGGCGCACCAAAATTTGGTGTTACATAGCAATTTCATGCGCCCAGCCAAAAAAGGCTCAAAAGACTAAGTTCGAAAAACCAGGTTTCCCGGGAAGGGATTTTACAACGTTTCGAATGCAAGGGATCCCTAATGAGGGATCGGGACAAAATTTCGGTATGGTTATCGGTAAAATTGCCCTTGTCAATTTTACGGGATAACAAATTTGGCTCTTTTCTGGGGACTATCCCCGAGTAAACTTGGGGTAGAGAATCCCAGTTCTCATATGCCTATCCATTGGGTAACAGATTCAAAAACAAGGGCGACCAGAGGGGGAGAAAAAGAAAACACACAACAAACCAAAAGCAAACACACGACGGAAGCAAACACACAACAAAAGCAAAGCAATCAGAACAAAGAAGAGAGCAAGCTCTACTTCCCGAAGATCTTCGATGCTTTGCCCGCTATAAGGAAGCGGGAGTTCGGTTCCATCCAAATATGAGAGATAGAAACTATTCTCTCCGTTGAGTCAACGATCTTGAAGGGCCCTCTCCATAGGGAATCAAACTTCCCATGCATGCCCTTTGGTTCTCTTCGCTTGTCCCACAAAAGGACGAGATCTCCCACTTGAAAATCTCTTTGCTTGGCCTTCTTATCAAAAAGCCTCTTAACTTGATTCTCGATGTTCAAAGTGATCCCGTCGACCACCCTTACTCTCTTTTCTTCAAGTTCTCGCTAGATACATGATTCTCTTTTCAAGAGAATTTTGAAAAGTTTCATCTTCAATGGCTCGTGCTGCAAGCGCAGAGCAGAAGTTCCGCAGAAATGGGAAGTTTGGCATCGATGTGATATAACACTTGAAAAGGTGACATGCCGAGAGATCTCTTGGGAGTAATACGATCGTCCCATAAAGCCTCGTCAAAGACTTGTGCCACATTCGCTGATTCTCATCTACTAGCTTCCGTATGATGGTCACCAAGTTCTTATTATCGATTCCGCCGACCATTTCCCGAGGGTAATAGTCGAGGCATGAGCCAAAGTTATCCCATATTCATAGCAAAAACTAACAACTTCTCGTGAGGAGAAGTTAGAAGCATTATCAAGCAATGATTTTGTTTGGAACGCCTTGAACCCGACAATGATATTTTCTTTAATGAAATTACAAAAAACCACCTCGAAGTGACATGCTTGATGTGTATGGCTTCCACCCACTTGGTGAAGTAATCCGTTGCTGTAAGGACATAGCTATGTCCGGCACTCGATTGAGGATTGCGTGCACAATAAAATCAATTCCCCATTGCTTGAATGGTTCATTGATAATGACCGCCTTAGGGAAAGGCAGCCAACTTGGGCTTGCCGACGAATTGCTGGCAGGGTTCACACTTCGCCACCCAGATGGCTGTATCTTGAAAGAGCGTCGGCCAATAGTACCTGGCTCGAATGATCTTGTGTGCAGTTACGGAGGAAGAGAAATGCCCTCCACAAGCTGAATTGTGAAAACTTTCCAGTAGTTTTACTTGCTGGGGTTTGTCAACACATCGCAAAAAGATGCCATCTATCCCACGTTTATATAAACCGTCATCCCAGATGACATATTTAGCCACTCTGAGCTTTATAGTGCGCTTCTCCTTTGCAGTTAGGTGCATCGGGCATTCGCCGTAGGTAAGGAAGAAAACGATGTCGGAGTACCACTCATCACTAGTTGCAACAAATAGAACTAGAGGTAGAGAATCAGGGTCTTCCTGCCGGTCCTGTGTTTCATCGGTGTAGTCACCCCTTTCACCAGGGTTTTCTGAATCTTTGTTTTCAGCCATAAGCTGACACAGGCCCTTGCCCCTTACCAGCTTGGTTGGTTTAATAACCAGGTCATACTCCTGGACCTTTGCGATCCAATTTCCTCGCAAGCTTCCTAACTCCCGCTGAGTTAGAATTGATTTCACCGCCGTGTCGTGGACCAAAGACCACCGTACCGTATGCGAGTTTAGAATGTAATACCTGAAATTCTTCACTTTGCTTTGACAATGGCAAAGGCATGCTTTTCCAATTGAGTCATTTTTAGTTCGTGAGGCTTGAGGGGAGAACTCATGAACGCGATTGGAGATTCAACATCCTCCGAGTTCTTTTGCATCAAGATTGCGGACACAGTATGCTCAAATGCGTAACTATACATGATGAAGTCCTTGGAGAAATCTGGACATACCAGGACTGGTGCATGAGCAACGAAGCTTTTATTTCTTCAAATGACCTTTTCCCCTCTTCACTCCATCTGAAAGTTGGTGACCCCTTCATCATGTTCAATATGTGACGGTCTTTTCAAAGAAAGTCGAACAAAACACTGAGAAAGTTCACCTTTCCAAAGAAAGAATGAACACCAGTCTTGCTTGTAGGCAGAGTAAGGCTCTGAATAGCTTTAACTCTTTCGGCATCTATCTTTGTTCCTTCTTTGCTAACCACATGGCCTAGCAACTTCCCTTCCGTGACTCCAAAAACAGACTTTTTTGGGTTTAGGGAAATCCCATGTTCTCGGCACCTGGCCAACACTTGCTCCAAATGATCACAATGATCATTTCATGTTTAGAGAACACGGTTAAGTCATCTAGGTAAACCACAATGACTTTCCCCATCATACCTTTGAATGCAAAGTCCATGGCCCGCTGAAAAGTGGCACCAGCATTAGTTAGGCCGAAAGGCATCCTGCTGTAGGCAAATGTACCCCAGGGAGTAGTGAATGTTGTTTTAAACTGATCTTCAGGTGAAACTTCAATCTGATTGTAACCTGAAAAACCGTCAAGCATGGATAGCATCTCTGATCCAGTTACTGCTTGCAGAACTTGATCCATTATCGGAAGAGGGTAGTTGTCTTTCAACGAAGCTTGATTCAAATTTCGAAAGTCTACGCATATGCGTATCTCGCCGTTTTTCTTGCGTACTGGCACAATATTTGCTACCCAAGTGCTGTGATGGATAGGGAAGATGATTCTTGCGTCCAGCATCTTCTGAATTTCGGCCTGGATGGTGCCCAAATCTTGGGATTATAGTGCCTCTGCTTCTGGCGGAAGGCTTTGACATCGTCTTTCAACGGAATATCGTGCTGAATGTCCTTTGGCTTGAAGGACTTTAAATCGGCATAGGACCATGCCAATACATCCATATATTTTTTCAGCAACTTGAAAAATTTCGCTTCTCTTCAGGCGTGCAACATTTGCCAATGTTCACGAATTGTAGGTGTTCTATCGAACCTATATTGACCGGTTCGGTTTCTGGGGACGAGCTAGGGTCGTCCCGCTTCTTCTTTTTTACAAAACGGTCATGCCTGTCGAACAGGCGTTCCAGAGAAACCAGGCCCTTTGGAATTTTATTTCCCTTGAGCTGACATATGCCATCGTTCCTTCTTGATTCATTGCCTTGATCGGTGACTGACTCACGGCAAGTGGAAGTAGACCCTTCAAAGTGCAATTCTTTAAAATTTTCTGCCTTCTCTAGAAAAGCAATGAGTTGATAATCGTTGTTGAACACCTGCCAATGCTGAGAATTGTCTGGTACACTCGGGCAGAAAACCACCTCAATGGTGTACTTGTTCGTTTTCAAACCTGGGTGTGGGAGCATGAGAGATGCTGAAACAGCCAATGAATCAGCCATGTCATTTTGGGCTCTTGGAATAGATTCAATTGAAAAGGCATCAAACTCTTCAATGCTGTCCCATACCGCATTACGGTAATGTCTGAGCCTTTCATTCTTCACTTGGTAAATCCTTTTGACCTGATTTACAACTAGCTCTGCATCACCTTGCACTTTTAGATTTTTAATTCCTCTTTCTTTTGCGGCTTGCATACCGAGTAAGAGAGATTCATACTCAGCAGTATTGTTAGTGTTGAAAAACTGCAATTTGAAAGAGAGAGGAATGACTTCTTCCTCAGGAGATACCAGCACGGCCCCGGCGCCACATCCACTAGTTGCACAGCTGCCATCGAATTGCAATGTCCAGATCTTATTAAGATCTCCTTCTTGAACGAGGACACCCGTTTTATCCGTCTCGGTAGATAAGAAGTAGTTCCCCATCCCTGATGATTCAAAAAGGATTTGGGCCTTGGGGTCTTCAGAGCTGGTAACCAAGTATTTCTTTTGTGATTCTGGCTCCAAAGTCTGCATTACGCCTTTGACTGGAATTCTAGCTTTAGACCAGTCCATATGAATTTCTCCACCAACTTCGCTGCAAAAACTTCTTCCCAACAATATTCCATAGGCTGCCGGAATGTCAGCAACGAGGACTGTCATTTTTACTCTTTTATCCGGGAAGGCCGCAAACGCAAATTGTGCGTCTTTGATTTGGCCAACCAACGGAACCTGCTTAGTTTCCAAGGAATAACATCTGCCGAAAGGCTTGGTAAGAGTGAGGCCCAAAGCATGGGTGACTTTTGCCGGCATGACGTTGTCAGAAGCCCCGGAATCAATTATGCAATTACTCAGCTTGTGACCATTGATTAGGAGGGAGAGATAGAAAGGCTCTATCTTGCCTGACGCAGATGTTGAAGCAACATTTATATGGGATTCAGGGGGAGTGGAAAGGATTCCTTTTGGGGAAACCTGATTAGATATAACAGCTTGACTTTGGATATACTTAGTCAATCTTACAAGCTGTTCGGGGTTTGACTGAAGGTACTCAGCTTCAGACATTTGGATCTTGGTCTTTTTTGCATGATCTATAATATCAAACGCGGCCAAGGGTTGCGTTGGTAAAGGAATGAGTCCCTCACCTCACGATGATGGAATAGGATTGGTGGTCTTAGTAGGAATGTGAGAGGACTGATTTGGAGGAGAGATAGGGGGAAAAGATTTCTTTGTAAAAGATTTGCCAGGGAGTTGAGTAGGAAGAGGATTACCTCTTTTAGCAATGATCGGAGGCACGTTTGACATGGCCCTCTCCTGCTGGACATGGGCAGCAACTTCCGCTTCTTTTCCTTGCGAGCGAGTAAAAACAACATATGACTGTCCGCTTGCATATCCCTGGGTACCCTCTTCTTCATCAGATTCTTCCTCGTCAAATTCCATATACCCGATAGTAGAGTCGCCAGTCGGTTCACCGACATCTTGATCATCTTCGCCTTGAGACGAAGGTTCTTCATAATACTGCTCTTCTTCTTCAATTTCAGCCAGAGCGTTGACCGGAGGGGCCTCAAGTGCCAACCGCGGAGCAGCTGTAGGTAAGCGCGGTCTTTGTGAAACATTGTTAGGAACGAAATTCCTCCGCGGAATATCCCGGTATGAGGAACTGGGAGAGGCCTGGGCCAACTGTTTCTTCAATGCGAGCAAGTCATTCGCCATCTTTTGAAAGTGGATCAGACGAAGTAATGGGTGCGAGGCCCAAGATTTAGGCTTGGTGATTCCTTTTTTAATTCACCGGATATTATCAGATTATCCTCTATGCGAATGGTAGTGGCTTGGGCGAGAACCAAGGTGGCAACTCGTTCCTGAAGGAGCAAGAAACTAACTTTCGAGCTCATAGCGTTTACGAAGAAACACTTTTGATTTTCTGGCATTGGAAGCATGGCAACAGGGACACGGTTGATTAGCGCATTGAACCGGGCGATAAAATCGCGCATGGTCTCATTTACCTCTTTCTTCAGGTGAGTGATTCATGATAATAATGCAAATGCATCCTCTGAAGGCTTGTATCTGTCTTCGAAAGCATCCCGTAAGGTGGCCCAACTGGTGATAGATCCGCCGCAAATGCTGAAACCATTCAGCTGCAGGCCCTTGTAGGGTTTCCGGAAAAAGGCGAACCGACACATCTTCGTGGGTCACATCCAAAATACCGCACGACATCATGAATGCGATATGTGGGAATCCGTGCTTTGATTTCCGCTCCCGTCGATTTAAGAAAATTCTTTCGATTTCCGTGAGGGAGCGCGTGAACTGGATTTGGTAAAGCCAAAGGACCCATCGCGTTTCCCCATGGAACCGCCATCCAAAAGCCGAGAAAAGAGAACGCGAGCCGGAAGCGTGGTTCCGCCGAGTAAAGCAAGGCACTACAAAGGGATGTGGATGCCCCCGCAAAAGACTTTTTCTTCGTGAAGGTGAGACACTCTGGATGACCGCTAGCCGAGCTTAAGCGCTGAAAAAACGTGCTTGTGTCACGCTAAAATTATGCCTTTGAAGCGAGATCAAAAGTAGGATCGGTTTCTCCACGGCTCGCTCTCGCTGCGCGTAAAGGTTCACTCGCTAGTGTACCTTCCAGATCTGCAATGTTACGGCGCAGATTTAAACTTTCTTTTTGGTTGTACTGGCTGATTTCTGGTTTTTTTTTTTTTTTTTTTTTACTTTTATAAAAACCAGCAGCAAATACTTTTCTAAATATTTAAAACTATCCTCTTCAGAAAAGCAATTGCGGTTAAATGACAAATAACGAGGATAAGATGGCAAGGAAGATTAGTAAGCTGATTTTCGGATCTGATTTTAACTTTTTTCAGAGGGTTTCAAACTTTTTGCAAACAGTCAAAACTCAGATCTACGGCAAAATACTGATTTTTTGTAAAAACTCAGCGAACTAAAGATCTTTAACTGGACCAGATCTATGACTCTCAGAAGAAAATTTTTCAATTTGAGCACTTTTGCAAATTTTTGGATTTTTAACAAAAAGTTCAGATTTGCAAATAGGCAGTAATCTTCTGATTTTTCTGATTATTTATCTTACTATCATCATAGATTTGACAGATCTATTCGATCCCCAGCGGAGTCGCCAAAAACTGTTGGTCCGAGGGCGAGATCTATGGATAAACGAGCCAACAGTGTGCGAGCATAGCCCTCTTTGAGTCAAAAAGCAAAATTGGTTTATTGCTATTCTACCAGCGAGAATCTATGCAAGTCTCACAGATTCTCGCCTTCGGGGCTTGGATCTCATCCCGTAGAGGTTTACTTCCCGGGCTGCGAAGAGAAAGGAATGAAAGAAAGGAGGAAGAAGGAACAGTCCGAAGGGAGAAAAGAAATGAATTCCAAAGCGAAAGGTCATGAGATTTATGTTTTTGGGTTGGTAGTAACAGAGCCAAACCTACTTGCATAAATAAACAAAGCAATACTGATGATAAATAAATGACAATAAAATGGAAGCAGATCCAACAATAAACACACGTATCTAACATAAGAAAGATCTAATGTATATAACACGTATTCATTGACGAAGTCTAAATATTGTATTACTAATTTGTTCTCATTACAAAAAGCTCAAAGTCTTTTCTCCTTACTCCTATTTCTCATCTAAAATATATTCATCCATCCTTTTACACAACAAGTGTTGGGGTATTTATAGAAGAAGAGGAGAAAAGAAAGCAAAAAGGGGCCAACCACTATTTACAAAGATATTTACAAAATATCTTAAAGTCATGTTGACTTTTTACAACTTGATGGATGACATCATCTTATGATGCAACATGGATGATGTCATCGTTTGCATCGACGCCTCTCACAAAAGCTTCAAGAAACAAAAGAAGAGAAAAGGCTACTAAAAGAGCAAAACAAATATCTGCTCCAAGCCTTACAGAAGATGGGTAGTGCGCCTCCCACAACTGCCGCCGAAACTTCTGAGCTTCTCAGCCAGGAGAAAATCAACGAATATGCAAAGATTGGCGAGCAAGGTATGGCCGTTTCTGCTTGGAGGAGCCAGATCCTCAAGGACAGTGAAAGAGTGATCGCCGAGTTTGTCAATTTGTATCTGAGCATCGGAAAGGCAAACAAAGAGCTCCAAGCATTAGCGGGGCCCATATCAGAAGAGCTAGATCATGCTAGACTCCAACACGAGACCTTTCAACAGATGTTCGACTGTTCAGTCAAAGATCTGGTCAAGTTCGGTGTCTTCGGCCATCCAAGGGCCCTCAACAAAACCATGTCCACTCTAGACTATCGGGTGGATCAGCTTGAATTTATTCTGGAAAAAATCGACAAGGTAAAGGAAGCAGCCCTGGATGCAATGCACCAAATGGAGCGAATTGTTCTCAACATGTCTCCAGGGTTGCTCACTCCTTCCTTTATCTTAAGGTCAGCTGATGAAACCATCCAGATCTTCAAGGAGATCGCTTCTCAAGGAACAGGGCCAGAGGTCACATTTGACACTGAATCTATCAACAACCTGTTGGCCTATAGGGACTTCATCGGGTTCCTCATTGAGGCGGAAAAGGATTATTCCAAACTCCCAGAGAAGCTCATAGATGAGCGGGAGACTTGTGAGGCAATCAGCGAACTGCACAAGGATCCTTCTCAGGATCAATTTGGGCCAATGATTAACAAGTTTTTGGAATACCGCGCTCAGTTCCATATCTCATCACCTGAGCAACATCAAAAGCAGGCTACTCCCTTTCGGCCGCAGGATGATGACGACGAGTAGCTGCTCCTCCTCCTCCTCCTTCTTCTTCTCTCTCTTCTCCGACTTTCTTGTTGGAATGTCTGAAGTATGTTGATGCAAACGATGACATCATCCATGTTGCATCATGGGATGATGTCATCCATCAAGTTGTAAAAGTCAACATGACTTTTAGATATTTTGTAAATATCTTTGTAAATAGTGGTTGGCCCCCTTTTGCTTTCTTTTCTCCTCTTCTTCTATAAATACCCCAACACTTGTTGTGTAAAAGGATGGATGAATATCTTTCAGATGAGAAATAGGAGTGAGGAGAAAAGACTTTGAGCTTTTGTAACAGAAGAAATTATCAATACAATATTTAGACTTCGTCTTTGAATACCCGTGTTATATACATTAGATATTTCTTATGTTGGATCTGTGTGTTTATTCTATTGGATCTGCTTCCATTTTATTGTCATTTATTTATCATCGTATTGCTTTGTTTATTTATGCAAGTAGGTTTGGCTCTGCACTACCAACCCAAAAACATAAATCTCATGACCTTTACTCGCTTTGGAATTCATTTCTTTTCTCCCTTCGGACCTGTTCCTTCTTCCTCCTCTCTTTCATTCCTTTCTCTTCGCAGCCGGAAGTAAACCTACTGGGATGAGATCCCAAGCCCCCCGAAGGCAGAATCTGTGAGACTTGCATAGATTCCTGCTGGTAGAATAGTAATAAACCAGTTTTGCTTTGCTGACTCAAAGAGGGGCTATGCCCTGCACACTGTTGGCTCGTTTATCCATAGATCTGCCCAAGCGACAGATTTTCGGACCAACAGTTTTCATCTTTGACTTTATCAATTCTCTCCAGGATATATTCCATCTAATCAATCCAGTAATCTAATGCCGTGAGAGCCTTATTATGTGCACGTGGGTGATTAATAATGCTAACATTCAATAGGTCGTCAACTAAGTAGTTAACCATTGCTTGGAAATTTTCTTGTTGTAACCTCGACGTTATCCAACTCTCTGGATAGCGAACTTGTTATTCGCTTGTAGCTCCTTATTTGCTTTAGTTATATCCTGATAGAGCAATGTAAAATTCCCAAGCACTTCCTCACCATCTCTAAGGATCTGCTCGATCCATGATGATATTGTTGTTCCTTGTTCACCAATCTTAACATATTCATTTATGTTCTCCTGACTAGGAACTTGAATGGGTTCGGTAGTAGTTACAGGAGGAGCATTGCCCATTTTTGCAATGCTTGTAGGAGATGTTTGTTTTGTTCTTTGAGTATCCTTTTCTCCTATTTTTCATTTTGGAGCTTATTGTAGAGAGCATCCACAGCAGACAAGGCTTCCCCTTGCAGGCTTTCAGACGAGGTCCCCATTGTGACTTGAGTCACCATGAAGTCTGTGGGAGACAGATCTTCTTTTCTCTTGGTGGGATCCGGGAAAGCTATCTCCATGACTCTCTCCCCCGAAGTGCCTTTAGAAAAGTGAGTTATCGCTTTCTGCTTCTTGGTTCCCTTCTTTGGAATAATGGAGAAATCCATGACCGCAATGGGAACTATCCTCTTATCTTCGTCTCAAATGGTCGAAATCCAACGAGGACTTATGGGAGTGGGAGCGGAGGAAGAAGAAGAAATGGGAGTGTGAGGGGGAATAAGCAGTAGAGGCCTCATGGAAGTGAGTTGAAACACTCAGTGGTGGCATTGACAGGATTCCAACACACCGATGCTTATGGGGCTGGAGTTACTAACGGAGAAGAGAAGGACATGGAAATGGAAGGGATCTTCATCAGGATTGAGGAAATATTGGGTGACAGATCCGCGAGAGATGAGAAGATGGAAGAGGTGGGAGATGGAAGGGAGGAAGGGAGAGGAGAAGACACATCCATAGGAATAGATGCTTGAATGACAGGAGGAGAAGGAGGAGCGGAAGAAGGAATGTTGGGTACCTTAGTAGTTGTAGTTGTGATAACATCCCGTGGATGTATCCGTTAAAACATCTGTTGTTTCTTCATCACCTGGAGACACCAGGTTCACTACTTGCTTCTCAGAAGTAGGTGTAAGGCCATCAGGAGTTTCTTCTTGTCTACTTGGTTCTCCCACCTTGTCTTTTCCTTTTCCTTTTCCTTTCAGTACATGGTCCGGCCTTGGAGGTGCACTACCTGAAGGAGAAGTAGTGAAGTCAACTCTGAGGTATGTCAGGCCATTCTGATTACACCAATGTTTGGTGCACTCCAATGTGGGTTTAACCCTTTCTTGAATGGTCTTTGGCACTTTAGCTCTGTCGATCTCTGTGAATGGTCAGTTGTCCCCATCTGTGTTAATGTAAACTTGATCAATTCCTTGATCAATCTCTTTGAATTTCTTTAATGGCAATGCCATAGTGGATGATCTCCTCCAAAGCCAGCCGAGAGTTATCCTTTCACCTAATTTCTATCTCATGGATTAGGTCTATCCAAATGTCCTCGATCTCGGAACATGGATGGGATCAATTTTTGCCTTCGGAGACAACTCCGATACCAAAGGTCGGCCTTGCTAGGAAGTTGTGCTTTAAATTTAGCAGCTCTAACTCAACATACAACTCCCATGCTTTAGCAAGTGTAGGGCAGATGTATCGGCCAATCAGAAGAGGGAATGGAGTTCCTCCTTTCTTTCTCTTCATACACTTTTCATGATAAGTGATTAACTACCTTGAAAATTTCAAGAGGACCAGCTTTGGCCCTGTAAACCTTGGTATTTTTTTGGTTCTCCTCAAATTCACAAATCGAGGTATGTGAATCTAGGGAATTATGTGAATAGTACTCCCCATTTCTTTGTAGCAGTAATCACACTTAGGCTGGTTCGACTGTGTCTCATGTTTGGTCTTAACAAATAGATTACCTCATAGAAGAAGGCATCATTTATTTTGGAGAATTGGGAGATGCTAGCTTCGAGCCTTAGCTCTGGGTAGAACTCATATATCTTGACTTGGGGCCATACCCCATTTCGAGTTAACCCTGAAAATCCCTTTCTAATGCAAAGCAACGTATACAACGTAGGAATTCATGTAGAACTTCCCAGTTGTTAGAACTTGTTGAAGCTGCTGTGAGATGGTGTCACTTATGATTTCACCCTAGCCAAAGCGTTGATCAGGTGCATTCTTGCTCATATTCTCCAGGTATCTCAGCATCCACTTGTGGAAATAATGGGCATCAGGGAGTCCAAATACTCTATTCAAGAATGTGATTGTATCACTCAATTCTTCATTAAAATCACTACGGTGGATGGTTTGTGGCCATTTGGTCACCGACTTCTTGTTCTTCAGATAGAGTTCATTCATCATCTGCATGCACTTATCTTCATTATCATCCCATGTCTTCCCGTAGTCTTCAATACTTATTTCCACATATTGCCTATGATGAGGAATGCCCAGATCATCTCAAAGTGACGAGCTGTGAGGTTTATGATTGTCTCATGTTCTTTATTTTCGACACATCTAGTGTCTTTGTTATAACATCGGGCAACCAACATGATGAACTCATTATTTACGGCACTCACCGGAAGCCCTAGCTGCAAAGTGCAATCCACTACCTATTAACTTATTCATCCATGGGCCATTATTCGCCTTGGTGGTCCTTACCCAAAAATCATCCATGTCAACATGACCCAGCTCAGAGTCTCTGATGTCAAGGTCGCACTCGCATATGAGTTAGGCATTCTGACTCTCTAGTACTTGTACTTCATTTCTTGCTCTGACTACTTAGCTTTAGCTTTAGCTTTAGTTGGTTTCTTTCTTGACGAAGACATATGTGAGTTCAAGAATGGATGTTGTTGTTCTGCAAGAAGTATCAAGAAGGTCCAACACAAAAGAGCCATGTCAACCATCATGTTATTCATAATGAAAGTTTGAAGAATAACATAACACCTTAGAATGTGTGAGAAAATAGTTAGGTTTAGCTTGTAGAAGGGAGAACGAGCAATTTTAAGCCTTAGGGCACAAGGTGCAAGTTTATAGTAGGCTGACAAGAGCTTTTTATGGCATGGTGCACTTGGGAAAGTGTCGACATGGGTGCAGCGCCAGTGTCGACATGGGAAAAGTTGCACCAAGTTTGAAAGGGCATAATTTTGAGAGGTGTTACATGACAAATTTTAGCACCAAAGGGTAAAGCACGGGCGTGGATCTGTAGCATACAACATGTCATGTTGATGTTGTGGAAGTTGTGTCTACGCTTCACCAAAAATATGGCAAGTGTTCTTTGGATGGGCACGGAAAAATTTTGTGTTACATGAGTACAAAATGCACCAAAGCGCAACTTTGGGAGGTGTAACATGGAAAAATAGTGTGCCAAAGATTTTAACAGTTGATGATTTTGGCAATTTTCTTGATTTCCACTACTTCTCTCTTTTTTGGATTAGATTTTTCGATGGCCAGAAGAGAGGTTTTTTGGCAAGGCAGCAAGCAGGGATAAATGGTTTTAATTTACTTTAGCAGGCAGGGGCCTTCTAGATTTTAGATCTGGAAGGAGAGGAAAAGAGGGTTTCAACTAAGTTGGGAATTTTTTAGGTTCTTTGGATTTTAACCTTTTGACATGAATCCTAATACCTAACACAACAAAACAAAAACCACAACTAGGAGAGGAGCCACTTACCCGGATTTATAAAACATGAAGAAAAATGCGAGGTCCACAAGCTCAAAAATGGCACATGAGGGCTGACAGGGATGGCTGACATGCACAGAGAGAATACTTTTCACAATTTCCAATTCATGAAAATGACATGTGGCAGTTCATATTTATAGAAAAATGGCATTTATGACCTCACCAACCACTTTTGGCATGGTTTCTAGAGCATCAACACGAGGAAAATTACGCCTAGGAAAATGCTTAGCACAAATTTTATGAGGTTAACACAACAATCTCAGCACCAAAGGTTTTAAAGGGGGTGCGAATTTTGGGATGTTGACACGAATGAAATGGCACCCAGTTTAAAAGGGCGCAGTTTTGTGAGTGTCGACACACAACTTTCTGCGCCGAAGGATAAGCTAAAAATGGCTAAGTCCTGAAACAACTTGATTTTTTGAAAGGGAGTTTTGGGCTATTTCAAACGTTATCAAACTTCCCTAGGGGCCAAAATAGAATTTTTGGTATAGTTACCTGCAAATTGCCCTTGTCAATTTTGCAGGATAACAACTGGCTCTTTCTAGGGACTATCTTTAAGTGAAACTTAAGGGTAGAGAATCCCAAATTTTTATGTGCCTATCCATTGGGTTATAAAGAGTCAAAAACAAGGGTGACAAAAAAGAAAAAGGAAGGGAACACACAATAAAAAAAGCAAACACACAATAACAAAGCAAACACACAACGAAAGAAAAAGAAAACAAACAAGAAAATTATACAAAGAAGAGAGCAAGCTCTACTTCCTGAAGATCTTTAGGTGCTACCCGCTATAGGGAAGTGAGAGCTCGGTTCCATCCAGATATGAGAGATAGAAACTATTCTCTCCATTGAGATGCTTGATTTTGTATGGCCCTCTCCAAAGAGAGTCAAACTTCCCATGCATACCTTTCGGTTCTCTTCGTTTGTCCCATAAAAGAACAAGATCTCCCACTTGGAAATCTCTCTTGCTTAGCTTTCTTGTCAACAACCTCTTAACTTGATTCTGATGTTCAATGATCTTGTCGACCACTTTCACTCACTTTTCTTCAAGTTCCATTAGGTACATAATCCTCTTTTCAAGAGAATTCTGAAAAGTTTCATCTTCAATTGCTTGAGCCAAGCATAGAGCAGAAGTTCTATAGGGATTTCAACATCAATCCCATACAACACCTGAAAGGTGACATGCCGAGAGACCTCTTTGGAGTGATACGATCCACCCACAAAGCATCGTACAATGATTTGTGCTAGACCACTGGTTTTCATCAACCAGCTTCCGTATGATAGTTACTAAGTTCTTGTTGCTGGATTCTACCTGACCATTTCCTTGAGGATAATAATCAGAGGCATGAGCCAAGGTTATTCCATATCCATAACAAAAACCAATAACTTCCCATGAAGAGAAGTTGGAAGCATTATCAGCAATGATTTTGTGTGGAATGCCAAATCTCACAATAATATTCTCTTTGATGAAGTTACAAACAACTTCAGAAGTGGCATGCTTGATAGGTATGGCCTCCACCCATTTCGTGAAGTAATCCATTGCTGTTAGGACGTAACTATGTCCAACACTCGATTAAGGATTGAGTGCTCCAATGAAATCAATTCCCCATTGTCTGAATGGTTCATTAATGATGATGGGCCTGAGGGGAAATGTAACCAACTTTGGTTTGCCAACGAACTATTGGCAAAGTTCACATTTTGCTACCTAGGTGGTTGTATCTTGAAATAGCGTTGGCTAGTAGTACCTGGCCCAAATGATTTTATGTGCTATCACTGATGAGGAGAAGTGACCACCACAGGATGAGTCATGAAAACTTTCCAACAATTTTACCTGTTGTGGCTTGTCAACACATCATAGAAAAATGTCATCAATTCCACGTTTGTACAATCCATCATCCCATATGACATATCTTGTGGCTCTGAGCTTCACCGTTCACTTTTCCTTTATGGTTAGGTGAGTTGGGAACTCACCATAGGTGAGAAAGAATGCAATGTCAGAATACCATTCATCGTTGGTGGCGACAAATAGAACCATGGGCAAAGAATCCGCTTTCTCCAGTTCATTTTGTTCTCCATCAATGTGATCAACTTTCTCTTCAGTACCTACCTCTGAGTCTTTATTTTCAGCCATTAGCCAACACAGGCCCTTACCTCTTACCAACTTGGTTGGTTTGATGTCTAGATCGTATTCTTGGACCTTTGTGATCCAATTCCTCATAAGCTCCCTAACTCCTGTTGAGTCAGATAGACTTAACAACCGTGTCAGGAACCAACACTACTGTATGAGAATTCAAAATATAGTAGTGGAAGTTCTTGACTACTTTTACCATGGCAAAAGGCATGCTTTTCCAATTGTGACATCTTCAGTTCATGAGGCTTAAGAGGAGAGCTCATGAAAGCAATCGGGGATTCAATATCTTTGGAGTTATTTTGCATCAAGATAGCTGATACAGTATGCACAGCAGATGCATAACTATACATGATGAAGTCTTTACTGAAGTCAGACACACTAGAACAGAGCATGAGTGATGGAGGTTTTTATGTCTTCGAATGATGTCTTGCCTTCCTCACTCCATCGAATGTTTGGGACCCTTTCATCATATTAGATATATGACGAGTCTTCTCAACAAAATCAGGAACAAAGCGTCTAAGAAAATTTACCTTTCCGAAGAAAGAGTGAACACCAGTCTTGCTTGTAGGCAAAGTAAGGCTCTGAATAGCCTTGACCCTTTCAACATCTATCTTAGTTCCTTCTCTACTGATGACATGTCCTAGTAGCTTTCCTTCAGTGACCCCAAAAACTGACTTCTTGGGATTTAGCAAAATTTCGTGCTCTCGGCATCTGATCAAGACTTGTTCCAAATGATCATAGTGATCACTTCATCTTTTGGAGAACACGGTTAGGTCATCTAGGTAAACTACGATGAATTTTCCCATCATACCTTTGAATGCAAAGTCCATTGCTCGTTGGAAGGTGGCACCGGCGTTGATCAAACCGAATGGCATTCTTTGTAGGTGAAAGGTACCCCAAGGAGTGGTGAACATGTTGTTTTGAATTGATCTTCAAGCGTGACTTGAATTTGATTGTAACTTAAAAAAATGTCAAGCATAGACAACATTTTTGAACCGGTTACTTCCTGTAGCACTTGATCCATTATCGAAAGTGGATAGTTATCTTTTAAGGATGACTGGTTCAAGTTGTGAAAGTCCACGCATATGTGTATCTCACCATTCTTCTTCCGCACAGCACAATATTTGCAACCTAGGTACTGTGATGAATTGGAAAAATAATTCTTGCATCCAACATCTTCTAAATTTCAGCCTAGATGGTACCTGAGATTTTGGGGTTGTAATGCCTTTGCTTTTGATGAAAAGGCTTGACATCATCCTTGAGTGAAATGTCATGCCGAATGTCCTTTGGCTTGAAAGACTTCAGATCAGCATAAGACCATGCTAACACATCCATGTACTTTTTCAGAAACTTAACGAATTTTCACTTTTCCTCGGTGTACAACACTTCCCAATATTCATGAAATGAGGATGTTCCACAAGCACTACCAGTTGATTGATGATTCAGTTTCCAGAGAAGAGCAAGGATCATCCTATCACTTTTTCTTGACAAAATGGTCATGATTATCAAATAATCATTCTAAGGAAACCAAACCTTTCAAAATCTTATTTCCTTTGAGTTGTATCATTGTATCTTTTTCAGATTCATGTGCTTGACCGGTGAGAGACTCACACACGTAGAAGTTGATCCATCAAAATGAAGTTCTTTGAAATTGTCAGCTTTCTCCAAAAAGTGATAAGTTGGTTGTCATCATTGAACACTTGCCAGTGTTGTGAATTATCTAGCACACTTGGGTGAAAAACCACCTCAATGGTATATGTATCCATTTTTAACCCTGGGTGAGGGAGCATGAGAGAGGCTGAGATGGCCAATGAATCAGCCATGTCATTTTGAGCTCATGAAACTGCTTTGATTGAGAAAGCATCAAACTCTTCGATGTTATCCCATACTGCATTACAGTAGTGTCTGAGCTCGGTCATTCTTTACTTGGTATATCCCTTTTACCTGATTGACAATTAGCTCAGCATCACCTTGCACTCTCAGATTCTTGATTCCTTTCTCTTTTTAGCTTTGCATGCCAAGTAACAAGGATTCATACTCGGCAGTATTATTCATATTGAAGAACTACAACTTGAAAGAAAAAGGGAAAATCTCCTCTTCAGAGATATTAGAACAGCCCCAACACCGCATCCACTTGTCACGCAACTACCATCAAACTGTAATGTCCATACTTTGTTGAGATCCTCTTTTTGGATGAGAATGTCCATTCTATCTGAGTTGGTGGACAAGAAGTAGTTCCCATCCCTGATGATTCAAAAGAATCTAAGCCTTAGGGTCATCAGAGTTGGTGACTAGATATTTCTTTTGTGACTCTGGTTCCAATGTCTACATCACCCCTTTGACAGAATCCTTGGCTTTGGACCAGTCCATATGAATTTCCCCACCAACTTCTTTACAAAATCTCCTCCCTAGCAATATCCCATATGTATGCTACTGAATATCAGCTATGAGAATAGTCATTTTTACCCTTTTCTCAGAAATGCCATGAATGCAAACTGACGCATCCTTGATCTGACCAATCAATGGTACCTATTTGGTTTCCATGGAGTAACATCTACCAAAAGGTTTAGTAAGTGTGAGGCCCAAAGCATGGGTGACCTTTACTAGCATAACATTGTCAGAAGCTCTAGAATCAATTATACAGTTACTTAGTTTATGACCATTGATCAGGAGAGATAGATAAAAAGGTTCAATTTTCCCTGATGCGGAAGTCGAGGCAACATTTATGCGAGACGTAGGAGGAATGGGAAGAATTCCTTTTGGGGAAATAGGAGGAGGACGATAGCCTAGCTTTGGATATACTTAGTTAATCTTATAAGTTGCTCTGGGTTGGACTGAAGGTACTCAACTTTAGACATCTGGATCTTGGTCTTTTTGGCATGATCAACTATATCAAATGCGACCAAGGGTTGCACTAACGAAGGAATGAGTCCTTCATTTCACGTTTGTAGAGGAGGATTACTAGTCTTTATGGGACTGGAGGAAGGCTGAATTGAGGAGAAAAAGAGGAAAATATTTCTTTACAAAAGGTTTAACAAGAGGTTGAGTAGGAAGGGGATTACCTCTTTTAGCGATCGTTGGAGGAGGAGTTACTACAACCTTTTCCTTTTGTTTTTTAGCAACAACCTCTACTTCTTTTCCTTACGAGCGAGTGAAAACTACGTATGATTGTCCACTCGCATACCCTTGGGTACCCTCTTCTTCATCAGATTCCTCATCTTCAAATTCCATATACCCAATAGTAGAGTCACCAATCGGTTCACCGACATCTTGATCATCTTCACCTTGCGATGAAGGTTCTTCATAATTTGGCTCATCTTCTTCGATTTCAACCAAAGCATTAACCAGAGGGGCTTCAATTGCTAACCTTGAGAAGTAGTAGGAAAACACAGCCTTTGGGGGCATTGTTGGGAGTGAAGTTCCTCCATGGGATATCCCGATGGAGTAGTAGACATGATGTTTGAGCCAATTGCTTCTTTAATGAGAGCAAGTCATTCACCATCTTCTGAATGTTGGATCTGATGAGGTAGCCTGAGAAGAAGTTGAAGCCTTTGATTTTGATGGCTCTCATCTTAACTCACCGGATATAAGAAGGTTGTCTTCTATCCGAATGGCCATAGCTTGAGCAAGGGCCAAGGTGGGTATCTGTTCCTGTAAAAGTAAGAAACTTACTTTCAAACTCATGGCATTCAAGAAGAAACACTTTTGATTCTCTAATGTCGGCATCATGGCAAGTGGCACACGGTTGATCAATGAATTGAATTGGGTGATAAAATCACACATGGTTTCATTGGCTCCTTCTTCATGTGAGTGATTTGTGACAATAACACAAATGCATCTTCTAAAGGTTTGTATCTGTCTTCAAATGCAATCCGTAATGTGGCCCAACTAGTGATGGATCCAACTGGTAGTAAATGCTGGAACCATTCTGATGCAGCCCTTACAAGGTCTCCAGAAAGAGACGTACCGATACATCCTCATGAGTCACATCCAGAATGTTGCATGACATAATAAACAGCTATATGCATGTCTGTGCTTTGATTTCCGCTCCCATCAAATTTCAGGAAATTTTTGTGATTTCCATGAGGGAGGGGGTTGACTGGATGTGGTAGTGCTAGAGGACCCATGGCATTTCCCCATGGTATAGGAAGATTTTCTACCATTTGAAAAGTAGGAAAAAGAACACGAGGGAGTGTGGTTCCACTTAGCAAAAGAGCACTACAAGTTGATGTCGAGGCACCCTGTGAAATCCGGCTCTTTCGTGGAGGCGAGGCACTTCTTATTGATCGATCCACTGAGCTCAATGATGTGAATCATGCTAGAGTGATACTAAAATTGTGCCTTCAAGTAGATCAAAAATTAGATCAACTTCTCCATGAGCTCTTCTCTACTATGAGTAAATGGTTCACCCGCCAGTGTATCCATTCAGATCTGCAACAATCAGGAGTAGATTTACAACAATCTTTTTGTTTATACTTGCTGATTTTCTGATTTTTCTGGCAAAAATCAGCAGCATGTACTTTTTTCAATATTTAATTTTACCCTCTTAAATAACAACCGATTGCAGTTTTCTAACAAAGATTAATAAGGATAAAAAGTGGGTCAATTTAGTAGGCTGATTTTCGGATCTTTGACCTGAATTTTGCAAGGTTTTGAAAATAACATAAAATGTCAGAATCTCAGATCTACTAAAATATACAAGTTTTTGTAAAAACTCAGCGAACTAAAAGTTTCTATCTGGTCCAGATCTATGGATTTTCATAAGGAAATTTTCAGTTTTGATCACTTATGCAAAAATTTTGATTTTCAACAAAGGGTTAAAATTTGCAATCTGGTAGTGATTTTTACAGTTTTTTAGTTATTTCCTTAGTTCATCCCCAACGAGAGTCGCCAAAAACTATTGGTCCAAAAATCATGTTGGTTAGGCAGGTCATGGGGAAACAGCCAACAAGTGTGTAGGGCAGAGCCCTCTTCGAGACAAAAAGCGAAACTAGTTTATTGCTAATCTATCAAGCAGGAATCTATGCAAATCTACACTATTCTAACTTTAGGGGGTTTGGGATCTCATCCCAGTAGAGGTAGTTCCAACTACGAATAGAAAGGTAGGAGGGAAGGAATGAAGGAGGGTAGATCTGAAGGAAGAAAAGAAATGAATTCCAAGATGGAAAGGTCAGAAGGTTTATGCTTTGAGCCGGTAGTAAACAGAGCCAAACTTACTTGCATAAACAATTAAAGCAATACTGATGAATAGATGACAATAGTAGGAATGAATCTAATAGAATAAAAACATAGATCTAACTTAAGAAAGATCTGATGCAAATAACACACACATTAAGCACAAAGTCTGAATATGTGTATTAATATTTCTTCTGTTGCAAGAAAACACAAAGTCTTTCTCTCCTCACTTCTCTTTTCATACAAAAATGTTCACCCCTAGAATACAACAAGTATTCTAGTATTTATAGAAGGAGAGGAGGAAAGAAGACAAAAGCAAACCCACTACTTACAAAATATCTTACAAGATATTTACAAAAGATCTAGAAAATATCTAAAAAGTCAACAGTTGACTTGGGCAAGTTTTTGGATGGCAACATCCCATGGTGCAACATGGATGAGGTCATCGTGTATGCCAACATGTTTTTTTATAAATATTTTACAAAAATGATCAACGCATTCTAGAAAGGAGAAACTACTCTTCATCATCCCTTTGCTCAAACTTGGTGTCTTGCTTTTGATCAAGAGAGTCGATGTGACACTGCGCTCGATATTCTACAAACTTGCTGATCATTGCTTGAAGTTGATCATGGTTGGGACCATTAAAATGGTCAAAATGACTTCACAGTTTTTTTTCTCATTCTTGAGCTTGTCGTCAGTAACTCGACAAAATTTTCACATGCATCGATTAAAAATCCAATGAAATCATGCAGTAGGCAAGAGGTTATTGATTGACTCTCAGTCGAAAGTGACCTCTGGTGCCAAACCTTGAGTGATGATAGCCTTGAAATGTTGGAATGTATCATCTGCTTCCCTCAAGTTATATGATTCACTGAGCATCCCTGGAGCCATTTTTGTAACTATCTGCTCCATGTTGTATCGTGCTTCCAGGGCTTCATCTTTGACTTTATCGATTCTCTCCAGGATATATTCCATCTGATCAACCCGGTAATCTAATGCAATGAGAGCCTTATTATGTGCACGCAGGTGATTGATAATGCCGACATTCAATAGGTCGTCAGCTGAGTAGTTAACCATTGCTTGAACATTTCTTACTACAACCTGGCATTATCCAACTCTTCGGATAGGGAACTTGCTACTGCTTGTAGCTCTTTATTTGCTTGAGTTATATCCTGATAGAGCAATGTAAACTTCCCAAGCACTTCCTCACCATCTCTAAGGATCCACTCGATCCAGGATGATACTATGTGCCTTGTTCACCAATCTTAACATATTCATTTATTTTCTCCTGACTGGGAACTTGAATGGGTTCTAGCGCACATTACAGGAGGAGCGTTGCCCATTTTCTACAATGCTTGTAGGAGATGTTTGTTTTGTTCTTTAAGTATCCTTTTCTCCTCTTTTACCTCTTGAGCTTCTTGCAGAGAGCATCCACAATAGACAAGGCTTCCCCTTGCAGGATTTCAGATGAGGTCCCCATTGTGACTTGAGTCACCGTGAAGTCTATGGGAGAGATCTTCTTTTCTCTTGGTGGGATCCGGGAAAGCTATCTCCATGACTCTCTCCCCCAAAGTGCCTTTAGAAAAGTGAGTTATCACTTTCTACTTCTTGGTTCCCTTCTTCGAAATAATGGAGAAATCCATGGCCGCAATGGGAACTTTCCTCTTATGTTGGCTCAGATGGTCAGAAATCCAACCAGACTTATGGGAGTGGGAGTGGAGGAAGAAGAAGAAATGGGAGTGAGAGGGGGAGAAACAGAGAGGCCTCAGGGAAGTGTGTTGAAACACTCGGTGGTGGCATTGATAGGGATTCCAATGCACCGATGCTTATGGGGCCTGAGTTACTAATGGAGAAGAGAAGGACGTGGAAATGGAAGGGATCTTCATCAAGATTGAGGAAATATTGGGTGACAGATCCGCGAGAGAGGAGAAGATGGAAGAGGTGGGAGATGGAAGGGAGGAAGGAGAGGAGAAGACACATCCATAGGAATAGATGCTTGAATGACAGGAGGAGAAGGAGGAGTGGAAGAAGGAACATTGGGTACCTCAAGTTCAGAGTTGTGATAACATCCCAGGTGGATGTATCCATTGAAACATCTATTGTTTCTTCATCACCTAGAGACACCAGGTCGACTACTTGCTTCTCAGAAGTAGGAGGAAGGCCTTCAAGAGTTTCTTCTTGTCTGCTTGGTTCTCCCACCTTGTCTTTCCTTTTCCTTTCAGCACACGGTCCAGCCTTGGAGGTGCACTACCTGAAGGAGAAGTAGTGAAGTCAACTCTCGAGGTATGTAAGGCCATTCTGATTGCACCAATGTTTGGTGCACTGTAATGTGGGTTTAACCCTTTCTTGAATGGTCTTTGGCACTTTAGCTCTGTCGATCTCTGAATGGCCAGTTGTCCCCATCTGTGTCAATGTAAACTTGATCAATTTCTTGATCAATCTCTTTGAATTTCTTTGGGACAATGGCAATGCCATAGTGGATGATCTCCTCCAGAGCCAGCCGAGGAGTGATCCTTCCGCCTAATGTCTATCTCATGGGTTAGGTCTATCCAAATGTCCTCGATCTCGGAACATGGATGGGATCAATTTTTGCCTTCGGAGAGACAACTCCGATAGTCAAAGGTCAGCCTTACTGGGAAGTTGTGCTTTAAATTCAGTAGCTCTAGCTCAACATACATCTCTCGTGCTTTAGCAAGTGTAGGGCAGGTGTATCGGCCAACTGTAAGGGGGAATGGAGTTCCTCCTTTCTTTCTCTTCATACACTTTTCATGATAAGTGATTAACTACCTTGATAATTCCAGAGGACCAGCTTCGGCCCTATAAACCTTGGCAGCTTTGTTGGTTCTCCCTCAAAATTCATAGCTCTGAGGTATGTGAATGTGGGGAATTGTGTGAACAATGCTCCCCATTTCTTTGTAGCAATAATCACACTCGAGATGGTTCAACTGTCTCATGTTTGGTCTCAACAAACAGAATTACCTCATAGAAGAAGGCATCATTTATTTTGGAGAACTGGGAGATGCTAGCTTCAGCCTTAGCTCTGGTAGAACTCATATATCTTGACTTGGGGCCATACCCCATTTCGAGTTAACCCTGTAAAATCCCTTTCTAACGCAATAGTATACAACGTAGGAATTCATGTAGAACTTCCTAGTTGTTAGAACTTGTTGAAGCTACTGTGAGATGGTGTCACTTATGATTTCACCCCAGCTGAAGCGTTGATTAGGTGCATTCTTTCTCATATTCTCCAAGTATCTCAGCATCCACTTGTGGAAATAATGGGCATCAGGGAGCCCAAATACTTTGTTCAAGAACATGATTGTATCACTCAATTCTTCATTAAAATCACTACGGTGGATGGTTTGTGGCCATCTGGTCACCGACTTCTTGTTCTTCAGATAGAGTTCATTCATCATCTACATGCACTTATCTTCATTATCATCCCATGCCTTCCTGCAGTCTTCAATACTTATTTCCACATATTTCCTGTGATGAGGAATGCCCAGGATCATCTCAAAGTGACGAGATGTGAGGTTTATGATTGTCTCGTGTTCTTTATTTTTGACACATCTAGTGTCTTTGTTATAACATCAAGCAACCAACATGATGAACTCATTATTTACGGCACTCACCAGAAGCCCAACTGCAAAGTGCAATCCACTGCCTATTAACTTATTCATCCATGGGCCATTGTTCACCTTAGTGGTCCTTACCCATAAATCATCCATGTCAACATGTCCCAGCTCAGTGTCTCTGATGTCAAGGTCACACTCGGCATATGAGTTAGGAATTCTGACTCTCTTGTACTTGTACTTCATTTCTTGCTCTGACTGCTTAGCTTTAGCTTTAGCTTTAGTTTTCTTGTTTAACGAAGACATATGTGAGTTCAAGAACGGATGTTCTTATTCTGCAAGAAGTACCAAGAAGGTCCAACACAGAAGGGCCATGTCAACCATCATGTTATGGCATGGCCCACTTGGGAAAGTGTCAACATGGGGAAGTGGTGTCAGGTGTCGACATGGGAAAAATTGCGCCAAGTTTGAAAGGGCAAAATTTTGATAGGTATTACATGAAAAATTTTAGCACCAAAGGGTAAAGTGGAGGCACAAGGCACAGCATGGATCTGTAGCATACAACATGTCATGTTGGTGTTTTGGAAGTGTTCTTTGGCTGGGCACGGAAAAATTTTGTGTTACATGATTACAAACTGTGCCAAAGCACAACTTTGGGAGGTGTAACACGGTACAAAAAAAAATTTTATGTTACATGAGTACAAAGTGCGCCAAAGAGAGGTTTTAACAAAAAATAGTGTGTCGTATGACAAAGATTTTATTTTTTTGGCAATTTTCTTTATTTCCACTACTTCTCTCTTTTTGTTGGATTTGTCGATGGCCAGAAGAGAGGTTTTTAGCGGTAAAAAGTAAGTAGGATAAATGGTTTAAAATTTACTTTAAGTGAGAGGCCTTCCAGATTTGCAGATCTGGAAGGAGAGGAAAAGAGGGTTTTAGCTGAGGTGGGAATTTATTAAGTTCTTTGGATTTTAACCTTTTGACATGAATCCTAATACCTAACAAAACAAAACAAAAAAACCACAACTAGGAGAGGAGCCACTTACCCGGATTTATAAAACATGAAGAAAGACGTGGGGTCCACAAGCTTGAAAATGGCACACGAGGGCTGATAGGGATGGCTGACACGTGCAGAGAGAATACTTTTCACAATTTCCAATTCATGATAATGACATGTGGAAAGTTCATTTTTATAGAAAAATTGGCATTTATGACCTCACCAACCACTTTTGGCGTGGCTTCCGGAGCGTCGACACGAGGAAAATTGCACTTAGGAAAATTCTTAGCACAAATTTTATGAGGTTAACAAAACAATCTCAGTGCCAAAGGTTTTAAAGGGGGTGTGAATTTTGGGATGTCGGCATGAATGAAATGGTGCCCAGTTCGAAAGGGCGTAGTTGTGTGAGTGTCGACACACAACTTTCCATGCCAAAGGATAAGCTAAAAACAACTAAGTCCTGAAACAACTTGATTTTTTTAAAGGGATTTTTGGGCTATTTCAAATGTTATCAAACTTCCCAAGGGGCCAAAATAGAATTTTTGGTATAGTTACCTACAAATTTCCCTTGTGAATTTTGTAGGATAACATAACCCTAGTGGCAATAGGGGCTAATGATTGTGGAATGGAATGGAAAGGACCACATTCTCAAATGGGGTAGGGGTCACCGACACTAGAGGTGGTAATGTAGCTACGGTATGTGCGAGACATTAGGGGTGGATGACGTTGTGTTTGGGGTAGGTTTTGTGGGTATGGTTGATGTAGCAGGTGTCACGGAGGTAGTAGACGTGGCGTTATAATGGGTATAAGACCTAGGCTGGGAAACGATTAGGGGTAAGGTAGATGCGGCAAAGATGGAGTCAAATGGGGCTGATGCAGGAGTGGAAGCATGAGTCAGGGGGATAGATACGGGAATGTTGTATATCAATTAACTCAAGGCATCTCGAGTGGATGAGTGGGAAAGGTAAAAATGCAAGGCAACAGGGGTTTTGGTCAAGGAGTGGTGCGAACTCATCATCTCCGATAGCGATAGAAATAGGTTGGATGCGATCCATGGCTGGTGATAAAATGGAAGGTGGTGAACGACTAGGTGGGAGTGGTTGACAATCGGCGTGAAATATGAGTGTGCTTGTTTTCTTCGAATCAACACCATGTGAACCAAGACTAATCGTAGGGCCACTTCTCTGTAAATGACACAGAGAACAACAAGAATAGGTGAATTTGGTGGCAAAAAGTAGATTAGGTGCCAAATTTTGGTTGGAATGTGAAACAGGCTAATCGATGCCGGTTAGCGAAAATCAAAGCTAGTCTAGGGCAACCACTTTGCACGGTCACTGTAGAAAATGGACAAAGTGAGTAAAAAACAACGCAAAAGGTGAAATCGGCTGGTATACCAAATCGATGATGTTTAAAGCATCAATGGGAATGATGGTAGTGAAAAAGACTGTGAAAAGTGGAAGAAAGTGAAATAAAATGTCCCTTTGGGTAGGTTAACCAAAGGACACAGGCCGGAACCGTCGGTTGGGTATAATCGACGATGGTCAAAGGTAACCAACGAAGGTTACCATGAAATTGAAATAGTGATGAAAGAAAAGTGGTTGTGAATTAAAATCGATGTAGAATTAGACCCAGAATTCTAAGAATGATGATGATATGGCACGCACACTCAGTGTGAATCTAGAATACACCAGTGTGTGATGAGGAGCATGCAAGGATGAACAAAAGTGAAGAACGTGATCTCTCACCTCAAAACGCAAGCCAAGAAGAAACACTAAGAAAAATGTGATCCTAGGAGTGCCCTTTTCTATTATGTTTGTTTAGCTTATGCTATTTAGGGGTGACAAATGAATTGTGAAATATAGTTTTTTTATGAGGATGGCTTCCTACAAAGAAGGAGATCTAAATGGTGAGGTTTCGGTATGTTATGGTGAGGGTGGGCTTTGCTCAAGTTTGACTCGACAGAGCAACGAGCTGGGTGCCCACTGTGCCGTGATCGTGTGATCACCTACAACTTCTTCTAGGTAAGATGTTGTTTAAGAATGTGTGTATTTTGAATTTTTGTGAGGTTTGGTAAGACTCAGAGAAAGAGAAAAGGAAAGAAGTGCTTTTCTATGATTCATTTGTCAACCATCAGCTGGGCATGACTTCCAGTGTATAGGTTGCCCTCAATTAATGTGAGCTAATGCAATAAATCAGAATGGAATGCATTTATTTTTAAGCCCAAATCAAGGTGTTAAATTGGATGACAGAATAAGATGAAGAGGAAGAGTGATGCTCTTTCACTATAATGTAGAAAACATGAAGAAATGGTTCTTTTTAATTACACTAAAAGAAAAGTTTCCTTTAGATCAAATAGAAAGAAGAGGTGGGTTACCAAGGAAGAAAATTAGTGTGTATGATTTTCAGAAGGGAAACAAACACACAAATTTTCCTAGAAATGAATTGAATGCAAGGAACCCTAGATGGGTCCCACTTTGGGCATGCAAAATGTTTCACCGATTCTTAGATCATTTCTTTAAAGTGTTGACAAAACAGGGTGGGTAACGGGCATAGGAGGAAAAACCTGTTCAAATTTTGGTTGATGGGTTGTCGCACGCGTATGACTTTCGAATCCATAGCTGATTATGAGAGCTTCCTCTTGGCTAGGAGGAACTACCTGTAATGCAAAGCAAGACCACCAAAAGGAATTAAACAATATGGGCAGTGAACTGCCTAACATATGCTAGATCCAGAAGTGTGATACTTCCTAGATGGCTATGAGTCAACTGTTTTAAACAATTTAATGTTGTAAACAAAGTAAATCCTATTGTAATTTGAAATTATTTAGGTATCTCACTTAAAACACAATAAGAAATAGATCTAATCTAACAGGATAAGCTAGAATATAATCCAAAGGTCAAATGATTGGTTCTGGGTTTTACATGTTTGACAAAGGTCTCGGTAGATCACAGGTGGATGAGGGTGATATGAAATTTGGTGGGTAGGTCTCTATTCTAGGTTGTATGGGAAAATACAGAGATCGATGTCGGTTAAGGGTAACCAATGGCGATCAGTGCAACCAGTGCCGCCATTCTTGTGGAAATCTAGAAATGCCACAGAACAAGCTTTGGGTCTCCTTTGTGATTACACAAAGGACTTTGGTTTGTCAGGATGAGGTATTGGGTGACTAGGATAGGGATTTGGCGAGGTTTTAATTTGTATATGGAGGTGGAAATGTTGGAGAAGGTCAATAAGTGGCTAGGTAAATAATGGATGATAAAATGATGATGAAATGAAATAAACCAGAAAATTATGACGTTATACTTACTTGGATTCTGGTCCTGAATGCCTGTGAGTGAGGGATAAAGGTGTTAATGACGGGTTTTGAAGGCTGCAAGTGATCACCAATAGAAGGAAAGCTTTTGCATGGGCTACATGTATATTCCTTTTGCTTGGTTAGATCGGATGATGGTCTGGGATGGTTTTGTAGGAGAAAATGCTTATCTCCTTCCTTACATGCGTGTCCTCGCTAAAATTCACTCTTAGAAGATGTGATATCTCTTGGGGATGTGCTAATGTTTGCCAACCCTTTCCAACCTTCTGCTTCATACTTCCAACCTTGATAATAAGGTTGTTTTGGGGTTAAAAGGGTAACCAATGGCGGTTTCGGCTTAACCGGCGATGGTTAGGGGTAACCGGCATCAGTAAATACAGGATTTCCTAGGTTTACTAAACTAGGAAGATCCTCTTGATCCTCAGAATTTATGTCATTAACACACAATTTAGACTAAAAGCCTCTTGTAAGCATGCAGGAATGTGGTTAGAGAGAATGTAGGCATGGATTTTTAGGGTTTGGGTAAGTCTTAGTTAGTTATGGCAACTTACTAAGAATAGTTCTTAGGTTGAGTTGGCTTGGTGAGGTGTCTAAGTGAACTATATGTGTGGATATTATTCAAAAAAATATATTTAAATAATAAATATAGCGAGGATAATGAATTAATTTAATTAAATTAATATTAGTGGGGTGAAGGGGCCATGGCTAGTTGAATGTGATGAATGGTGTTTATTTGCCGAGGGACCAAAGGGGAGTGTGACCTAATTTTAGTGTCTACATTTTGCCCCTTTTTGTTACGTAGCTTGTATTGGTAAGCGACGCTAACAAAAATAAGATGTGGTTGCCCCATGTGTGGGTGAAGGTGATCCCCCTCAAACTAGGAACTGACGAGGCCGAAGGTAGAATCGATGAGTGGTTTGATAAAAGGTAAATGTGAGGAAAAGGTAGGTGGGCACAGGGGAGAAAGGGTTAAAGGTCTACTTGGGAAATCTAGGTAATGGGTCTGGGTCAAAGGTAGCAACATTCAAACACACGCACACGTATAAACTACAACACGCTACTGGGTTGAAGAGCAAGAAAACTCTACATCATCTAAGGTCAATAGGTTTATCCAAACAAGGTTGAAGTGATTCTAGTATCCAAGGTATAGGATATGGTTAGGAAACACAATGTAGGTTAGGTGTAGAAACGTTTAGGTATGTTCCAATACACCAAAGGTAGGGTCGGGGCAATAGGCTAGGTAAGGTCATTAGGTCAACAACACAGTAATAAAGATCTTTGCAAGGTATAGCGAACACATGAGGTCAAAGGTCACTAGTGATGGTCCAGGTCCAAATATCTAGGTCATGGCGTGGGTAAGGCCAAGGTAGGGGTAAAATAATGAGTCCCCAAAGGAGGACAAAGGGAGGTAGTAAATGATGAGGTCAGGAAAGGTAAGGTAAATGGGTTGGGTAAAGGTGGGGTGGGGTAAAGGATCAGGGTGAAGGGTGGGGTAAAAGGGAAAAAGGGAAGGCAATGTGTAGGTGAGGGTGACTGATGCCGGTCATGGATAACCGATGTCGGTATAGGGCAATCAAGACGGTTAGGTAGGGCACACGACCGATGCCGGTCAAGGGTAACCGACATTGGTTAGGTCGGGTTGGTTATAAAAACAAAAAATCCACGTTTTTTTTATTCATTTGTTATTTACGAAGTGAGAAAATGAAAAAAAAAAAAGAGAAAAGTGTCCAAAGGAAATGGGACAGTGAGTTAGCAGTGTGATTTGATGAGGGTTTGGTTGGTGAGCAGTGGGTCCACGGGATCAGGGTGAGAGATTTGATTGATCGGAGGTTGTGGGTAGCTATTCGGTGATGGCGAAGGTGAAGAGGGATTGGGCGAGTCACCAAGACAGCGACCTGATGTGCCACCGAGATTATGGTAGTGCAAATGAGGTAAGTGCCCTATGCTACATTGTTGTGTGGATAGATTAGAGGTTGGTATATAAAAATGTTGGTTTGTCGGTTTTTGTTTTTTGTGGGTGGGAAAAAATTAAATTTGGGTATGGGGGGAATAGCGGGCAAAAAGAGGAAGGGGGAGGGTAGTAAATTGTATAGGTGGGGTGGGTAGAGGTCCAGGGGTAGTTTAGGTCATTATAGGTGGGGTAAAAGGGGCAGGGGGAGGGTTTTGGGAAGACGCAATTTTTTTCTGCGACAATGACCGGCGTCGATCAAGTGTGGCCAGCTTCGGTTGGTGGAACCGTATCAATCACTAAACAAGTGACTGATGCTTTGGTTAAGGGGTAACCGTGGTCGGTAAGGGTGAACTAGTATTGGTCACCAAACAGGGATGATGCCAATTAAAGTGTAACCAGAGTCGGTTATGATGAACCGAAGTCTTGGTCGGGCTTTTAGGCACAAGGGTCCAAAAGTGATGTGGGCTAGGTAGTTAAGATGGGTAGGGTGAAAATAGGGTGTAGGAAAATGATAATTGGTGAATAGGGATTGATACAGGTAAATTAATGTTGTGTTTGTATTAGATGCGAGAGAGAGCACAATTACATATGCAAGATAGGGTTTCACCACTACTAAGTGACCGTGCACAAGGCAGAACCCCATTAGAGCTGCAACATGTGGAGGTAGTGGGCTTGAGTGTATTTCTTTTGCTACGAGACATGTTTTTCTACAGGCCTAGCTTGATGGTCACACTCATCGATAGATGGGATCCCGTGACCAACACATTCCACCTACCGATGGGTGAGATGAATATCACCTGGAGGATGTGTTCCAGATTTTACGGTTACCCATATTAGGTGCCCAGGTTTACTCTATCTCCTCCAAGGCCTCAGAGGAGCTGATTAGGATAGTTTTTGGTGAGGGGGTGGCTGATCGATATTTCATAGCACCAATTTGAGCAATGGAGAGATGTACCTAACCCATCCGATGAGATGAGATGAGGCTAGTGGTTTTGTTGATGGAGCTAGTGTGTTGCTGCACCTTTGCCGATGCGAGAGGTGGATGCTTTCCCTGATCACTGATGGGGGTACTCCACGATATGATGGTGCATGAGACACACTTTTCCTAGGCACTAACATTCTTAGTGTAGCTATACAAAGAGTTGTGGGCATATGGGCGGTTGCGCAGGTTTAGCTTGTGTTGTACATTTATACTACATTGTTGGGCATACGAGCACATAGTGTGCATGTGACCTATAGGGATGCCCTAAGCAGATGCATTCCCACCTAGATTTGTGCGGGTGGGATACAAGAGATGGAGTGCCAGCCCGATAGGATAATGGAGATCGAGATAGGCCACACATGATGTGGCCCATTTTCAGAAGTTATTCTTACTAGAGGGATTGTCAAGTGGACATTATATAGAGGACATATGTGGGATTCCCTCATATAGGCATATGCATGAGGAGCTAGCTGAGCTCTAGCTAGAGAGGTGGATATAGGGTCATTGTGTCGGGAGGATGAGATGATCCTAGTAGACAGAGTTCGACAATAGTTCGGGCTCTTACAGGACATTCCTCTACCCTTCCCACAGTATCGAGAGAGATGACGTGGAGAGGCCCCTACCTCTACCATAGCCTACAGTGCCCACAGGGGAGGAAGAGCAGCCAATGGATCGGTGGATAGATGACACCGGATGTACGAGATAGGTACAGCGGTGGTGGGCAGCTCGATTCTGAGCCATACCACCCATACCAAAGCAGCCATACCTAAGCTACCATTACATGTGCGAGAGACGCCCTATAGGGGTAGGTAGCTACACTGATTACCTAGTTGGGTATACTGTAAACATAGCTAGAGGGTTCGAGAGGTAGACGTGCGAGCTACACGTACAGTGGCTAGTCTACAGGCCCACATGGCGAGATGGAGGAGATGGAGATGGTTAGGGGGATGATCGGTGGCAGCCTTACGAGGATCAAGTGCCAAGTTTAAAGGGCCGATTGGCCATAGCCTGAGCATATATTGGGGCCTTACAAGCCTAGATACAAGAACATGGTTAGGGGCACCACCACAGGCACTAGAAGCGAGTCCTAGTTGATAGGCGAGCACATGGAAAGTTGTTGCAAAGTAAGGTATAGGGGCCAAGACCAATGGGACCACCATGGGCGTGCCTATATCCGTGTTACGGGATGCCCTAGGTGAGGTGAGATACTATCGGGACTAGGTTATGGAGCCTAGGATAGATTTCATATCCTTTTCCAAGTACAGGGCATAGTAGGCATCCAGTGAGAGGATGAGATCCCACACTCATAGTGTGGAGAGGACGAGGAGGTCGAAGTAAGCTCCGAGGCCCAATCGGGGAGATGCCACCGGCGTCTGACATCCAGCTCTAAGTGAGGTTCCCTCGGGGACACAGGAGGATGAGGGTACATGTGACATAGAGATGGAGGACATCCGACAAGATGCCTGATATGCGGTCACCTAGTTTTTGATGTATACTAGTTATTTTTTTGATACATATACCGCCTACGTGCAAAGACAATGAGGATGTACGAGTGATTTGTATATTTTGAGCATATACCGGCCTACGTGCCGAAGATATTTTGTATTGATTCATTCTTTTTGTATATATGAGACCAACTTGCATGCCGATGACATTTTGTATTATATATCAGCCTACGTGCCGACATTTTGAGATGATGGACATGATGAGATAGGCATGTATATTGAGATACATATTTATTGATTTATATGATGAGATACATGGTATTTTGTGATTTGTTGATGTGTTTATGAGATATTGGTTTATGGCTTGTGGTAGATGAGATATGGATTTGTTGTTTTGATATGGATGGAAATTAGGTGAGTTAGGCATGATGGAGTCAGGTCAGTTTAGGCATGGATTGAGTCAGGTTGGTTAGGCATGGTTGAGTTAGGTTTGGTTAGGCATGGTTGAGTTAGGTTTGGCTAGGCATGGATTGAGTCAGTTATAGGCATGGATCGAGTTAGGTTGGTTAGGCATGGATTGAGTCAGGTTATAGGCATGGATGAGTTAGGTTGGTTAGGCATGGATCGAGTCAGGTTGGTAGGCATGGTCGTGTTGAAAGTAGGTGAAGTTGTGATTCATTATTTTTACAATGAATGATACTATGGGTCATATGTGAGATGTGGTATAATCTATGCATAGTGATGATAGAGAAATGGTAGGTGTAATAAATATATAAAATATGAAGCAACTTGTTATGTATGTGGCTTAATTTCCAGTTTGTATATAAAGGGAAACTAAGTGAGATGTGGTGTAAATGGTGGGGAACATGGAAGATGAATTGTTTAGGGTAGAAAATGGTCGAGCTAACCTCTAAGGGCCCCATGCCCTCGGAGTGCTACCTACATAGTCCCGGTGAAAAAGGTACCTCAGGCCGATGTAGTTCTCCCATAAGCTAGGGAATAAAATGAGGAGGTGTGAAAATGAGTTGGTAGGTTTCTAGGCATGTTGTGGGTTTAGATCGGCTAGGTGTGGGTAGATTATAGGTAAAATGATGTAGGTGGGAGTGCTTGTGGCGAAAGAAGAAGATTACCCCAAAAGTAAGCGTCGAGGACCAAGTCCTGTATAAGGTAATCAAAACGTAAATAAAGAAGGCTAAAAATAAGAGCGTGAAATAAAGCCACCTAATTGGGTGGGATCATACCGAATAGATCATACCTAGGAGGAGGTGATGAACGTAAGACCCTAAAGGCATTGCATGATTGATTGTTCTACAATGAAAAGGAGTCATATGATCACCAAATGTCTAAGTTCCAAGAATTCCCTTAAGGCAAAGTGAGGAAATGAGAGTGGGAATGGTGAGAAGGGTGACAGTGATTAATTTTTATGTGGCATGAGGTAGCATGCTCGTCGGGTAAGAGATCCAAGGTCATAATGGACAAGTCCATGACTAAAAAAATTGATGTGTTGACTTGTATTTGAGATAGACCGATCGATGTGGGAATTCTATATGGGATGTGTTGGTGCAAATCAGCAGCACCCCTGGATGTTGGTCAGATTTCTAGTTTGACACTTTGGACATCCAGTGTGATTGCACAACATTGAATCTTTTCCCCAAGTGTGGGACTTGTAAAAATGGGAAAATAATCTCTAGATTGGAGGTTGGTTCCTCAACTCCTCTGATCAGGTGTATTACTTGCAAGTTGCAGAGGTTTTGAATTCAAGATCCTACTCTAAATTCCAAGGGGACAGAGATAGAGAATGCAAAAACTGAAACTAATGCTAATAAGGTGATGCACCAAAGGAATGGTGAACATTATTTACTTTTGCAAATAGACACAGGTCATAGAAATGCAAAAAAACATCATGCACAAACTGATAAAATGTAATGAAAGGTCATAAATGGAGAAAACAACACAAATAGAGGATTGGAACTCATTCACAGAGCTTGCATTTTCATTTCCAATATAAAAAAACACATACATTACAACATCTGAGAGGCAGAAAACATGTTACAGTCTTGGAAGAGGTCTGATATTCCACAAAATCACTTTTCAAGGTGAAAAGGGAGCTTGCAATACATGAAAAATGTCCAACCCCCCAAAAATGAGCCAAATCTAGCTTTTACAATGCAAGAAATGAGCCCAGGAGAGAGAAATGTGGGAAAACGTAAGAGAGCTTCAACCACCAACCAAAAATGTAATAAAACAGCATGGGCATCCTTATAGGTCCATTCCTTGACATTTTCCACCATGCTGGGAGAGAATATGAGCCATTCTTCATTAAAAATGGTGGTTGAAACGTCATTTCTGTTCATTACCACGTGCCAAAGGCATTTTTCAATTTTCTCTCTCCAAAATCCATCAAAATACAAAATTGATCCTAGAATCTTGTAGATAATTTCACCAGCTTTCTGTTGATATAAAGAACGCTAAAACCAAGCTCTGGATCGAAAGTTATGGCCATTTGAAAATTTAGGGAAAAATAGGGCCAAAACGGGTTGTGGGCCAAAAATTTGAAATTTTCCCACTTTTTGCATTTGGGAAAATTTCCCAAAAATCCCCGCACCCCACCACTCCTGGTGCCACGTGGCATGTTCTGATTGGACACGGGCCTTCTGCGCTTCATTTTCCACTGTTTTGGCCATTGGAAAATTTTCCAAAAATTCTCCGCCGGGCCGATGACCTGAGGACACGTGGCAAGATGTGATTCACCACGGGCATTTCCTCTTAAATTTTCCATCGTTGTTTGACCATTTTTCTAACTTGGACACATGGAAGAACCCTATTGGATGCGGGCCTTTCCCTTTCTTTTTCCTGCGCAGGCTTGTCTTGCATTTTTTTCTGCCACATGGACACGTGGCACGATCCCATTGGCTTGCGTTTAGGGGCGGACTTTTCCTTTGAAATTTCTTCGATTTTACTTTGGGAAAATTTCCCAAGTCTCCCCCACTTTCCACAGGTCCGATGCCATGTGGCGAGCTCCTATTTGATGTGGGCCTTGGGGGCAAACATTTCTCTCTATGCTATCCTTTGGGAAAAATTCCCAATGTTTCCTCGGCGATCAAGCTCCGACGCCTCTGAACACGTGGCGCGATCTGACTGGTTGGCGGGCCTACGAGCCAATAATTTTCCTTTGACCTAACCAAAACACTTTGCCAAAATTTTAAGTCTCCCTCCGCGGTCCACGTGTTTGGTGCCACGTGGCATGAGGCCATTGGATGCGGACCCTGCAGTAAAATTTGACTTTGCGCCCTCGCCAAAATTTTAACTTCATCTCTGTCCTTCGCCACTTCTTGGCCTAAGGACACGTGGCATAGTGTGGTTGGTTACGGGACTTGGGGCCAAAAAATTTTAGTTGTGCCCTAATTTCTTCCCCTGGGACACGTGGCACGATCCAATTCACTAGCGGGCCTTCGGGGTGAAATATTCCTTTTGAAACTTTGCCAAACACTTGGTAAAAATTCCAAGTCTACCTCCACCCTCTGCCACTTCTAGGGACACGTGGCACCATCTTATTGGTTGTGGGCCTTTCAGGGGAAAATTTCCCACAAAATCTCCGCCGAGCCATAACTTCAAAAATACATGGAGTTAGGAGGAAAACTTTACCTTTCTGGAAAGCTAAAAAAGCTCTATCCAATGGTGCCATTTCCAGAAGTTCTTGAGTTCCTGAAAAGCAAAAAATTATGACTGAGGCACAAGGGAGGGAAGAATGAAGGGAGTTAGCCACAAAATGTGCAAGGGGAACATTTTGGATAACAATTTTGGCGACTCAGAGGGGTCATCTACCTGCTGGATGAAGTTACCAGTTGCCTGAAGCAATCCATTGGGCATGGGGTCATCAAATTCTCTGCTTGGTACCCCAACTGATTAGAACATTGCAAGGAGGGATATGGAAGGTGGAACATCATCTGATTGGATCAAGGCCTGTAAAACACATTTCTGGACAGCAAGCTTGTGCCAAAGCACTTAGGGAAAGCAAGGCTAATCTACAACAAAACAATGTGCATAAGCACTTGGAGGAATGAAAACCTAAGCTAATATGTACAAGGTGGAGAATTTCCTTCAGTAGAAATGCTTTAGATGGATTCCATTGACTGGAATCTACAATTCTTTACCATCCAATGAAGACAATTGGAAGGCATTGCTGTCCTTACACTTTGTGACCATGTATGGGCCACTCCAAATGGCATCAAATTTTGAATGCCTTCCCGGTTTTGCTCTGTCTGCATCCCATTTTAACACTAGATCTCCAACTTGGAAAGATCTATCCTTGGCCTTCCTATCAAAGGTCTTCTTGATCAAAGCTTGATCCTTCTCCATTGCTTGGGATGCCTGATTTCTGATTTCTTGGAGCTCCATCAATTCTGCATATCTAACCTCCATGGGCCCAAACTCCAACAACTCCAACTGTTTCATGAGTTCCAATGTTGGCAACTCAAGTGACATGGGCAAATTTCCTCTCTTCCATAAACAAGCCTGAATGGAGAATTACTTGTAGATCTCTTAGGAGTTATCCTATTAGCCCATAAGGCTAATTTCAATTTGGTGTGCCAAGACCTCTGATTTTCATCAAGAGTCCTCATAATGATCCTTAACAAGTTCTTATTTGTAGATTCACCGACCATTACCCCGAGGATTATAATTTGATAAATTACTTAGGTAGATCCCATTTTTGACAGCCCATTCGAGCTACCTTGGACCCAATGAATGCCAATGCATTATCTGATATTATTGTAGTAGGTATGCCAAATCTAGTTGTTATTCCCTCATAGAAGTCCAGGATGCTAGATTCATTTACTTCCTTGAGTGCTACTGCTTCAGTCCACTTGGTGAAGTAATCTATTGCTTTGTTAGAATCCATTTGTGTCCTTGGCTTGAATTTGGATTAATGACTCCAATGAATTCCAAACCCCATTGCATGAATGGTTGGTAAACTAAAATTGTATGCAATGGAAGGGCAACTAGCCTCTCCTTACATGTGAAGAATGCACAATTATTGCACCTCTTGGTCCATGCATAATAATCACTTTGAAAATCTTGGGCCAATAATACCAGCACTCATGATCTTTAGAGCTATCACTCTCGGTGCAAAATGACCACCAGCTGATCCACCATGGAACTCTTCCAACACCCCGTGAATCTAATTTGTACCAATGCATCTCAGCAACACTCCATTCACATCCCTTTTGAGAAAAACACCATCAACAAGGGCATATGGGACAACCTACAATCTGAAGTGTCTTCTTTTGGTCTTGTTCATCTCTAGAGGGCATAGACTTGTGCTTAGGAAGTTCATTATGTCTTGGGTCCAGATAGGAGTGAGGACACCATCATTTCCCTCTTGAGTGCTTCCCTGCTCATGGCTGTCTTGCAATGCCAAAACAACCTCCTTCTCATTGCACGCTTCCTTGTGTTTGTTCAAGACCATCTGCTCACACAATCCTTTTCCTCCGACTAACTTGGTAACTTTGATCTCAATGTCATACTCCATGACACGAGTAATATAGACCACTCTCTTTTCATTCAAGTCTTTGTTAAGGAGGAAGTCTTTAACTCCCACATGAGAAACCAGCAATTGAACCTTGTTGTTTGAAACTAGATGCTTGAATTTCTTCAAGCTCCTGATTATTGCAAGAACATGCTTCTCAATGAAGGAATACGTCACCTCATAGTCCTCAAGGATTTGGCTAAATAAATTAATTGGCTGCTCATCATTGTCATTGTTCTACCGTACCAAAATGGCGAAATAGTATCATCACCCCCAAATGCATAGAGGATGAAATCCTTAGAGAAATCTGGGTTAATGAGAGTTGGGGCTTGAGAGATGGCTTCTTTGATTACTTCAAAACTTTCCTTGAATTCTACTGTCCATTTAAAAGCCATGCTTTTCTTTAACATCTTGGTGATAGGCTTGACTAGGGCTGCAAAATTTGGGACAAACCTCTGAATAAAATTTATTCTCCCCAAGAAACTTTGAAGGGCCTTCTTGTGGCTTGCAATGGTAGTGCTCTTATGGCTTCAACTCTTTCTGGATCAATTTCTAATCCTTCTTTGGAGACAATGTGGCCAAGGAGCTTTCCTTCATGGGCTAGAAAAATACAATTTTTAGGATTCAAGGATACTCCAAATCTTCTGCACCTTTGGAACACTTGTCTCAAATGTAAGAGATGGTTTGCTGCATCTTTTGAAAAAATAGTGATATCATCAAGATATATCAGCACCATGTTGTTAATCAAATCCTTGAACGCCATGTCCATTGCTCTTTGGAAGGTAGCTCTAGCATTAGACAGCCCAAATGGCATTTTCTTGTATGCATAAGTTCCCCATTTGGTTGTAAAGGTTGTCTTGAAATAATCCTCTTCTTTCACAACAATCTGATTGTACCCTGAATAGCCATCACGTAACGAAAACCTCTCAGAGCCGGTAACAACTTGTAAAATCTGCTCCATAGAAGGAAGTGGATAATGATCCTTGAGAGATGCTCTATTCAAATCTCTAAAGTCAACACACAATCTGATTTCCCCACTCTTCTTTCTAACTGGAACCAAGTTGGCCACCCAACTAGAATGCTTGATAGGGAATATGATTCTTAACTCTATCAACTTATTCAATTATTTTCTCATGAGAGGTTCCATGTGGGGATTAATGGCCTTTTTTTTTTGCCTGATGGGTTTAGTACTTGGATCCAATTCAATGGTGTGTTGAGCTAACTCAGGATTAAAACCTTTCAAATCTTCATAGCTCCAAGCAAACACATCAGGGAATTCTTGACAAAGTTGTATGAACTCATACCTTTCTTGCTCCGTTGTCACTTTACCAACTTGGAGTGATTTGCCTTCTTCCACTAAGATGGACACTGAATCTTCTCCCTTAACTTGGATGTTTGCTTTCTCCTTCCTAAACTGATCATTAGGATTGAAAATGGACTCCAAAGTAATAAGTCCCTTTGGTAGTTTGTTGGTTCTCAGCTGTACCACTTGGTCACCATACTACTGCTCCAACTTTTCCTCATTTTTAGCTGAGAACTCAGCCTCTTCTCTAAGAAATGGATGATTTGTTGATAATTTTGGAACACTTGCCAACTTACATTGTTGTCTGGAACTAAAGGCCTTACAATCACATGGATGTTTGGTTGTACCTTATCCTTTTGGATGCTTTCAACAACGTCAAAGGCTGCTCCAACTGTTGCAAGCCTGTCAGCAGCTTGGTTCTCTTTTCTAGGAATGGATTTGATGCCAAAGCCCTCAAAATCTTTAATGAGATCCCACACCCTATTTTTGTAGCACTTGAGTAGATCATTCTTGACAATGTATGTTGCCCCTTAACTTGGTTGACAATCAACTCACTATCACCAAAGACTTGCAAATTTTTTATTCCTCTCTTGATTGACCAATGCAATCCTTGTATCAAAGCTTCATATTCAGCAGTGTTATTAGAGCATGCAAACTGAAATCTAAAAGTTGAGTAATACTTAACTCCTTGAGGTGAAACAAGCATAGCTCCCCAACCTGCACCTTGTCTACTCCTTGATCCATCAAAAAACAAATACCATACCTCATTGTCATCCTTGTGGTTTGGCTTGGTGATGCTAGGAATAGGCTGATTTTCTTCGTGCATGCAATAGAACCCTACCTCAGATTCTTCTATTTCTTGATAAGGATCAAAAGCATGCACCTTGTTTGCCCATTCATCAAGAGTCAGATCTAGGATACTTCTAACCTTGGTGTCAACTTCATCAGTGCTTGGATAATCTTCTTGATCAAACGTTGAACAATTGGTATTGATTTGACTTGGAGTGTGAGGCTCAATGTGAAATTTTGCAATAGGTTCAGATCTGATTGTGGCCTTGGTTCCATATCTTGTTACGAACAACATGTGTGTCCAATCAATGAGATAAGTACCCTCCAATTTTGGTGTGAAATCCCTTGAAAGGCATAGGGAAAAGAGCGGTGGAAGGTCTATTACTTGAGACATCTTTCAAAACAACAATGTTGGGGCATGCATGCAAAGTAAGACTCAATTTTTATCACTCCAATCTGTTTTTATTATTGTTGTCACATCCAATTGCACCACCCCTTTGGATATGACTTCATACTGAAGCCCCAATTGATCAGCTATTTGCTTGGGCATTACTGAACTACTTGCTCTAGAATCAATCATGCAGTTGTGTACTAATTGGTTTCCAATGATCAATGAAACATAGAATGGAGGGGGCTTCAACATTTTACCTTGCTTTGTCCTCCATGATTTCCCTTAGGCTAGGCAGCATTTGTGAGTACCTTCTCTTGCATTTGGACTTGCTGGTTTGAAATTGACTTGATCCTTCATGGCAAGCTTATAGCAAATCTCTTTGGCCTAGGATGGATAGTGATTCCCATATTGATATGTTTACATTTGTCTTCTTCATTTGATCAATGATGTTGAATGGAGATGAAGAATCTCTCTGCTATCCCTTGGCCTCGAACATTCATTCCTTGCATATGGGTAGCAACAACTGGCATTTGAGTTGGCCTAAGAGCTCTAATGGCAATGCTATAAACAACATGGATAGTTGTGCCTCCCATGGATTGAATTAACATAGAAATATCAAAATTTAAAGCTTTAAGTTAATATAGAAAAGCACCTTCGATGCAATTGGCCTTACTTTTGCCATGGAATTCTTTCCCAAGTCATTTGAAACCTGAAGTTAAAGTCAATCAGCTTCTCATTGGGAGCTCTCTTGATGGTTGTCAAGTGTTCCAAAAGGGACAAGTTATCTCCCTTCTCTCCAAACTGCTCATGGAGGGCTATACATAGCTGGTTCCAATTTTGGATAGAACTCCGAGGAAAGACTCATGAACCATTACAAAGATTTCCCTTTGAATGAAGATGCCAATAGTTTAACAGTAACTTGCATCTCATTAATTTGATGGATTGCACAAATATTAGCAATATCCTTGACATGATCACCAAGAGTGGTCTAATTCTCTCTAGTAAAGTATGGAATGTTCTTCAATGCTGCAACTAGCATTAGATTTTGTGTATTGAGAGGAAGTGGGCTCTACTTCAAAGAAATTGACATAGGGGTTGTGTTGTGCCATTCTGATTGGCCTTAGAACCCTTGTTGATTGAATGAAAGGCCTACCAGGTGGAGGATTTGATAGAGTTTTGTTTGGTGGAGATGGAGACCTTGGAATTCTCCTCCCTCTTTGCCTTCTTCTTTGAGATAACTGCAGATACTAAAACAACACCTCTTCTTCTCCAACTCTTGACCTTGTGGTGATTCTTCTCATGAGTTTTCAAGTCTGCACTTCTAAAACAAGTTGATTCTTCTTCCTTGGAGTCGCCAGATGTGTAATTTAGGGCTCTTTTAAGCAAGAAACTTGCAACAAATGCACATCAATTTGTTGCAATGAAGATGAAGACCTCTAAGGTCCCAACGAGTGTGCCAAAACTATTGGTGCAAATCAGTAACACCCCGGATGTTGGTCAGAGTTCTAGTTTGACACTTTGGACATCCAGTGTGATTGCACAACATTGAATCTTTTCCCCAAGTGTGGGACTTGTAAAAATGGGAAAAGAATCTCCAGATTGGAGGTTGTTTCCTTAACTCCTCTGATTAGGTGTATTACTTGCAAGTTGTAGAGGTTTTGAATTCAAGATCCTACTCTAAATTCCAAGGGGACAGAGATAGAGAATGCAAAAACTGAAACTAATGCTAATAAGGTGATGCACCAAAGGAATGGTGAACATTATTTACTTCTGCAAATAGACACAGGTCATAGAAATGCAACAAAACATCATACACAAACTGGTGAAATGTGAAAGGTCGAAATGGAAACAAATCTGAACTCATTCACAGAGCTTGCATTGTCATTTGCAATATCAAAAAACACATGCATTACAATATCTGAGAGGTAAAAAACATGTTACAGTCTTGGAAGAGGTCTAACATTCCACAAAATCACTTTTCAAGGTGAAAAAGGGAGCCTGCAATACATGAAAAATGTCCAACCCACCAAAAATGAGCCAAATCTAGCTTTTACAATGCAAGAAACGAGCCTAGGAGAGAGAAATGTGGGAAAACATGAGAGAGCTTCAACCACCAACCAAAAATGCAATAAAACAGCATGGGCATCCTTACAGGTCCATTCCCTAACATTTTTCACCATGCTGGGAGAGAATACGAGCCATTCTTCATTAAAAATGGTGGTTGAAACATGATTTCTGTTCATTACCACGTTCCCGAGGAGTTTTTCAATTTTATCTCTCCTAAATCCATTAAAATACAAAATTGAGCTTGGAATATTGTAGATAATTTCACCATCTTTCCGTTGATATAAAGAACACTAAAACCGAGCTCTGGACCAAAAGTTATGGCCATTTGAAAATTTAGGGCAAAACAGGGCCAAAACAGGTTGGCGGGCCAAAAATTTGAAATTTTCCCACTTTTTGCATTTGGGAAAATTTCCCCAAAAATACCCACGCCCCACTTGCTCTTGGTTCCACATGGCATGTTATGATTGGACGCGGGCCTTTTGTGCTTCATTTTCCACTGTTTTGGCCATTGGAAAATTTTCCAAAAATTCTCTGTTGGGCCAATGACCTGAAGACATGTGGCAAGATGTGATTCGCCGTGGGCATTTCCTCTTAAATTTTCCATCATTGTTTGACCATTTTTCTAACTTGGACACATGGTAGAACCCTATTGGATGTGGGCCTTTCCCTTTCTTTTTCCCTGTGGGCCTGTCTTGTATTTGTTTCTGCCACATGGACACGTGGTACGATCCCATTGGCTCGTGTTTAGGGGGCAGACTTTTCATTTGAAATTTCTTTGATTTTGCTTTGGGAAAATTTCCCAAATTTCCCCGCCTTCCGCCGGTCTCCGGTGCCACGTGGCGAGTTCCTATTTGACACGGGGCCTTGGGGGTGAACATTTCTCTCTGTACTATCCTTTGGGAAAAATTCCCAATGTTTCCCGACGACCGAAGCTCCGACGCCCCTGAACACGTGGCGCGATCCGACTGGTCGGTGGGCCTACGGGCCAATAATTTTCCTTTGACCTAACCAAAACACTTTGCCAAAATTTTAAGTCTCCTCTGGCTGCAAGCGTGTTTGGTGCCACGGGCGTGAGGCCATTGGATGCGGACCCTGTGGGCAAAATTTTACTTTGCGCACTCGCCAAACATTTCACCAAAATTTTAACTTCATCTCCACCCTCCGCCACTTCTTGGCCTAAGGACACGTGGTGCAATGTGGTTGGGTGCAGGCCTTGGGGCTGAAAATTTTTAGTTGCGCCAACACTTAGGAAATTTTCCTAATTTCTTCCCCTGGGACACGTGGCATGATCCAATTCGTTGGCGGGCCTTCGGGCGAAATATTCCTTTTGAAACTTTGCCAAACACTTGGTAAAAATTCCAAGTCTACCTCTACCCTCCGCCACTTCCTGGGGACATGTGGCACCATCTTATTAGCTGCGGGCCTTTCAAGGAAAATTTCCCACAAAATCTCCACCGAGCCATAACTTCAAAAATACATGGAGTTAGGAGGAAAACTTTACCTTTCTGGAAAGCTAAAAAAATCTCTATCCAATGGTGCCATTTCCAGAAGGTCTTGAGTGCCTAAAAAGCAAAAAATTATGACTGAGGCATAAGGGAGGGAAGAATGAAGGGAGTTAGCCATAAAATTTGCAAGGGGAACATTTTGGATAACATGATGAGGAATTTAACTCCTTGAGGTCTTCATGAAGTGAGAAATGCAGGAAGCTTTGGTTACTCTCATTTTTTTAGCTTTACATAGATATCCTTCGAGGGAGAAGTCTATTTATAGTAGTAGTTGTCGAGAGGAAGATGTCCTTTTTGAGGGAGTCATATTTTTATTAGAAGTTTGACTTAAGGAGTTTGGTCCCATTGTGAGGTCTTTGCAATCATGGACAAGACCAAGGTGAAAGATAGGACTCTTGTTCAAAAGGAAAGGTGAAATGACCATGGGATCTCATCTAAAGGTAGATAAAAAGTATCCATGAGAATCATGCTATGTGTAGCGCCGTGGTGCACATATTCAAGAGAAGGTAATAAGTGAGGGGTACTCACATGAGTCTTGTTTAACCGTTAATGAGGTGTATGGAGTGGGTAGCGCTCAAGGGACGATCCTAGAAAGAGAAAAAGGGTGAGGTAGGATGACGAGTCAACAATAGAATGGTTGAAGATTTAAGGCATTAAGGGCTCAGTTCAGTTTACCATCGAGAGAAGATAAAAGATAAGCACCCGATCCATAGGTATGAGTTACGATGTATGGTCCAAGCCAATTAGAAGAAAAATTTCCCTGTTTACTTTTTTCTACTTTGGTTATGTGTTGATTTTCTTTCAGGACAAGGTCACCGAATTGGAAGGTTTGTTTACGAACATGTTTTTCATAGGCATGTTTGATACATTTTTGGTAAACTTGAAGCTGATCCAGAGTGTTAAGATGACATTCATCTAATAACTCTAGCATGTGCTAAACGGTCCTAACAAAATTCATCATCAAAGTGAGCATGTCATGGAGAGAAAAGTGGAGTGAGGGGATCTAGACTTCGAGAGGCGTAACAAACTCTATACCATAGACCAAAGAAAATGGTGTGGCTACGGTGAAAGTGTGAATACTAGTGCGGCATGTCCTCGGGGCAAAAGGAATGTGCGTATGCCAATCCTTCCCATATCGATCGCCAACCGATTTCATGAGAATTTTTCGAGGGTTTTGTTAGTGGATTCAGCTTGGCCATTGGTTTGTGGGTAATAAGGTGATGAGAAACTAAGCTAAATGCCAAAGGTGTCGCAAAGTTTTTTTAATGTATTATTTTTGAATTGTTTTCCATTGTCAGTGATGAGGCGATGAGGAACACCAAAGTGACAAATGATGTGGTGGTTAATGAACTCACATATTTTCTCAGCTTTTGTGGAGATGAGTGGTATGGCTTCCACCCATTTTGTGTAGTATTCGGTAGCAGTGATGATCCATTGATGGCGTTGGGAAGAATGAGGATTTATTTCTCCGACAAGATCCAAACCCCATTGAGAGAAGGGCCAAAGGTCGCGAGTGACCTGTAAGGCATGACTGGGTGTATGATGAAGATTGGAATGTTTTTGGCATTTTACACAATGTTTGATGTAGTCGCAATAATCATGGTTAAGGTTCAGCCAATAATAGCCTAGGTGAAGAATACACTTAGTAACAAAGAAGGCCCCTAAAGTGACCTCCGCATATGCCATCATGAACCTCCTTGATGGTATAAGGAATTTCAAAACTTGTGAGGCATCATAAGAGAATACCATCAAATCCAATCTTATAGAGGAGTCCCCTCGGATAACGAAATGAGAGACTTTCTTAAGGAAGGCACATTGTGCATTACGAGTGATATCGGGAGGTAAGATGGAGAGGGAAAGGTAGTCGAGTATTGTTTATACCCAAAATGTGCCCCTTGCTCATTTTGTGGCTAACTCCTTTCATCCTTCCCTCTCTTGTGCCTCGTCATCATTTTTTTTTCAGGCACTCAAAACTTTCTGGAAATGACACCATTGGATAGAGCTCTCTCTCAACTTTCCAGAAAGGTAAAGTTTTCCTCCTAACTCCCTGTATTTTTGAAGTTATGGCTCGATGGAGTTTTTGTGGGAAATTTTCCCCTAGGAGGCCCGCAGCCAATGAGATGATGCCACGTGTCCAAGAAGTGGTGGGGGTCGGAGGAAAACTTGGGTTTTTTACCAAGTGTTCGGCAAAATTCAAAAAGGGAAAATTCTCCCCGCAGCCCGTGGTCCAATCGAATTACGCCACGTGTCCAAAGGGGAGTTATTTGCAAAATTTTCTAAGTGTTGGCGCAAGGAGAATTTTGGGAGGAAGGCCCGCATCCAATCATGTTGTGCCACGTGTCCATGGGCACTCGGGAAAGCGGAGTGCAGGCGATTGGGATTTTTTCCCAAAAGAATTTCAAAAGGTGAAAATGTTCCCCAAGGGCCCGCAACTAATGGGACCACACCACGTGTCCCAGACTGGCTGGAGGGCAGGGAGAAATTGGGAAATTTTCCCAAAAGAAAAATAAAGGAAAATTCAAAAGAAAAGCCCCCCCCTCATTGCGAGCCAATAAAATCTCGCCACGTGTCTAGGTGGCGCCAAAATTTAAGAAAATCCCGCAAGGAAATTTTGGAGGGACAAACTCACATCTAATGGGGTTTTAGACACGTGTCCAGGTCAAAATTATGAAAGTGACTCGGAGAATTCAGAAGGACACAAAGGCATGCGTCCAATCAACACTTGTCACTGTCCCAAACTCGCCGGCCCGGCGGGGAATTTTGAAAAAAATTTCCAAAGACAAAAGCAAAGGAAAATGGAGCAGGATGGGCCCGCGCCCAATCAAAATGTGCCACGTGGCACCTGAAAGGTGGAGTGTGGGGAAATTTTGGAAAATTTTCCAAATGACCAAAAAGGTAAAAATTTCAAATTTTGCCACCAACCCGATTTGGCCCTGTTTTGCCCTAAAATTTCAAATGGCCATATCTTTCGATCCAGAGCTCAGTTTTTCACGTTCTTTATATCAATGGAAATATGGTGAAATTATCTACAAGATTCCAGGGGTCATTTTTGCATTTTGATGGAGTTTGGAGAGAGAAAATTGAAAAAAATCCTCTGGCACGTGGTCATGGACAGAAATGACGTTTCAACCACCATTTTTAATGAAGAATGGCTCGCATTCTCTCCCAGCATGGCTAAAAATGTCAGGGAATGGGTCTGTAAGGATGCCCATGTTGTTTTGAATGCATTTTGGTCAATGGTTGAATCCCTTCCACGTTTTCCCATGTTTCTCTCTCCTGGGCTCGTCCCTTGCACTGTAAAAGCTAGATTTGGCTCATTTTCAAAGGGTTGAACATTTTTTGTGTATTGCAGGTCCCCTTTCTCACCTTGAAGTGATTTTGGTGGAATATCAGACCTTTTCTAAGAACTGCAACTCATTTTTTCCTCTCAGGTGTTGTAATGCAAGTGATTTTGATGTTAAAATAACAATACAGCCTTGTGATTAATCTTCCATCCTCTGCTAGTGTTGTTTGACTAATTTCTGATTCTTCATTACAGTTATCAGTTTGTGCATGTTGTTTTGTTGCATTTATGAATTGTGTCAATCTGCAGAAGTGAGAAATGCTCACCACTCCTTTGGTGCATCACCTATTAGCATTAGTTTTAGCTTTTTTGCATTCTCTATCTCTGTCTCCTTTGGAATTTAGAGTAGAATTAGGAATTTAAACCTCTGCAATTGTGCAAGTGATATATCTGATCAGAGGAGTTGAGGAACCAGCCTCTAATCTAGAGATTCCTCTTCCATTTTACAAGTCCCACACTTGGGGAGAGGATTCAATGTTGTGCAATCACACTGGATGCTTAGGATGATCAAACTAGAAATCTGATCAACATCCAGGGGTGTTGCTGATTTGCAACAATAGTTTTGGCACACCCACTGGGGGACCTTAGAGGTCTTCATCTTCATTGCAAAAAATTGATGTGCATTTGTTGTAAGTTTCTTGCTTAAAAGAGCTATAAATTACACATCTGGCGACTCCAAGGAAGAAGAATCAGCTGGTTTTAGCAGTGCAGACCTGAAAACTCATGAGAAGAATCACTACAAGGTCAAGAGTTGGAGAAGAAGAGGTGTTGTTTGAATATCTACAGTTATCTCCAAGAAGAAGGCAAAGAGGGAGGAGGATTCAAAGGTCTCCATCTCCACCAAACAGAACTCTCTCAACTCCTCCACCTGGTAGGCCTTTCATTCAATCAACAAGGGTTCTAAGGCCAATCAAAATGGCACAAAACAACCCCTATGTCAATTTCACTAAAGAGCCCCTTTTGCTCTCAATGCACAAAATCCAATCCCAGTTGCAGCATTGAAGAACATTCCATACTTCACTGGAGAAAATCAGACCACTCCTGGTGATCATGTCAAGGATATTGCTAACATTTGTGCAATCCATGAGATCAATGAGATGCAAGTTGTTGTCAAATTGCTGGCATCTTCATTCAAAGGGAAAGCTTTGCAATGGTTCAGGAGTCTTGCCTCAGGTTCTATTCAAAATTGGAACCAACTATGTATAGCCCTCCATGAGCAGTTTGGGGAAAAGGGAGACAACTTGTCCCTTTTGGAGCAGCTAACAACCATCAAGAGAGCTCCCAATGAGCAGCTGACTGATTTTAATTTCAGATTTCAAAGGACTTGGGAGAGAATTCCAGTGGCAGTCAAGCCAATAACAGAAGGTGCTTTCCTTTATTACCTTAAAGCTTTAAATTCTGATATTTCTATGTTAATTCAATCCATGGGAGGCACAACTATTCCCATTGCTTATAGCATTGCCATTAGAGCTGAAAATTGTTTGATTCAAGCTGGCAAGCTGGCTCCTAGACCTCCAATGCCATTGTTTCCAAGTTTAGAGAGCCCAAATACTAATCAAATGCCTAATTTAGCTCCTATTCCCACTCCTAGAAATCAGAATTCGAATGAAGCTTCTACTTCATCTTCTAGTGCCTCAAATGAACTTCAAGAAGTCATGAAGTAGCTGCAAAATCTAGGCAATGAGCTGGTTACACTCAAGAGGCAGCAAAGCCCAAGGTTTTAGACCTTCTTTCCAGCCCCAAGCTCAACCTAACAGCAGCCATATCAACCCCAAAGACCACCCAATCCAGCCACACAAAATCTAAATCAAGCAAGGCCTCCCGCCAATGACCATTTTCAGCCCTATAATCCCAATGCTACATCTACGCATCTAAAGCATTAGTGCCAGAGACAAAACAATATAGCTCAAGAGTATGATTGGTGTTTCCCATGCAATGAACCTCATAACCAATCCATGTGCTTCAATGGTGCCTTGAATCAAGCATTAATGGTGACAACAACTGGTGTGGAGGGTGAAGGTAGTCAAAGAAATGACCAACAACAAGAAACATTCCAAAGAAAGAATCAGCTCCAAATGATACCACACTTGTAAACTAAGCAGTAAATTTTTGTGGCATGAACAAATAGTTTCCCAAAGTGTCATGCAGCCAACACAAGGTCAAAGAGAAGAAATTTGGGTGAAGAACAACCATTAGCCCCAAGCAATCCACAACCTTCTATCACTCCACAAAATATTGGCAAACAAAATCCAACCCCAAATACACAAGGACTGCCTAAAACAGTTCCTAGGCCAACTCAAATGCCAGTTGTTGCTGCCCATACAAAAGGAATGAATGTGCAGGCCAAGGGACAACAAAGGGATACTTCATCTCCATTCAATATCATTGATCAGATGAAGAAGACAAATGTAAACATATCAATGTGGGAATCACTATCTATCCCAGGCCAAAGAGATTTGCTACAAGCTGCCATGAAGGACTGGTCAACTTCAAATCAGCAAGTCCAAATGCAAGAGAAGGTGCTCACAAATGCTGCCCAGCCTGAGGGGAATCATGGAGGACAGCAAGGTAAAATGTTGAAGCCCCCTCCATTCTATGTTTCATTGATCATTGGGAATCAATTAGTACACAATTGCATGATTGATTCCGGGGCAAGTAGTTCAGTAATGCCCAAGAAAATAGCTGATCAGTTGGGAATTCAGTATGAAACCATATCCAAAGGGGTGGTACAATTGGATGGGACAGCAGTAACAATAGTTGGAGTGATTAAAAACTTGAGTCTTACTTTGCATGCATGTCCCAACGTGGTTGTTTTGCAAGATGTCTCAGTAATAGACCTTCCACCACTCTTTGCCCTATGTTTGTCAAGGGATTTCACAACTAAGATCGAGGTTACTTATCTCCGATTTGGTCACACATGTTGTTCGTAACAAGATATGGAACCAAAGCCACAATCAGTCTCGAACCTATTGCAAACTTTCACATTGAGCCTTACACTCCAAGTCAAATCAATGCCAATTGTTCAGCATTTGATCAAGAAGATCACCCAAGCACTGATGAAGCTGACACCAAGGTTGGAAGTATCCCAGATCTAACCCTTGATGAATGGGAAAACAAGGTGCATGCTTTTGATCCTTATCAAGAAATAGAAGAATCTGAGCTAGGAGTCTATTGCATGCATGAAGAAAATCAGCCTATTCCTAGCATCACCAAGCCAAACCACAAGGATGAAAATGAGGTATGGCAGTTTGTTTTTTTATGGATCAAGGAGTAGACAAGGTGCAGGAGGGGGAGCCATGCTGTTTCACCTCAAGGAGTTAAGTATTATTCAGCTTTTAGATTTCAGTTTGCATGCTCTAATAACACTGCTGAATATGAAGCTTTGGTGCAAGGACTGCATTTGTCAATCAAGAGAGGAATAAAGAACTTGCAAGTCTTTGGTGACAGTGAGTTGATTGTCAACCAAGTTAAGGGGCAGCATGCTATCAAGAATGATCTACTCAAGTGCTACAAGAATAGGGTGTGGGACCTCATTGAATATTTTGAGGGCTTTAGCATAAAATCCATTCCTAGAAAAGAGAACCAAGTCACCGACAGCTTACAGCAGAGCAGCTTGGGGCAGCCTTTGACGTTGTTGAAAGCATTCAAAAGGACAAGGTACAGCCAAACATCCATGTGATTGTGAGGCCTTCAGAGCCTGAACAACAATGTAAGTTGGCAAGTGTTTGAAAATGATCAACAAATCATCCATTTCTTGCAAGAAGAGGCTGAGTTCTCAGCCAAAAATCAGGAAAAGTTGGAGCAGCAGTATGGTGACCAAGTGGTGCAGCTGAGAACCAACAAACTACCAAAGGGACTTATTACTTTGGAGTCCATTTTCAATCCTAATGATCAGTTTAGGAAGGAGAAAGCAAACATCCAAGTGAAGGGAGAAGATTCAATGTCCATCTCAGTGGAAGAAGGCAAATCACTCCAAATTGGTAAGATGACAACTGAGCAAGAAAGGTATGAGTTCATACAACTTTGTCAAGAATTCCCTGATGTGTTTGCTTGAGCTATGAAGATTTGAAAGGTTTCAATCCCAAGTTAGCTCAACACACCATTGAATTGGATCCAAGTACTAAACCCATCAGGAAAAAACAAAGGCCAGTCAATCCACACATGGAGCCTCTCATGAGAAAAGAATTGAATAAGTTGATAGAATCAAGAATCATATTCCCTATCAAGCATTCTAGTTGGGTTGCCAACTTGGTTCCAGTTAGAAAGAAGAGTGGGGAAATCAGATTGTGTGTTGACTTCAGAGATTTGAATAGAGCATCTCTCAAGGATCATTATCCACTTCCTTCCATGGAGCAGATTTTACAAGTTGTTGCTGCTCCGAAAGGTTTTCACTACTTGATGGCTATTCAGGGTATAATCAGATTATGGTGAAGGAAGAAGATCAGTTCAAGACAACCTTTACAACCAAATGGGGAACTTATGCATACAGGAAAATGCCATTTGGGCTGTCCAACGCTGGAGCTACCTTCCAAAGAGCAATGGACATGGCATTCAAAGGTTTGATTAACAACATAGTGCTGATATATCTTGATGATATCACTATTTTTTTTAAAAATACAGCAGACCACCTCTCTCATTTGAGACAAGTGTTCCAAAGGTGCAGAAGATTTGGAGTCTCCTTGAATCCTAAAAAATGTATTTTCTTAGCCCATGAAGGAAAGCTCCTTGGTCACATTGTCTCCAAAGAAGGATTAGCAATTGATCCAGAAAGAGTTGAAGCCATAAGAGCACTACCATTTCCAAGCCACAAGAAGGCCCTTCAAAGTTTCTTAGGGAGAATAAATTTTGTTCGGAGGTTTGTCCCAAATTTTGTCCCTAAATTTTGCAGCCAAATTTGTCCTTGCCTATCACCAAGATGTTAAAGAAAAGCATGGCTTTCAAATGGACAAAGAAAAGGCAAAAGGAAAGTTTTGAAGCAATCAAAGAAGCCATCTCTCAAGCACCAACTCTCACTAACCTGGATTTCTCCAAGGATTTCATCCTCTATGCATTTGGGGGTGATGATACTATTTCTGCAATTTTGGTACAAGCAGAACAAGGACAATGATGAGCAGCCAATTTCTTTCTTCAGCCAAAGCCTGAGGACTATGAGGTGAGATATTCTTTCATTGAGAAGCATGTTCTTGCAGTAATCAGAAGCTTGAAGAAATTCAAGCATTTAGTCTCAAACAACAAGGTTCAATTGTTGGTTTCTCATGTGGGAGTTAAAGACTTCCTCCTCAATAAAGACTTGAATGAAAAGAGAGCAGGTTGGATTACTCGTGTCATGGAGTATGACATAGAGATCAAGGTCACCAAGTTGGTCAGAGGAAAAGGATTGTGTGAGCAGCTGATTTTGAGCAAACAAAAGGAAGCATGCAATGAGAAAGAGGTTGTTTTGGTGTTGCAAGACAACCATGAGCAAGGAAGCACTCAAGAGGAAAATAATGGTGTCCCCACTCCTTGCTAGACCCAAAGTATAATGCACTTCCTAAGCATAGGCCTATGCCCTCCAGAGATGAACAAGACCCAAAGAAGACACTTCAGATTGCAGTTGTCCCATATGCCCTTGTTGATGGTGTTTTGTTCAAAAGAGATGTGAATGGAGTACTATGAGAGATGCATTGGTACAAATCAGATTCATAGGGTGTTGGAAGAGTTCCATGGTGGACCAGCTGGTGGTCATTTTGCACCAAGAGTGACAGCTCTAAAGATCATGAGGGCTGGCTATTATTGGCCCAAGATTTTCAATGATTGTTATGCATGGATCAAGAGGTGCAAGAATTGTGCATTCTTCACAGGTAAAGAGAGGCTAGCTGCCCTTCCATTGCATCCAATTTCAGTTGACCAGCCATTCATGCAATGGGGTTTAGACTTCATTGGAGTCATTAATCCCAATTCAAGCCAAGGGCACAAGTGGATTTTAACAGCCACAGATTACTTCACTAAGTGGACTGAAGCAGAAGACTCAAGGAGGCAAATGAATCTAGTATCCTAGACTTCTATGAGGGAATAATAACTAGGTTTGGCATACCAGCTACAATAATATCAGATAATGCATTAGCATTCATTGGATCCAAGGTGACTGAATGGGCTGTCAAGAATGGGATCTACCTAAGTACTTCATCAAACTATTACCCTTAGGGTAATGGCCAGCCGAGTCTACAAACAAGAACTTGTTGAGATCATTAGAAGGACTCTTGATGAAAATCAGAGGTCTTGGCATACTAAATTGAAATCAGCCTTATGGGCTGATAGGATAACTCCCAAGAGATCTACAGGTAATTCTCCATTCAAGCTTGTTTATGGGAGAGAGGCAATTTTACCCATGTCACTTGAGTTGCCAACATTGGAACTCATGAAATAGTTGGAGTTGTTGGAGTTTGAGCCCATGGAGGTTAGATATGCAGAATTGATGGAGCTCCAAGAAATCAGAAATCAAGCATCCCAAGCAATGGAGAAGGATCAAGCTTTGATAAAGAAGACCTTTGATAGAAAGGCCAAGAATAGATCCTTCCAAGTTGGAGATCTAGTGCTAAAATGGGATGCAGATAGAGCAAAACCGGGAAGGCATTCAAAATTTGATGCCATTTGGAGTGGCCCATACATGGTCACAAAGTGTAAGGACAACAATGCCTTCCAATTGTCTTCATTGGATGGCAAAGAACTGTAGATTCCAGTCAATGGAATCCATCTAAAGCATTGCTACTAAAGGGAAATTCTCCACCTTGTATATATTAGCTTAGGTTTTCATTCCTCCAAGTGCTTGTGCACATTGTTTTGTTGTAGGTTAGTTTTCTTTCCCTAAGTGCTTTGGCACAAGCTTTACTGTTCCTGGAGATGTGTTTGTAGGCCTTGCTCCATCAGGTGATATTCCATCTTCCTCCTTGCAGTGTTCTAGTCAGTTGGGGTATCAAACAGAGAATTCAATGACTCCATGCCCAATGGATTGCTTCAGGAAACTGGTAACTTCATCCAGCAGTGATGACCCTCTAAGTCACCAAAATTGTTATCCAAAATGTGCCCCTTACTCATTTTGTGGCTAACTCCTTTCATCTTCCCTCTCTTGTGCCTCAGTCATAATTTTTTTTTTTTAAGCACTCAAAACTTTCTGGAAATGACACCATTGGATAGAGCTCTTTCTCAACTTTCCAGAAAGGTAAAGTTTTCCTCCTAACTCCATGTATTTTTGAAGTTATGGCTCGGTGGAGTTTTTGTGGGAAATTTTCCCTTCAAGGCCCCGCAGCCAATGAGATGCTGCCACGTGTCCAAGAAGTGGCGGGGGTCGAGAGGAGAACTTGGTTTTTTACCAAGTGTTTTGGAAAATTTTCAAAAGGAAATATTTTCCCGTAGGCCCGTGGTCCAATCGAATTACGCCACGTGTCCAAAGGGGAGTTATTTGAAAATTTTCTAAGTGTCATGGCACAAGGAGAATTTCGAGAGGAAAGCCCGCATCCAATCATGTTGTGCCACGTGTCCATGGGAGCTCGAGAAAGAGGAGAAGTTGGAATTTTGGCAAAGTGTTTCACCAAATTTCAAAAGGTATTTTTTCCCAAAATCATATCTCGCCACGTGTCAATTTCAAAAGGTGAAAATGTTTTTCCCAAAGTGTTTCAAAAGTAAAAATGTTGGATGGGACCCATGCGCCACGTGTCCCACGTGTCCTAGAGAGGGAGGGGGGAAAATTGGGAAATTTTCCCAAAAGAAAATAAAGGAAAATTCAAAAGAAAAAGCCCGCCCCCTCCTTCATGAGCCCAATAATCTCACCACGTGTCTAGTGGGCGCCAAAATTTAAGAAAAGCCCGCAAGGAAATTTTGGAGGGGAAAACCCACATCCAATGGGGTTTTGACACGTGTCTAGGTCAAAATTATCAAAGTGACCCGCATGGAAAATTTAGGAAAGACAGGCCCACGTCCAATCAGCACTTGCCACGTGTCCCAAACTCACTCGCCCGCCCTGGGGAATTTTGGGAAAATTTTCCAAAGACAAAAGCAAAGGAAAATGGAGCAGGATGGGCCCGCACCCAATCAAAATGTGCCACATGGCACCTGGAAAGGTGGAGTGCGGGGGAAATTTTGGAAAATTTTCCAAATGACCAAAAAGGTAAAAATTCAAATTTTTGCCCGCCAACCCGATTTGGCCCTAGCTTTTGCCTAAAATTTCAAATGGCCATATCTTTCGATCCAAAGATCGGTTTTTCACGTTCTTTATATCAATGGAAATATGGTGAAATTATCTACAAGATTCTGGGGTCATTTTTGCATTTTGATGGAGTTTGAGAGAGAAAATTGAAAAACGCCTCTGGCACGTGGTCATGGATAGAAATGACGGTTTCAACCACCGTTTTTAATGAAGAATGGCTCGCATTCTCTCCCAAAGATGGCTAAAAATGTCAGGAATGGGTCCGTAAGGATGCCCATGTTGTTTTGAATGCATTTTGGTCAATGGTTGAATCCCTTCCACGTTTTCCCGTGTTTCTCTCTCTTGGGCTCGTCCCTTGCACTGTAAAAGCCAGATTTGGCTCATTTTCAAAGGGTTAAACATTTTTTGTGTATTGCAGTCCCCTTTCTCACCTCGAAGTGATTTTGGTGGAATAATGCCTTTTCTAAGAACTCGCAACTCATTTTTTTCCTCTCAGGTGTTGTAATGCAAGTGATTTTGATGTTAAAATAACAATACAGGCCTTGTGATTAATCTTCCATCCTCTGCTAGTGTTGTTTGACTAATTTTTGATTCTTCATTACAGTTATCAGTTTGTGCATGTTTTTTTGTTGCATTCTATGAACTGTGTCAATCTGCAGAAGTGAGAAATGCTCACCACTCCTTTGGTGCATCACCTATTAGCATTAGTTTTAGCTTTTTACATTCTCTATCTTTGTCTCCTTTGGAATTTAGAGTAGGATTAGGAATATAAACCTCTGCAACTTGTGCAAGTGATATATCTAATCGTGAGGAGTTGAGGAACCAATCCCTTCTTTTAACACTTGGGGGAGATTCCTTCTTCCATTTTAAGACAAGTCCCACACTTTTGCAACAACAAGGGGAAGAGGATTCAATGTTGTGGGATGGTTTGAAGGGTGTAATGATCAATCACACTTTTGAAGATCTTGTTACGGATGCTTAATGAGAATCAAACTAGAAGAAAAGTTTTTCGAGATGGTTGTATCAGGTTTCATAGTCCAAAATAGTACAAGTTATGTAATAAACCACTGCTCCCTATTGCTCATCATGTTGAGCAAGCATGGCTCCCAAGGAGTGATCGGTAGCGGATATGTATAGGTAAAAAGTTTTATCGTCTTTAGGTGGGATGAGTATGGGTGGTTGGAGAACGTATTGTTTTAGGGCCTCACAAGCTTTGTGGCAATCATCGTCCCATTTAAAGGAGACAACCTTCTTGAGAAAATGATGAAATGGTTGACACCAATCGATAATTGTGAAATGAAGCATCGAATGGACTATGATTTACCTTGCAGGTTATGAAGTTGTCAAAGGTTAGTAGACAGAGGCATTTTGAGAATGGCCTTGAATTTAGTAGGGTCAACTTCTATACCATGGAGGGAAATGATAAATCCCAGGAACTTTCCTATAAGAACCACGAAGACGCACTTCTTAGGCTGAAGGTGAACACAATATTTAATGAGGTGGTTAAAGATGGTTTTAATGATAGTAAGGTGCTCGGAGCGACATTTAGATTTTTCCAAGAGATCATCCACGTAATCTTCCAATATGCATGCATGATATCATGGAAGATGTAAGTCATCACCCATTGATTTGTGGCACCAGCTTTTTTTAGGCCAAAAGGCATGACTCGATAGTAGAAGGTCCCCCAAGGGGTGATGAATGATGTCTTGTGTTGATCTTCTAGGGTAAGAAAAATTTGGTTATATCCCGAGAATCCATCTATGAGTGATAGCATCTCGTGACCAGTGGTGAGGTCAACCAGTTGATCAATACCGGGTAAGGAAAAGTCATCTTTCGGGTAGGCTAGGTTGAGGTCACAAAAGTCCATACAAATGTGGAGTCCCCTGTCTCTTTAGTGAGGGGAAAATGTTAGAAATCCAATGAGGATAATCAATGGGTAAGATGAAGGAAATGGAAGGAAGGCACTGAAGTTCTTCTTTGATGAGAAGAGCAATGCGAGGGTGCATTTTCCTTAGCTTTTATTTGATGGGTTTGGCATCGGGAACGGTTACAATATTGTGGACCACTATGGTGGGGTCAATACCGGGCATGTTTTCGTAAGACCAAGTGAAAGCGTGGTTATGATCTCTGAGAAAAGAAGTGATGGCTTCTGTTCAAAGAAGATCTAAATATTTTCTCGATCTTTATGATGTACGGTCGTCCTAAGTGTGAATGTTGATCTCGATAGTCGATTCATTCAACATGGTTTGTGTCTCAGAGGGTAATGACCGATGAATATATGAGTCTTTTGCACCAAGGTAGGTGAGTATGGATTCATCATCCTAACATTAAATGACATTAATTGAAGGTGTGTTGTCATCGATCATCTCAGGATACAGGAAGGGAAGAGTGGAAGGGGCCTCACCCTAGTGCTTGATAAGTCGAGGCCCAAAAGAAATGGTGTTTATGAAGAAAAAAAAATCGTTAGGAGGGATAGATTCAGGATCCATCGACTCTGTCAATGAAGGTGGTGATGAAGGTGGACCGGGTGAAGAAGGTGGAGAAGGGCTAATGTCCTTAATGAGTTCAATACAGCCTATTTGGTAGGTGGTTCAGGAAAGTCGATACCACTACGGTCATTATGTTTGTGGGTGGTACATGGAATAACAATATGACGGACTTTCTCGTAAAATCCAAAACCAAAACCCTTCCACACACATCGGTGCAATAAGGTGTGGGTGAAACGGTGATTGGTGAGTGATTGGAAGTCAACGGAAAATGGGTGAGTTTGTGATGGTGGTTCAGGTGTGTAAGTGGTAGTATCAAGTCTCCCATAGGTGAGACTAGTACGAAGATGAGAAGGACCATAAAGGAGGCATTCTCCTATACGGTGATCATAGGTGTTGGTGAAGACTTCCATACTCTTGCGGAGTAAGGAATGTGTTGACACTATATAGGTGGTACTCCCCCAGAGTGAGGCATTGAAAAACACCTTCCAAGGGATCAGCGGTTGGTATGTAGGTAGCCGGTATGGATAACGTGTTGGAGGTCGATGCAGAGGTGGAGTTAATGGATTGGGAAGCTGATGGGTTAGCCATGGAGGTTATGGTAGTGGTAGGAATGGAGGAGGTATGTGTGGTAGAAGTAGTGGTTGTACTGGTAGGTGGAGGTGTAGGTGAAGTGGTAGTGGTCGTGGAGGTAGACGGCTTGATAGGTATGAGCACATCATTAGGTCGGTAAAGCATGTTACATGTTTTAAAAGGTGATGGGTCAACTGGAATGGTATAAGTGTGTCCTTCATGTTCAAACTTTACACAACGATGCAAAGTGGAAGGAATGCAACCCATGACATGGATCCAGGGTTTGCCAAGTAACAAGTTATATTGGAATTCCCCCTTCAAAACGTAAAAAAATTCTGGAACAAGATGTGGGCCCACATGAATGTGGAGGATGATAGTGCGTAGTGTAGAGGTGATAGAATCATTGAATGAATGCAACATGACCAAATGTTTATGCATGTAATTGTCGGTATGCGCATTTGAGTGAATGCATAGGATGAAATGATGTTAATGCTAGCGCCACCATCAATCATCACATGACGTACCCGTATGTCGCCGATTTGGACAGAGATGAAGAGGGCCGTGTCTGGTCATCATTTTGATGTGGTGCAATCTCTTTCTCTCGAGAAGCTAAGGAGGCCACTTGGTGAATAGGGTGTGGTGAAGATGAAGGTGGTAATTTAGTGAGAGACGCTACATGATGGGGTGTGATAATTGAGGCTACGGGTGTAGGGTCATTGGGTAAAACCTCAATAGATTGAAGAACCTCCATGAGAGCTTAACGATGGGATTACGAGGTTTGAATGAGGTCATATAGGGAAATTTTGAGGGAGATTGGTGTAATTGTTTGAGCATGGTGTGATGTGTGATGCCATTAGAAATGGGGTATGTGGGGTCGCATATAGTTATTTTAGGTATGGGTGTAGATGGTATGTTGGGTATAGGATTTTTGGTGGGTCAGTTGCCTTTTCTTTACCCTACTACGCATGTGTAGTGACGTGTATCATTTTTATTTGAGGGAGTTAGCAAATGGAGAAGTTATAGGATGAGTTGTATAATGACATGAAGGGAAAAAAACTACCAAGAGAAATGCCTTGTGAGGTGAGTTGGGTGCAATGACATCGTGCAATGGTAGGGCACGATTATGGGAATTGGTGTTGGTGAAGTAGGATCCTCGTCGAGAATGTCGTTATCGCCAAAGTTGGTTTCTGGTGGACATAATTGGATAAGGACGGTTTTCAAGGCCTTATAGTTATCCACATCATGCCCTAGCACACGATGGTATGCATAAATTTTAGTATCATCAAACCCTTTTGGCTTGGGTTTGAGGGGGTCGTAAGGTCTGAGTGGCGGTAATGTGATGACAAAAGTCTCAAGGAGGTTGGTTAAAATTTTGGCATAAGACCCTACTAGTGGATCACAATGGGAAGTGAACATGGGTTTGGGTGTAGGTGTGGTTGATTGTTGAGGAACAATTTTTGAAAGAGGAGGGGGTTGAGCTATGGGTTTGGGTGCTGGCATGGTTTTGGGTGTCGGTCATGTTTGTTTAGGTATGGGTATAGTAGGTGAATGGGTAGGAGGGTGTGTGGTTATTTTGACTACCTTGTTGTGGGGTAGTGGAGTTTTGCTTTTGGGTTGCACCTTCTTGGGTAAAGGTGATGTGGGTGTACGAGGTCTAGAAGGAAAATAAAATGGAGGAAGAGGGCAAGTTACCCATGGGGATAACGGGGGTGTTGTGAAGGTAGATGATGCGGGTTGTGCTTGGGGTGTGAGAGACAATGATTGAAGTGTAGTGGGTAGTGAAGCAATAGCTAAGGGTATTGGAGGTATGGGTGGTAAAGAGGCTACAAGTGTAGGTGTAAGTTAGGTTGGGCGTCTGGGTAGGTCAGAGGTTTGTGAGGAAGGAATGGGTTGTTGTGTTTTTGGTTTATTGGTGGGTGGAGGTTTCTTGACCATGTTGGGCAGCTGAGGTCCTAAGACAGATGGGACAAGTGCAGGTGTGATTGGTGCAGTGGGGTATGAGTTCTATGGGTTTGGTGCTTCTGTTTGGGTGTTGGAGTAGGTGTGGTGTTGACTTTGGAGGATGTAGCTAAATCCATTTTAATAGGTGGATGAGTAAGGCTGGTGGTCGGGTGACCCCTAAAGTGGTAATAGGTTTAGTTGGGGAAGATGTTGTATGTGTGGATTTGGGTGTAGATGTAGGTCGGGTTATGGGTAAGGGTGTGGTTTGAGCTATAACAGTGTCGTGGAAGGGGTTGTGATAGAAGTGGTTGTGTTTGGTTCGATTGGTCAAAACATTTATGGGTAGATAGTGGAGGTATCAAGAAGGTATCTCTGCATCTATGTTGCGAAGGGAAGTAAAAGGCACCCCATAGTAGATCCCTATCCCCATAATCTAAGTGATAAACCAAACATAAGAATGGCATGTCTATAGGTGGAGTTGGTGAGGACTTAATGGCAATTCCGTAAAATGTGTCTTAGAGAAGGGGAATCAGCTAGCCTCGGCTTCCTTGGGTAAGAGAGCAAAAAGTAGGTCTCAGTATGATTTTGGGTAGCTGATGGAGAATGCTCGCTAAGAGGAAAAGGTATCTCAACTGGGTCTATGATTATAAGTGGAGGAATGGATAGGTGCTCCTCTATGGGTGGAGGAGGTGCTGTGGGTAAAGGTTCTCTAAGTGGTGAAGCCGGGGTGAGATGGTCTCAATGTTAGCGTAAGAATCCTCCATAGGTGATGAAGGAGATGACAGGTTGTCCTCTGTTGGTGAAGGAATAGGGAGGTTGGTTCCGACATGGAAGGAAGATTTCGGGCTAGGATCTCCTCCATGGAAGAACTATGGGGTAATTGGGAGGTGATAGGTATGTCATTAAAGATAGAGTGAACCTCACGGTATGGGTATCATGAGTTGAGAGGTCTCACCAATTTGATCGCACGAAGGGGCATGGTTGGGAAATGGTTTCTTGAAGATGTCTAGGTTTTGGTTGGTAGGTACATTAGGATTATCCATGGTTAACTTGCCTTTCTCGAGCATTTCTCGGACAATATTTTTGAAAGTGATGCAGTTGTCGTCACTATGACCCTTTACTTGATGATAATTACGAAATCATGTTCTTTATACCATGTGGGCATGGGGTAAGCGCAGGTCAAAACCAAAGGTGTGGTTTTATGGGTGGAAGATTGATGTCTCCAGCTTTGATAAGATTTTCTAAGAAAAAGAGTAAGGTTCCCCAATTGGGGTATATTTTTGTTGCTTGCTCGTCTAAATTGAAAAGTCTAGACATGTGTGGTAGATTAGATGAGGGGTAGCTTTGGTTTGTGATGAGTTGGGCTGGCCTTGAGTACCATTGCGTTAGCGGTGCCCTTAGCTTTTGAATAATTGGTTTGTGGTTTGGAAGAAGAAGAGGTATCATTCGACTTGAATGTTGAATTCTTATTGTGTAATTGGATTTTCTTCTCTTCGATGGCCCAAACCTCTAACTTTTGTGCCATAGTGAATGCTTCCTTGAATTTTTGAAAGGTTTGGACCTACAAGGTCGGTGAGATATGTCTAGCACAAGCCCGTGTGAAGAGCTCGATGAGTTCTGTTTGTGGCAGTTGGAAGGTAAGTTGGTTGATCAGGCTACGCCAACGAGCAACAAAATTTGTGATAAATTCAACCTCATACTGACATGTGGAGTATAGAGCGGTCATGGTAACCTTCTTAACGATATTGATAGAGAAATGATCCAAGAAGGCTTGGGCTACCCGATTGTATGAGAATATAGAGTGTCTAGGTAACCCACTATACCAATCTAATGTAAGTCCAGTGAGGGACATGGGAAAGGTTCTCAAGATCAAGGCATCACCATGAGTGATCAGATAACACCCATGTTTGAATGACCACAAATGTTGTTGCAGGTCTTCTTTGCTATTGAAATGATTGAATTTAGGCACGGGGTATGAGTGGATAGGAATGGATGGGTAAATGGGCTCGTTGCAAATCTCGTCATAGGTGAAAGTTTTGTAGGAGCCGAAACCGATGCCTCCAATGTCTGCATATTGTCCAACATCAATTTAATTAGGTCGTTGGTGAGTTGTGATGATTAGGTGCGTCCTATAGTGTGAGAAGGTTGGTTTTGAGCATACAACAGGGTGGAACTCCAATGTATGGGGCTGCCATATAGGTTGATTGAGAAGAAGGCGGTGAAATAGTGGGTACGTACCTAGAATGAATGATGGATGAAATGGGAGGTTGTTGATAGTATGTATATGGGGGTGGAAGGGTCATGGTAACCCTAGTGGCAATAGGGGCTAATGATTGTGGAATGGAAAGGACCTCGTTCTAAAATGGGGTAGGGGTCACCGAACCGGAGGTGGTAATGTAGCTATGGGTATGTGTGAGACATTAGGGGTGGATGAGGTTGTGTTTGGGGTAGTTGTCGTGGGTATGGTGGATGTAGCGGGTGCCACGGAGGTAGCAGAGCGACAGTTATAGTGGGTATAGGACCTAGCTATGAAATGACTGGGGTAAGGTAGATGCGGGTAGCACGGAGCTAGATGGGGCTGATGCGGGAGTGGGAGTGAGATTCATGGGGATAGATATGGGCATGCCGTATATCAATTGACCCAAGGCATCTCGAGTGGACGAGTGGGAAAGGTAAAACTGCAAGGTGATAGGGTTTTGGTCAAGGAGTCCTGCCGCAAACTCCTCATCTCCGGTAGTGATAGTAATAAATAGGTTGGATGGGATCCATAGTTGGTGATAAAATGGAAGGTGGATAAGAACTAGGTGGGAGTGGTTAACGATCGGCATAAAATACGAGTGCACTTGTTTGTCTTCGTGTCAGCACCATGTGAACTAGTACTGATCAAGTAGGGATGTTTCTCTCGTAAATGACACGAAAAAAAAGGCAGAACAGTGAATCCGGTGGCAAAAATTAGATTAGGTACTAAATGATGGTTGGAATGTGAAACAGGCTAACCGATGTCAATTAGGGAAAATTGATGCCGATCTATGGTAACCACCGATCCACCGTAGAAAATGGACATTGAGTAAAAAAACAAGGCAGAAGGTGAAATCTGACAGGTATGCCAAATCTGATGATGTTTAAAACATCAATGGGAATGATGGTAGTGACAGGGACTGTGAAAAGTGGAAGAAAGTGAAATAAAATGTCCTTTTGGGTAGGTTAACCAAAGGACCTGGAACCGACGTCGGTTGGGTATAACCGACGATGGTCAAAGGTAACCAACGACGGTTACTATGAAATTGAAATAGTGATGAAAGAAAAGTGGTTGTGAATTAAAATCTGATGTAGAATTAGACCCAGAATTCTAAGAATGATGATGATATGGCCCAGCACACTCAGGTGAATCTAGAATACACCAGCTGTGATGAGGAGCATGCAAGGATGAACAAAAAGTGAAGAACGTGATCTCTCACCTCAAAACGCAAGCCAAGCAGAAACACTAAGAAAAATGTGATCCTAGGAGTGCCTTTTCTATTATGTTTGTTTAGCTTATGCTATTTAGGGACTGACACATGAATTGTGAAATATATTTTTTTGGTGAGGATGGCTTCCTATAAAGAAGGAGATCTAAAAGGTGAGGTTTCAGGTATGTTATGGTGGGGGTGAGCTTCACTCAAGTATGACTCGACAGAGCAAAGCAAGTCGGTGCCCACCGTGTCATGATCATGTGATCACCTATAACTTCTTCTAGGTAAGATGTTGTTTAAGAATCTTTGTATTTTGAATTTTTGTGAGGTTTGTAAGACTCAGAGAAAGAGAAAAGGAAAGAAGTGCTTTTCTACGATTCATTTTTCAACCATCAGTTGGGCATGACTTCCAGCGTATAGGTTTCCCTCAATTAATGTGAGCTAATGCAATAAATCAAAATGGAATGCACTTATTTTTAATCCCACATCGAGATGTGAAATTGGATGACGTAGTAAGAAGATGAAGAGGAAGAGGGATGATCTTTCACTACAATGTAGAAAACATGAAGAAATGGTTCTTTTTAATTACACCAAAATAAAAGTTTCCTTTAGAGCAAATAGAAAGAAGAGGTGGGTTACCAAGGAAGAAAATTAGTGTGTATGCTTTTCAGAAGGGAAACAAACACACAAATTTTCCTAGAAATGAATGGAATGCAAGGAACCCCAGATGGGTCCCACCAGTGTGCCAAAATGTTTCACCTAATTCTTAGATCATTTCTTTGAAGTGTTGATGAAACAAATAGGGTAACGAGCATAGGAGGAATACTTGTTCAAATGTTGGTTGATGGGTTGTTGTGCACGTATGACTTTTGAATCCACAACTGATCATGAGAGCTTCCTTTTGGCTAGGAGGAACTACCTGTAATGCAAAGCAAGACCACCAGAAGGAATTAAACAATATGGGCAGTGAACTACCTAGCGTATGATAGATCCGGGAAGTGTGATACTTCCTAGATGGTTGTCAGTCCACTATTTTAAACAATTTAATGTTGTAAACAAAGTAAATCCTATTGTAATTTGAAATTATTTAGGTATCTCACTTAAAACACAATAAGAAATAGGTCTAATCTAACAGGTTAAGCTAGAATAGAATCCAAAGGTCAAATGATTGGTTCTCGTATTCGGAAGTTTGATGATGTCTCTCGGGTAGATCACAAGTAGATGAGGGTGAGATGAAATTTGGTGGGTAGGTCTCTATTCTAGGTTGTATGGGCAAATACAGAGACCGATGTCGGTTAAGGGTAACCAACGGTGGTCAGGTGTAACCGGTGCCGGTTACTGTGGAAATCTAGAAATGCCACAGAACAAGCTTTGGGTCTCCTTTGTGATTGCACAAAGGACTTTGGTTGGTCGGGATGAGGTATTGGGTGACTGGGGTAGGATTTGGTGAGGTTTTAATGGGTATATGGAGGTGGAAATGTTGGAGAAGGTCAATAGGTGGCTAGGTAAACAATGGATGATAAAATGAAATAAACCAGAAAAGTATGACGTTATACTTACTTGGATTTCGGTCATGAATGCCTGTGAGTGATGGTTGGAGGTGCTGATGAGGGGTTTTTAAGGCTGTAAGTGATCACCAATCAAGGAAAGCTTCTGCATGGGCTAGATTTACATTCCTCTTTTCTTTGTTAGATCGATCATGGTCGGGGATGGTTGTGCGGAGAAAATGCTTGATCTCCTTCCTTGCATGTGTGTCCTCGTTGAAATTCACTCTTAGAAGATGTGATATCTCTCGTGGATGTGCTAATGTTCGTCAACCCTTGCCAACCTTCTCGCTTCTTACTTCCAACCTTGAGAATAAGGTTGTTTTGGGGTTAAAAGGGTAACCGATGTGTTGCTCTAGCTTAATCGGTGATGGTTATGGGTAACCGGTGTCGATCATGGCAGGATTTCCTAGGTTTACTAAACTAGGAAGATCCTCTTGATTTCCTCATATTTCATGTCATTAACCCACAGATTATACTGAGAGCCTCTTGTAAGCATGCAGGAATGTGGTTAGAGGGAATGTAGGCATTGATTTTTAGGGTTTGGGTAAGTCTGAGTTAGTTATGGCAACTTACTAAGAATATGTTTTAGGTTGAGTTGGCTTGGTGAGGTGTCTAAATGAACTATATGTGTGGATATTATTTAAAATAATATATAAATAATAAATATAGTGAGGATAATGAATTAATTTAATTAAATTAATATTAGTGGGGTGAAGGGGGTCATGGCTAGGTGAATGTGATAAAGGATGTTTATTCACCTGGGACCAAAGGGGAGTGTGAAATAATTTTAGTGTCTACATTACCCTTCAAAAATTCCTCTAAGGGTGCAACAATCTTGGCATAACCTTTGATGAAATTCCTATAATATCATGTGTGCCCAAAGAATCCACGCACCTCGCTCTGGTTAGTAGGTTCCTCTAAGCCCAAAATAACAGCAACCTTAGTAGGATCTACTAATAATCCCTCCTCAGTAGATAATGTGTCACAAGAAATTTGCAAAGGGTGTAGAAAAAATGCACTTCTTAATGTTCAAAGAGATGCTCAACTTCCAACACCTCTCAAACATAAGAATTAAGTTATCAGTGATCCTTCACAAGCCCATAGATTGTCCAATCATCCAGATAAACATGCAAGAACTTGTGAATCAAATCCTTGAATTTCTACACAAGAATGCACAAAAATATTGTAAGCACATTATTTAATCCAAAGGGCATAACTATGTATGCAAAACTTCCCCACTCAGTGTTGAAATTGTCTTCTCTTAATCCTCCTTAGCTATCCTTGCCTAATGATATCTAGAAAATCCATCAGTGAAGGAGTAGATCTTGCACCCTACAATGCCTTCCAAGATTTCTTTAGTAAAAGGTGTGGGAAAGGGATCTATTACACATGTAACATTCAACTCCCTATAATCCACACAAACTCCAATTCTCAAATATTTATTTATATTGATCACCATGGGGCTAACCCATTCTGACTCTTCAATGGGCTCAATGATTCCAAAATTCAACATTGTATCAATTTATTCATTCACCTTGATATGCAGGTTAGGATTCATCCTATAAGGCTTCTTCCTAACTGGGCACACACCTTCTTTTATCTTAATTCTCATCCCACCCAAAGATTCATGTACCCCTTTCAATTTATTATAGCCTCTAGGAACAAGTCCTGAATTTGTGCATCAACTCAATTATTTTAGCAACCTCATATTTAGACCAATATTCTCTAATAATGTCCTCCTTAGGTTCAACATATGTTCCAATGTTGACCTTATTAGTTTTCATAGGCTCATGGTAAGCGTGTGCCTTCTCATCCGAATTTTCTAAGACCTTGTGCATACCCTCAATATGCTCAACATCCAAATTCTCCACTTATTCATCATTGATAACAGATACCATCTTCCCTTTTTTTTGTATGCAAGCACACCCAAGTTGTTTTGCGTATGTTACTTCCTCTCCAAAGCACACCTCCAAGTTGTATCACTTCATAACTCCCGAATAAGTGATGCAACCTAGAATCTACCGTGATTAACCTAGAAGTGTTGGCACATCACTTTGTCCGATGCGAGTTGAGAACTCACCCAAAGTGCGCAAAGGTACCAGGACCCTCTTTAGAGTCTCTTGTGCAAGATGTTAGTGTGATGATGATAAAACATATTCAGATCCATAATTAAACATAAACATTCCACAATGCATATTCCAGATCTAGATCTTTAGAGAATCATGAACTAAACAATAACTATAATAGTATTTACAACACAAAAACCAAATTTAGTTATGTTTAACATCATTATCCAACAAATATGATCCATTTCATTAAACACTATAAAACACAGAATATTCGTACATTATAAAGTATCACCATGAGTCATGCACGTATCGAGATCCAACAACATAACTCTAAATTAGTTCTCTTATCTCTAAACTACACAGCTTTAATACATATAAATAGAGGTGGGGACTTTCCTTCACCGCCAATGCACTTCTCAAAAAGGTCACATGTTGATAATATCCATGTGCTTTTATAATAAAGACATGGCTATTCGTATCCCTATCCCCGAATGCCTTAATAACCTTGAGATAAACTTCTCATATGAGATCAGCATAAATGAAATATGTATTGGTGTTATCCAAGGAAAGAAAAAAATACAAAATACATAATCAAGCAAGTTCAAAGCAAGATTGAATATGCAAATGTAGAACCCAGTGACTATGTTTTCATTACGATATGGGTAAAATTTGACCTTTAAAAATTATTCCCAACTTGCTACTCTAAGCACTATGATCTTCAGTCTCTTACCATCGGTAATAATCTCCCAACTGCGTGGAACCTTAGTAGACCTACTTCCTAGCCACATACCTTTTTATGTGCACCTCCATGCACCAAAGTACCTATCCACTACACCTTTCACTAAGTAGTTTCCAATGCTGTAGTCTATCGAGCGTTTTATACCGATCAATTACCTTCCTATGCATGGTCTTCAATCCAAGTAATTTATTTGAATTATATCCTCAAATCTATCTCTTCTCTCGAGCAACTATAAGTTTTCTTCATTGTACACTAAAATCAAGAATTTTCCAACAAATTATTCTTCATTCACCCCACACTAAGGGTATGCACGGTCCTCTATGCATGAAAACACTCAGATGGTAATCAGCTTCTAGTGCATAAGTGCACTTATTTCACAAAACATTGAACTAAATTAACAAATCATAACAATGAAAGGAAACACGTATAAAAGAATTACAAGTAAGGAAATCTAATCTAAGTGGCAATACTTCCTTATTACAAACACCAAGAAGACTTATTTATAGTAGGACTTCAACATAATCCCATTGAAGTAACCAGGAAATTGTGTTCCATCCAACACCTCTAATCGGAAAGCATCCGAATCAAGTATATAAGTTATAACATATGGTCCTAACCAATGCACATTGGTGTAAGAACTTTGAGTCATAAAGAAGAATCATCTGTCCAAATTCAAGCTTCTTCTCCTTAATATGTCTATCATGTCATGCCTTCTTCCTAACCTTTTCTTTCTTCTGACTCTATTTGGTTATAGTGCACCTTTCATCCAATCGCATCAGTTTGTCAATATGCTCTTTAAGTGTTTGCTCATCAGCCAAACCTCCTGCACACACAATGCGCAGAGAAGGTAACAAAATTTCAAATGATAGAATGACCTCCACACCAAACACCAACTAAAATGGTGTGGTTTTATTCAACCACTTGTAGTTTTTCATATATGACCAAAGTACAACAGAGACTTTATCATCCTAGTTTTTCCTTCTAGCATCACAAATTTTAGTCAATTTATGGCTCAATATCTTGTTAAAGTCCTGAGTAGTTCCATTTTCTTGAGGTTGATAGGGTTTAGTTTTATGATTTGCAACCATAAATTCTAGGAGTAGTATCTTGATAGTCTCATTAAGGAAATGAGTACCCCTATCACTTGTCAAACTCAAAGGACATCCATACACTCGTGATGATGCTTTCCCATAGAAACCTTTTTCTATAACTATCATGTAATCCTTTGTAAGCACTTCTTTGGCCTACTTTTTAAGATAATCTTTACAATTTATGATGTAGTGTGATCTGGTCCTGCGTGTGGGTGGGGAAATAGGACCCACAAATTCAATTTCCCATTTTTCAAAATGTTATGCGCTAGTAATCGACCTTAAAGGCATCTCATCTCTATTTCAAAGGTTTCTAAAGTGTTGAAAATGGTCACAGGCCTTACAATATTCTTTATAATCCTTATACAATGTTTCCCACCACAAACTAGCCAATAAAATATTGCATGCGGTAGCATCTCCTGCGTATTTTCCACCTGCAACACCACCATGATAAAAAAATCCATAATGGCTTCACGCTCATGTTCAAGTACACAATGGAAAAAAACTTCATTCTTACCTATTTTTATAAGTTTTCATTGATCAACATGTAAGGAGTGGCACAAATGGCAACTTGTTTCTTTTCTAAAGCCTTCATTCCCTCTAGCACCATACCAAATTGCAAAAATATAGCAATATCTTCCAAGTTAGAGGGCATGTGGTTTAATCTAAATAGTTGTGCATATATAATTATGTCCTCAATGCTTTATGCATCCTCACCTAATTGAATCCTTGATAAGTGATTTGATCCATAATTACTCTTGCCTGGCTTAACCACCATTGTAAAGTTAAATTCTTGAAACAAAAGAATCCAATGGCATATGTGCCCCTGTAAAATTGGCTTGTTCACCAAGTACTTCAATGTCATGTGATTTGTATATAAGATAAAAGGTGTGGCTAGCAAGTATTGTCAAAACTTATGGAGTGTGTAAATCATGGACAAGGCCTCGTGCTTTGTAGTTGTATAATTTTGTTCTATTGGAGTCAACTTCTTGATTGCAAAGCAAATAGGATTATCAACAATCCCTTCTCCAAGCTTGGCTAATATTGTGCCAACGGTCATGTGAGAAACATCCATATGCACATGAAAAGGTTTTTTCCATGAAGGAAAGTGCGAGAAGAGGAAATGTAGTAAGCCTTTCCTTCGAGTGTCTCAAACGTGCATTGTTTCGCTTCACCATAATAGAACTTACCTTTACCCATAAAAAATTCCTCTAAGGACGTAGTGATCTTGGCATAACCTTTGATGAATATCTTGTGTGACAAAATAATCAATGCACCTCACTTTGGTTTGTACGTTCCTCTAAGCCCAAAATAACAACAACCTTAGCGGGATCTATTAATAAGCCCCCTTATAGATAATGTGTCTCTGTAAAGTCCCAAAGGGTGTAGCACAAATGCACTTCTTAAAGTTTAAAGAGATGCTCAACTTCCAAAGCACCTCTCAAACATAAGAATTAAGTTATCACAATAATCCTTCATGAGCCCATAGATCGTCCAATCATCTAAATAAACATGTAAGAACTTCTTAACCAAATCCTAGAATGACTGCACAACAATGCACAAAAATACTGCAAAGCACATTCTTTAACCCAAAGGGCATAACTGTGTATGCAAAACTTCCCCACTCGGTGGTGAATTTTTTCTTCTCTTAATCCTCCTTAGTTATCCTCTTCGATGATATCCATAAAATCCATCAATGAAGGAGTAGATCTCGCACCCTGCAACACCTTCCAAGATTTCTTCAATAAACGGTGTGGGAAAGGGATAAATTACACATGCAGCATTCAACTCCCTATAATCCACACAAATTCTAATTCTTACATATTTCTTTATATTGATCACCATATGGCTAACCCATTATGAATCTTCAATGGGCTCAATGATTCCAAAATTCAGCATTTTATCAATTTCTTCCTTCACCTTGATGTGCGGTTAGGATTCATCCTATAAGGCCTCTTCCTAACCGGGCGCGCACCTTCCTTTAGCTTGATTCTCATCTCACCCAAAGATTCATGTACCCCTTTCAATTCATGATAGCCTCTAGGGAATAAGTCCTAGAAGTCGTGCATCACCTTAATTATTTTAGCAACCTCATATTTAGACCAATAATCTCCAATAATGGCCTCCTTAGGTTCAGCATTTGTTCTCATGTTAACCTTCTTAGTTTTCATAGGCTCATGGTAGGCATGTGCCTTCTCATCTACATTTTCTAAGACCTTTCACGTACCCTCAGTATGCTCAACATTCAGATTCTCCACTTCTTCATCATCGATAATATATACCATCTTACCCTTTTTTTTTCTATGCAAGTGCACCCAAGTTGTTATGCATCATTACTTCCTCTTTAAATCATGCCTTCAGTCGACTCACTTCATAACTCTGAATAATTTCCTCATCCTTTACATGATTTCCCATATTCAAGTGCTTCATAACCTATAACGCCTCATTCATCGGGGTTTAGTGGAAAAATAGTGAATGGTTTGAATCATACATGTAGTCGGTTCTTTCCAATTCCTAGTCTCTATATTTAACTCGGTATAAAAATACCATGCATGCATGTAGCCTCACAAGGTGAAGTAGAGCTTTTGCACCCACAATGAAGGTGGTAAAGATTCTTTCCCCTCTATCTAGAGTCTCTCACACTGTTGAATGTGGTGTTGAATAGGATCCTTACCATGAAATTCACATATCGAGTAGGTGCATTACTCCTGAGAAATCCAGAAGATAAGGTGATTCTCACTTCTCGCCACTCCAAAAGATTATCCCTGTGAACCATCCATCGGTGTGTCATTGTTGTCCGTGCAGAGTATAAACTAGCATATTCCTTCTTTTTACTTGATCTATCCATTAAAATTTTATAGCACACAGGAATACCTTAGGATTTCCTTTTCCAAAGGTGTACTTTGGTACTGGTCACTTACCAAACACTTGAACACAACATGCTTGCTTACATGTGTAGCTACACTTTTGAATTCACACCTAACCATTTCATAAGTGCCATGTGCCTAGTTATCACATGCAACACTATTAGTATCACTCATGGATTGTGCATCATCCCACTAGAGAATTCCTTCCTTTGATGGCTCAAGTACTTCCAGATCTCTAATGGTGCACACATAAAAAAAAATTAAATCCTCTTCACTTAAGGGCTCTACATAAGGTGCAACTTTCCCATCTGCGAAAGGAATGATGATGCGATCTTCCTTGTTCTCAAAAATTATGTCCCTTGTTGAAGTGCGAGATCAACGTATTTTGCATAACACCGGGGTCTTCGCAAGCTCCAAGACCTCAAATTCCCTAGTAAATTTGGCCCCTTCGGGTTCATTTTAAGAGACCTCCCGGAAATCGAGGTGGAGAATACCTGCGAATATCCCCGGAACCGGTTTCACGGGAAGGCGAATTTTTTGGGGGTTGTATGAAAAATTTCGCTTTGATTATCAAGCAACTTTGCATGACGAAGGCTCAGCAGCGTGCGACGGGAGATTTTGTGCTGCGCGCGTCAAAAAAATGTAGTGACGCGCGTCCAATAGGTCTGCTGACGCGCGTCACTAAGGTCTGCATGATGCCCGCTCACTAAGGTATTTTTGGCGTCACCGCATTTTTTTGACACGCGACATCAAAATCTCCTGTCGCGCGTCTGCAGCCTCCGACCTCTGCTTTCTCATCAAAAAATCTCGTGTCGCGCAACAACAAACTCTTTTTCGTGCGTCTGCTATGCATCAATATCTATTGTACCTCCTTGTCGCGCATCAAAAATGCGGTGGCGCACGTCAACAAACCTTAGTGATGCACATCAACAGTCCTTAGTGACGCGTGTCACTAAGGTCTGTTGACACGCGTCACTAAGGTTCGCTGATGCGCATCACTAAGGCCTGTTGACGCACGTCACTGCATTTTTTTGATGTGCGATAGCAAAATATCCTGTCGCGCGTCTGCAACCTCTGCCCTCTTCTTGCTCATCAAAAAAACTCCATGTCACTCATCAACAAAATCTTTGTCATGCGTCTACTATGTGTCAATATCTACAGTATCTCCTTGTCTACAAACCCTCCTTGTCGCGCGTCAATAACTTACCCCCTTGTCGCACGTCTATAATACGAGATATATCATATTGTTGAAAAATGTGAAGTAGAAGTGTTCTACCTGGCGAATAATCTAGGTTTATATAGGGGATATTTTTCAAGGGTAGGCGAAGCCGACCCCTAAAAAAAATTAAAGTGTAATTTTTAGGTGAACAGGTCACTGACCCGTGCCAAAAAATTCGCCTTTTCAAAATTTTCAAAAATGGAATATTCGCCATATTACGAATATTCGCCACTAAAATTTTCCCCAGGCCCTTGAATAGTAATACTAGCATCCTTCAAAACTTCAATGGCGTGGCTTTATTGATATTTTTGATAAACATCACATTGGAATATGGCTGCGATGGTGGTCTTCCCATCTGAATCCACGTGCCCAAAGTGAGTACATTCACTTTTGCACCTGTGAAATCAAAATGTTACTCAAAAGATAGGCATCAACAATAGCATTTAGAGTAATCTCCTTGTCATAATCCAAGCTATGAGGAGGAAGGTTAACATGTAAAATTTGTCTTTCACACTCACTTCGATGCATAGGGTTTTTCCTTTAACCATTCCTCCAACAAATTAATGATGTTCTTGATGCACCTAAAATTTACCAAATAACTCCCTAGATGTGCTTTGGTACATCACTCATCCTAGGCCGAGTGCTCACCCAAAGTGCACAAAGGTACTAGGTCCCTCTCTAGGGTTGTTGTAGTAGGATGTTAGCGTGATGAAGGAAGAAACACATAGATTCATAACTAATCTATCATTCTACATTGTATGCTACATTAAGATCTAGTCTCCCAAAAACTACTCTACGTTTTCATAGCCAAATTCAAATTTTTGAGCTCATGCCCTTCGTTGGTGTTTAAGCCAAATTAGAGATTCAAGAAATTAGCGAAGTCATGCCCTAGAGCTGTTTAAACCTCTGTTTTTCTCATTTTGAGAAATTCTCCATTTCCCAGTCTATGCACGTAATATCCTCTTTGTAACCTCCATTTTTATCAAAATTGTTCACTTGTTCTATGCCCTGGGTCACAAAATCATTGTTTTGCCTCCATGCCTCTGGTTCGTGAAGGAAATTCAAAAATTGGACTCAAAATGATGAAGTTTTCTTCTTTTGTGTATTTTCCACAATTGGGATGACGGGCATCTTTTCCCTGTCAAATTTTGACTCGAATGAATGCAGGTACATGGTCAAATCCTATTGGATGGGGAGGAATAGAATTTTTGGTGAACTTAACACTTTTGGTCACTTTTGGAAAAAATGGTAAATTTTCCCCATGGCCCCGATCAGGCTATAAAGGAAAAATTCAAAGTTGAAGCCCGCAAGGAAAAATTCAAAATTGAAGCCCACTGTTAAGAAGTCAAAGCGGACGAGTGGGCCATCCAGGCACTTTTGGAAATTTAACCAAATTCCCAAAAGTGAAGTAAAAGTTCTAAAATGCTCTGCATGGTCCGCCAAGGTCTCGAGCCCGAAGTTGAAAAGTCAAAGCGAAAGAGTGGGTCGGTGGAGGAATTTGTGTTTTTGAGCCTTTTTGTAAAAAGGTGAAAAGTTAAAAAATGATCCGCAACCTCGATCAGGCTATAAAGGAAAAAGTCAAGGTGAAGCCCGCTGTTGAAAAGTTAAAGCGGGAGAGTGGGCCGGTGGAGGAAATTGAGGTTTTGATCCTTTTTCCCAAAAAGGTTAAAAATTTTATAAAGGAGTCATGACCCCGTCTCCAACTGTAATGTGCCACGTGTCCTAGTCAAATCGGAGCAGGCGGGTCGGTGGAGGAAATTGAGGTTTTGAGCTGTTTTCCCAAAAAGGTTTAAATGTTTAGAAAGGAGCAATGACCCTGTCTCCAACCAAAACGTGCCAAGTGTCCTAGTCAAAGTGGGAGAGCAGGCTAACAAAGGAAATTGAGGTTTTGAGCCTTTTCCCAAAAAGGTTAAAATGTTTAGAAAGGAGTCGTGACCCCGTCTCCAACCAGAATGTGCCATATGTCCTAGTCAAATCAGAGTAGTGGGCCAAAGTGAGAGGAAATTGAGTTTTTGATCCTTTTTCCCAAAAAAGGTTAAAATGTTGAGAAAAGGGCTGCAACCCCATTTCCAATCAAAAGCAGCCACGTGTCTAAGTTGAAAAGTCAAAGTGGGGGTGTGGGCCAATTTGTTCCAAATTGCCAAATCTCTAAAAAATCACAAAATGCAAAGGGCTTCCCCCATAACCACTCCAATCCCTTCCTACCACATGGATGACCTGATTTCAGAGTTAGAGGAACAAATCTAATGGTCTGTATTTAAACTAGCAAATCGAATGTAATGGTTGCTTTGCAAGATCTAGTTTTAACCCACCATGAGCGTTTTCTTCACAATAGAGGGATTCGAAAAGGCGTTGAGGATTTGTGAAGTTGTAACGGTTTCTTACAAAGAATATAATGGCTTTTATCGACATCATTCCAAAAGGGGTGATTGATTTTTGAAAAAACCAGAGTGCTTTGTACCTGGAAAAGACAGAAAATGCCATTCTTCTTCTATTTTCTCTTCTTCCTTGAATTTCTTCCATTCTCAAGCTGTGTACAAAATCTGATCTAGCTTCAATAAGAAAATAAGGAATTTTTGCCTCCTTGATTGAGGAATTAATTGGTACTTTGTGACCAATGAGTTTCATTCGGTCTAGTAGCTTCTCCCGCCGATTCATTTTTCTTATTATTATAAATACATGTAAATAAAGTTTTTAATTGATGTGTGTGGGCATCTGATATTCTACCCGCAACATTGGTTTTTCCTACCTCCATTTTCTCTCCCTTTTCCCTTCTCTCAAAAAATTTCTTCTCTAGTGAGAAATTGCTAGCTTTGCAGAGGAGCAAGCAGAGTGCCCTTGCTAGATCTCTCTCGGTTGAAATACCACCATTGAAATCTACTTTTTCACACATGCACATACGAAGCTACACTGCTTCAAGTAGAGGTACTTATATTCCCATAACATTGGCTCCTAACCCCACCAATTTGTCCACAAGACAAATTTTCTTACTAACAATATCTATGATAGAATAAGCATTAAACAATAATCATGATTGGATCAATAACATACACTACTCAATTACACATACGAATGACACTTAGATTCAACCAATATCTTCCATCTATTAATAAACACAAAAGCTCCTTACAATAATGTTAATATATACCAATGTGTGTATGGATCTGATACAATAATTCAGTCATATGTGTATATCTCTATATCTTCATACATCCATCACACTCATATATTACCACTATGTACCTCACATCATATATATATAGGGTGGGGACTTTCCCTTCACCGCTTATCTATTCCAGAAATAGGCCGCATGCTATTAATAGCCATGCACCGTTCACAGAATAGCCACACATTCAAGTGTGCTTTCTATAGGCCTTTTACAATTAACTGAAGTGTTAATCCTATTCTTAGCTTGTATCCATACAAAATGCTTTGATCCGATCCTCCAAAAATAGACAATGCATGGCGCGCACATCTCTGCATCATTGGTGTGTTTTGCATGCCATCTTCTAAAAATATGTCATCATGCTCTAAATCAGCTAAGTCCTGAATGTTGAACTTGCCTTCCACGCACGGGTCCTTCATGTCCTTCCGCGCCCTTGATCCTGGCCTTCTCTCCCACGCGTACTCCTTGTGTGTTCTCTAACAAGTATTCTCTAATCAACATTACCTCAAACTAATCTCATTGTCGTCTCGACAATGGGTATTCCTCCAAAAATTGAAGTAAAGAATAGAATAATGGAAAGAATAAGAATGAAATAATGTAGACAAATAAATAATTTTTACGAGACAGACCTCCTCTGTATCACTTTACAAAGTATCATTTTGGATACTCCTCCTTTATTTCGGCCTCTAAAACGTTTCATTCAAGGTGAGTGTTTTTAATTTTTCTAGGATGTCCACAAAGAATGGATTCTAACTCATCCCTTGTAATATCTCCCTTTTCATTCTGTAGAACCACACAACTATCCATCTTCCTTCTAAAATATCCATCTTCTACGCAATTAGCTTCCCAAGCTCTTCCAACCAAGTCTTGTGTGGATCTTGTGCTATTATCAGGGCCTCTCGCTTCTGCTTAACTATTGACAATCTTTCTGTGTGGCCCAATGTCTCATCCTTCATTGCTTTCTGGACCTCATTGTTTTCTTCTAGGGTCTTTATGTTGATAAACACCTCTAGAGCTATGTATATATTTAAATCTTGGTCTGCTTTCTTCAATACTTCTTGTAACACTTGCAACAACCCTTCATAAGATGCAATATTTTACATCACTGATGCTTTCTCTCATTCTGCATCTTGCTCTGACTTTCTTGGCACTGTCATGTGTAGAGGTTCATCTTCAAGTACCAAGTCCACCAACTTTCCCACATAGTGTATCGCTGAAGGAAACATCTATGGTACCTTGGCCTCCAAGTGTGGCCTTGCTCTAATGACATTATCCTCAATCTCCTCTATGATGCTGATAAATACTTTGTTATTATTCTATGTGAAGTCCCTCTCTTGTGTTATGTGTGATATTTCCACATCCTTTGTCTTTAGCTCCTTGCGTAGAGCTTTGATTGTTGAAAATTGTTCCATGTTTCTTCTAGCCACTTCAACAGAAACCTTCACCAATGTGTTGCTTACCTTCTCATTTGACATGATGGTAGGCTTGACTGTCATGTGTCTAGCTTGGGGTACCTTCTTCAGCCATCTCTAAATGCATGACTCTTCACATACATCGAATTCAGGCTCATCCATGTGGGTTTGCATTGACCATGATAGTTGTTTTTGAGTGCGCACAATTGCGATATCCTCATCCATTAGCTCCCAGCCAAATAAATCCTTATATGCTATCTAGCTCTGGAAGTGGGCATGAACAATTTTTCCTACGTCCTTTGCATACCCCATGGCTAGTGGAATGTGCTCTCCACTTGTTCTTCTAGACCGTTTTTGCTTAGGGAATTTAGCATCCAAATTTGGCACTTGTGTCTCCATGTCCTGAATATTCTTGGTAATTGTCTCCTCTAGTCTCTTCTCTTCCCTTTGATTCCTTTCCTTGCTCTTCTATGTTCTCTGGAAGTGTAGGAGAATTAGACAAGCTTTCCTCTTACTCTTCCACCTCCTCATTTAACTTTAGTTTCCTCCTTCTTTGCACAATTTCCTCCTTTTGTGGAGAGATTCTGGGTGATCTATGCACCATGGTTGGAGTAGCACCTTGGCTCCTTGTTCTCCTAAACACCTTTTTAAATCTGTGCTCCCCTTGGACTGCATTCAAGTCCTCATCATCCCCCTCTTGTGGCTGATGTGGTTTAATGGCGTGTTCAACTTCACCCTTATTTGTAGGATGTATCCTACCTCTATGCTCCAAACCACCACTATCTTCACACTCCTCCTCCTCATCCTCCACTTCAATTGGCTCTGTGGGCTTAGGTGTTGGGATGTTCTCCATTGTATGTTTTCCCTTTGGTGGTGCTAGAAGTGCAAACTCACCTTCCACATATTTTTTATTCTCCATATTTGGCTTTAGCTGAAGATACACCAACGCTTCGCCCTACATCTGCATTACGGCCCAGGACTTATTGGCTTAATATTCAACACCCTCGAAATGATCCTCTCGGTGAAGACACTTCTTCCGTATACACATACTTCTTTCTCCACATGTGGTAGTCATATTCTACCTTATTTACATTGAATACCAGTCAGCGCGTGACTATAAATCTATGACCAGATGCTTGGAAATACCTTGCAGTGAATGCATAAGGCAATTTACACCAAGGGATCCAAACTACATCTTTCATTAGGAAGCGTGTGATATAGAAATGTTGATATACAACAAATTGTACTTGTGTCCCTACTACTGATGGTAGGTCCTTTGAGATGCGCCACTCTTCTCCAAATGCCACACGGAGCCTGTCATACCTTTTCTCCGCACTTTTCTTTACATTGTCTATCATGGCCCCTTTACATAGATGCTTATTGAACCTTTCAACTGGTGACTTATTCTCCATGGGGTATTCCCATACTTTTTCCTTCAGCCCGTCTGGTACTCCAATTTCCATGAATACTAGTGATAGTAGAACAGCCCCAAAGTTGATCTTCACTCCTGTGTGCGTTTCCTCAACTATTTGTTATGTAATATAGCCTACAATATTTAAGATTGCTCCTTCTGACATATTATGTGCAACATGTAACCACATAGTATTTACCTATGACCACCACTCTTGATCATTCAACTTTGTAACAAGGTGTGTTGTTGCTTGCACAACCGAGATAGTTCTTCAATTTGTCTATATCCATACCGCGCAGACCTTTCAGGTATCCCAACTCTTTTCTAGTCTTCAAGATCACGGCTTTATCTATGAGATCATTCTTTATGTCCTCTCCTATGGCCTCCAAACTCAGAATCGATGAGATAATCACATATGAGATTGTAACTCTGCGTCCTGCAAAGTAGAAGAAGTCCTCATGTACTCTGCTCATGAGCCACTGATATAAGGGCTCATACTTCCCAAAATATGGGAGCTCATATAATTGGTAGACCCTAATCCTCTTCAGAACCTTCTCCCTTGCGTCATCAAAAACTAGCATGTCATCCGTCGTACGCTTGTTCATCCTAGTAGTGAGTAAGGAATCAAGCTCCTTCTTGTTCTCCATGGTCCTGTGATTGTATTCACTCACTTTTCTCTTTCTGATGGGTGAATCCCACTCTTGGCCAACGATGACTCCTTCTGGATATTACATTTCTGAAAAATGGCTTTGGGTGCCATCTCTTCTTCCTTGATGACCACCTTCTTCTTTCCTTTTCTTTACTCTTTGTAGATGTCTACGTGGATGCCATTTTTATCTTGCAATCATCTCTTCTATAACTCTACAACTTGCGAATCAAACCCTAGCTCGATTTAATCGTGCCCTAGGTGGAAACTTCATGCCCTAACTCCTCTCTACCTCCTTTCTTCATTCAAACCCTTCACCACCGGGATGCAAGATCCTTTTCACACGTATCTATTTATCATGCTTGGTTTTACACCCTTTGCACCTTAACCCAATCACTTGGCTCTTCGCAATTGTTTCTTTCCTAAAATTCTCTTATACGTAATGGTAAAAATGAATCGCATCCCATCCTTATATATTTTTTTGAATTTTCAAATTTTGATGCATTTATTACTCCTTCACGTACCAAATATTCTCTCATTTATCGACCAAATTTGTTCTTTCCATGTGGTACATCTTTGCGCCCTAACTATAACCTTCCAGTGCACCATCCTACCCTCTAGTTACAGACTTCTCTTTAGCGCGCACGCACCCTTGCGCCCAAGTACCTCATCACTGTACCTTCTCTTGGTAGTTATCATGGCCTCCACTTACCTCATGTTATATTTTCCTTTCATTCATCTCCATCCTTGGTCACTTTTGAGAAGTAATCTTCTTTTGACTTAAAGCACACTCGTAGTAGCTTATTCCTTTCACCTTTCAATTCCCATGGTCTTTTACTTAGATAACTACAACCACCCCACACTAAAGGTATGTGCAGTCCTTTGTGCATAAACATTCTTCACATAGTAATTAGCTTCATGCACACAAGTGCACTTTACACAAGAACAACAACTAAATTGATAAAGCATAGCGACAATGAAGGAAATACATTAAGGAAATACATAATGGAAACCTAATCTAAATGGCAATACTTCCTTATTACAAACACTAAGAAGTATTAATTATAGTATGGCTTTAGCCTACTCCCATTAAAGTAACCGGGTAGCCATGTTCCATCAAGTGCTTATAACTTACAATCACATGTTTCAATTATGTGAGTGATGACATACGGCCCTAACCAATGTACTTTAAGCTTTCTGGATGGCACAACAACTTAGAGTCATAAAGAAGTACCATTTGTCCAATCTCAAATTTCTTATCCCTTATATTTCTATCATGTTATGCCTTATGCCTTGCCTTTTCTTACTTGACTCCATCGTGTTATGGCTCATCGCTCATCCAAATTGAATCATCTTCTTGATACACTCTTCTAAAGCCTATTCATCACTATATCTCTAGCGCGCATAATGCGTAAAGAAGGTAACATAAATTCTATAGGAGAATGGCTTCCATGCCAAACACCAAATTGAAATAATATGGCTTTGTTTAATCACTTATAAGTTGTTCTATATGCCCAAAGAACAGATCACACTTTGTCATCTTAATCCTTTCTTCCAACATCACAAATTTTTTTCAAAGTCCTGCTCAAAATCTTATTGAAATCCTTAGCAATTCCATTTTCCTAAGGATGGTAGGGTGTAGTTTTATGGTGTGCAACCATAAACTCATCTAATAGGATCCTAATTGTCTCATTCAAAAAGTGTGTACCCTTATCACTTTTCAAGATTAATGGACATCCGTATCTTGTAAGAACATTCTCCCATAGAAACCTAGCCGATGTAGTTGTTTTAAAGTCCTTTGTAGGTGTTGCTTCTGCCCACTGTGTGAGATAATCTATGCAAGTAATGATATAGTGTAATCGATTCCTACGCGTGGCTAGCGAAATAGGTCCTATAAAGTCAATGGCCCATTTCTCAAATGGTTCTGCACTAGTAATTAGTCTCAAAGGAATCTCATCTCTTTTCCGTAGTTTTCCTAAGCACCGATAATGATCACACGCCTTACAATATTCTTTTTTACAGCCTCTTTATACAATGTCTCCCACCATAATCCAGCAAGTAGGATCTTCCGAGTAGTCACATCACCTACATAATGGCCTCTGCCGCATACCACCATGAGCTTCTTCCATAATATCCTTATGCTCATGCTCTAATAAACAATGGCGTAATACTTCATCTCTGCCTAACTTATAGAGGTCACCACTGATTAACATAAACGGTGTCATGCATATAGCAAGCTATTTCTTTTCTAATGCCTTCATTCCTTCTATTCCTATACCAATCCATAGAAAGATAGAAATGCCTTTTGATTCTAATGGCCCACATTGTAACCTATATAATTGTGCATCTGGCATGGTTTCTTCAATTGTTTGTGCTTCCTCTCCTGAGTTGATTCTAGATAGATGGTCCGGTCCAAAATTGCTTTTCCCTAGCATCACCACAATAGTGAAATCAAACTCTTGAAATAAGAGTACCCATCTGCATATGTGCCCCTGTAAGACAAACTTGTTTACCAAGTACTTCAATGCCATGTGATCTGTATAAAACAAAAATGGTGTTGCTAACAAGTACTTGTCGAAACTTGTGCAATGCATAGATCATGGACAAAGCTTCGTGCTCTGTAGTTGTATAATTTTGTTCAGTAGGAGTCAGCTTCCTACTAGAAAAACAAATTAGATGATCAACAATACCTTCTCCAGGCTGAGCTAACACAGCTCAATGGCCATACCAAAGGCATCGACATGCACATGAAATGGTTTATCCCATGAGGGAAAGCGTAGAATGGGCGCGGTAGTAAGTTTCTCTTTTAATATCTCAAACATGTGTTGTTGTGATTCTCCCCAATAAAATGTACCTTTCCCTTTAGTAACTCTTCCAAGGGTGCAACAATTTTGGCATACCCTTTGATGAATTTTTTATAATTTCCTGTATGACCTAAAAATCCACGCACCTCCCTTTGACTGGTAGGTGCTTCCAGACCTAAAATGACTGCAACCTTAGCTGGATCAACGAGCAAACCTTCCTTACAGATTATATGTCCTAACAATATTCCAAATGGTGTGGAAAATATGCACTTCTTGATGTTCAAAGAGATACTCAATAGTCTCATCACTGCTCAAACATTAAACATAGATTGTCACAATGATCTTTCACAAGCCCATATACGGTCCAATCATCTAGGTAGACCTGTAATAATTTTTGAATAAAATATTTGAATTCCTTAACAAGTATGCGCAAGAATACAAAGCGGGAACATTTTTCAATCCAAAAGGCATCACAATATAGGAAAAACTACCCCATTCAAGTAGTAAATTTTTTCCTTTCTTGATCCTCTGAGCAATCCTAACTCCGATGATACCCAAAAAACCCATTTGTAAAGGATTATATTTCATTCCCTACAATGCCTTCTATTATTTCCTCATTGAATGGTGTCGAGAATGGATCGTTGACGCATGTAACATTTAACTCCCTATAGTCTACACATATTCTAATCCATCCATCCTTCTTGAACTCGATCACCATTAGGCTAACCCATTCGACTCATCAAGGGGTTTGATATTTCCATATTTCAACATTTTATCAATTTCTTCTTTTACTTTTTCTCACAAATTAAGATTCATTCTCTAAGGCCTCTTTCTAACTAGGCGTGCACCATCTTTAAGCTTTATCTTCATTTCCCCAAGTGATTTATGCACGCCTTTAAGTTCATGATATCCTCATGGGAATAAGTCATGATAATCCCTAAGTAACTCAATGATCTTTGCTACCTCTAACTCTAACCAAAAGAGTCTCCAATTATGGCCTCCTTAGGATCAGCCTCCAAACCTATATTCACCTTCTTTGTCTTAATGGGTTTTTTGATAGGTGTGTGTATCCTTGTCTTCAATATCTAGGTTTTCAATTTCCTCATCATCCACAGTGTAAACCATCTTTCCCTTCTCTTTCTCAATAAAGTGTGTCCAAGTAGTATGAAGTCCATTTCTTCTTCCTTCTCAAAATGTGCTCCGGACTCTGTCTGACCAAATAATTCTTGAATATTCTCTTCTAATTTTGCACTATCTCTCGTGGTTGAGCACTTGATAAATTTTAATGCCTCTTCTATTAGAGGTTGAGAAGAAAAGTAGTCAAAGGTCTGGATCATCCCTGCAGTCAAATTTTACCAGGTTTCCGGTCTCTCAATGTAGTTCTGCATATAAATACCATGAGTGTGCGCATCCTTGTAGTGTAGAGTATAATCTAAGCACCCAGAGTGAAAGTGGTAATGTTTCTGTCTTGCTTTGTCCAAAGTCTCTCAACCTCCCGAATATGATGTTGAATAGGTTGATCCCCATGATAAGTGCAGATCTATGTAGGTGCATTGTTCCTTACAAACCTAATAGATAGGGCGATTCCAATCTCTTCCCATTTTATAATATTATCTCGATGGACTACCCACCAACACGCTACTTTTGTCCCATGTAAGGTATATACTAACATAGCTCTTTTCTTAATTTTATCTGTTCACTATGTTTCCATGGCTTTCACAAATGTAGGAAGATCTTCTACCCCTATATACCAAGGTACTATGCTACCTATCTATCGACCGAACAAATCCATTCTTACGCGCAAAACCATGCTTTTACTTCACACCCTACTATTTCATATGTACCATGAGCCCAATCATCACAAGAAATACTCATAGTATCACTAATAGAATGAGAATCCTCCCACTATATGATGCCTTCTTTTGATGGCTCATTGACCTATGGGTCCCGAACAACATGTACATAAATTCAGTTTAAGTCCTCCCAACTTAAAGGCTTAACATATGGTGTATACTTCCCATCTGTCGATGGTATCACAACCCTTTCCTCCTTGTTCTCAAATTTGATATACCCCTTATTGAATCTCAAGTCGGCATTATTACATTAGGTTGTGGAGCCTATTTTCATGTGTGAAAGTGTTGAAGACTGTACACTAAGAGTATTATACACTTTTCATTTATCCTCACCGGGTTGGGGTGCATCGAATAAAAAAAAATTAGGCATCTAGGGTTGATGGAAGATCTAGGGTTGATAAATTCAACGGGTAGAATTTCAGTCTTTGGAAGATGCAGATGGAAGATTACCTTTATTAGAAGGATATTTATACTTTGTTATCTAAAAAGGTGAACAAACCCTCGAGTATGACAAATGTGGAATGGTATTTGTTGGATCGGAAGGCACTTGGAACGATCCGGTTGTGTCTTGCATCTTCAGTATTATTTAATGTTTCAAAGGAAAAGACTATAAAAGAACTGATGGATGCATTAGGGAAGTTGTATGAAAAACCCTCTGCCTCTAATAAGATATTTTTAATGAAAAATTTGTTTAATATGAAGATGTCTAAGAATGGTTCAGTAGCAGATCATCTAAATGATTTTAATACGGTTGTAAATATGCTAGCTTTGGTTACAATAGAATTTGATGAAGAAGTTAGGGCTTTATTAGTTTTATGCTCTTTACCTGAGAGTTGGAATAGCTTGAAAATGGCGTAAGCAACTCGGTTCTAGCTAACTCAAAGTTGAAGTTTGAGGATGTTGTAGGGGTGATTCTAAGCGAGGAAATGTGAAGAAAAATCTCTGGTGAATCTTCTACTTCAAGGAATGCTTTGACAATGGAAACTAGAGGGAGACAGAAGAAGAATAGAGGAAGCTGGGAAAATCAAAGGATCGGCAAGGTCAAAATCCAAAAGCAAGATAGTATGTTGGCACTGTGGAAAGCCTGGGCATGTAAAGAAGGACTGTTGGGAGCTTTGGGATAAGAAGAAACAACATGAAGAAAACAAGGAGGTAAATGTGGCAATAGGTAATGTATGTCATGATGCTTTGATTCTTTCTTTGCACAATATTACTGAATCTTGGGTTTTAGATTCGGGGCTTCTTTCCATGCTTCTCCACATAGGCATTATTTTGTTGATTATGTTCAAGGATATTTTGGGCATGTTTTTCTTGGTGATGATGAGCCTTGCAAAGATAGTTGGAAAAGGCTCTATTCAAGTTAAGATGCGAGAATGGGAATACTTGGCTATTGAAGGATGTCAGACATGTGCCTACATTAAGATGAAATTTGATATCGGTAGGGCAGTTGGGAAGTGATGGTTATATTGTGATATTTATAGTGGAATCTTGGAAGGTTACCAAGGGTGCTCATATGGTGGCAAGAGGTAAGAAGGTTAGAACCTTGTATTTAACCACTTATAGCACTCGATGTTTGTAATCTTGTGACTTGATAGATACAACATTGTGGCACTATAGGCTCGGTCATATGAGTCATAAGGGCATTGAGATCATAAAGAAGGATTTTCCAGGATATACGAGAAATGGGTTTGGAGTTACGTGAGGACTACATATATGGGAAACAGAAGCGAGTAAGGTTTCTCGAGGTTAGACCTATAAAGAAAGAGAGTAAGTAAGAGCTGGTGCATTCGATGTGTGGGGGCCACCTCGGGTATCATCTCTTGGGGTTCAAGTTATTATGTTATTTTTATTAATGATGCAATAAGGAAAGTTTGGGTTTATTGTATTAGAAACAAATCTGATGTATTTGACACTTTTGTTAAATGGAAAGCCTTGGTAATGAATGAAACAGTCTTAAGCTAAAATGTCTCAAGTCGGATAATGGATGGGAGTATTGCAGCAATGAATTTCATGATTCTTGTTCTAAGAATAGAATGCGCAGGCAAAATATGTTTCTAGGAACTCTGCAATGTGAGAATAGGGTATCGAAAGGATGAATAAAACAATAATTAAACGTGATAGGAGCATGAGGTTACATGCGGGACAGCCTCTTTCTTTTTGGCTAGAAGCGGTGAGCACACTCATGTGTACTTGATAAATGCAGAGGACCCTCAAGTGCCTTGGATGGAGGCATACCCGAGGAGGCTTGGTATGGTAATAAATTTGATTATTCATTTCTTAGAGTCTTTGGATGTGAGGTATCAGATTTCTAGGTTGATCACTCTAGCATCCAGTGTGATTGCACAACATTGAATCCTTTCTCCAAGTGTGGGACTTGCAAGAATGAGAAAGGAATCTCTAGAGAAGGTTGGTTCCTCTTCCTAAACTACCCCACAAGCTATTCCAGTGCAGGCAAGCTAATCTAAACCTAATCTAACCATGCCAAGGAGACAGAGAGAGAGAGAGAAAAGGGAAAAACAGCAAAAGCCTACACTAAAACGGTGATACACCAGAGAAGGAGAATGTTGAACATCTATCAAAACTGCCATGGGACAAGGAGAGGTGAGCAATGGGAAGGATGGACAGATGCATCACGAGGCCCAGGATAGATTTCACACGAGAAAATGTCCCAAAACTCCATGAACATAGCTCCAGACCTGTAATGAACATTCAAACATGCGCAAATACCTGCAATGAAGAGAGGCAAGAAGAAAACAAGCAAAAAAAATCGAGCAAGGATGGACAGATGCATCACAAAACACGTTTTTGTTGCTTGAAGTTTACACTGAAACATCATTTCAATAGTAAAAGGAAAAATGCCATTACGAGCAAGGGAGGAGGTTCGAACTCCATTTTCAACCCTGGAGAAGAAAAGAAGGGAGGGTAGAGCGAAAAGATGAACAACTTGTAATCTTCTTTTTCAAAATGAGCCAAATCTGGCTTTTACATTGCATGGGTCGAGCCCATGAGAGAGAAAATGTACAAAAAACATGGGAGCCCATTCCTCATTGACTAAAAATGCATTAAATCAGCATGGAGGACCTTACAAACCCATACCCTATCATTTTGACCAAATGGGAGGAGAGTGCGACCCATTCTGTATTAAATTTGGTCGCTGAAATGTCACTTCTGGCCATGAACACGTACCAGAAACATTTTTTGAATTTTCTCTCTCCAAACTGAACCAAAATTAGAGATTGACCATGGAATCCTATAGATAATTTCATAAGCTTTCCAATGATATAAAGAACGTGCAAATCCAAGCTCTGGATCAAAAGATATGGGGGTCTGAAGTTTTAGGGCAAAAACAGCCCAAAAACGGATTTTGAATTTTTCCCCGCGCTCTGCCACCTTGGATGACACGTGTCGGGCGCTGATTGGATGAGAAATTCTCTCTCCTCCACCTTTCCATGGGTTTCCTTTGAAATTTTGACCTTTTTACACTTTGGAAAATTTTCATTTTCCCCCCGCGCCCCGCCACTTGGGACACGTGGCATCATTTGGTTGGTCGACAGGGGCGCGGGGAATCCTTTACCTTTTAGTTTTTGGCCAAAACTTTTGCTAAATTTTCTAAGTCCTCCCCGAGCTCCGCACTTCCCCACCTTAGACACGTGTCCTACTCGATTCGTTGGCTGGATTTTTTCCGGTCTTCACGTCCCTCGTGTATTTTTCCGGCCTGGATGTCCCAAACCATCTGGACAAATTTCTCCGATCCACCCGATTTCTGATTTTCGGCTTCCCTCCCTCTTTTGGCTGAGGTGAAGACACGTGGCACATTTCCATTCACTCTCGGCTCTTTCGGCTCTCCATGTCCCGCGCGTACTTTTGGCCCAGATGTCCCGGAATGAAAGTTCCTGGCGCCGAATGCGTCCAGTTCTCCCGAACTTTGTCCCAAAGTTCGGCCGAACCTCTCCGCCGAAATGGTCCCGTCCGCGTCGCTCTTGTCCTAACTCTTGTCCCAATTGTCCCCAACTGTGAAACAAACTTAGGCAATTTTTTTCCCTTTTTCTTGCCGAATTCGCGATTTTCACGCCCGCATGTACCTACGGCCCCAATGTCCCAATTCTTTGCGTGGACCACTGGAGGCTTTTCGGCGGTTCGCGCCCGACGTCCCAACTGTCCCAAGGACCCCTTTGGACTAGGACTTAGCCAATTTTCATGATTTTTTCTGCCCCAAGCTTGGTTTTTGCAACTTTTTCACCCTTTTTTAGAACTTGCTCTTTTCTTCTTGGACAGGAGAGTTAGAAAAAGCCGAGGGGACCCCAAAAACATGATTTTGGGCCTTGAATCAATCTATCTTGCTCGGGACTGAAGAATTTAATGCATGTTATCAAAATTACCCTGGGGGGTGAATTTTGGATAACAATTTGGTAACTCAACGGGGTCATCTCTGCTGCTAGATGAATTACCGTTGCACTGAAAGCATCCATTGGGCATGGAGTCATGAGTTGTAACTGCAAAACTGATCTGAACTTTGAAAACTTCCCTCTGAACCACTTGAATCCCACTTGGACATGGAGTTGTTCTCACCAAAATGCCACTGAAATGGACTGTGCAAGAGCAAAACCAGCACCACAAAAACTATGTACAGAACTGAAAATCATACATGCTCCAAATGAAACATGCAGAGTGTGCACAAGCACTTCTTCTACTGAAAGAAAACCTACCTACTCTATTCTAACTGGAAGCAAAGGCAAGCTAAACAAACCCTGCAATTGGTTGTGAGAAATAGCTTCCCTTTCTCAAAAGTGGCAGCCATGCAATTGATTTGGAGCTGATCATGGCTGTTAGGATGAGTGGAAAATCAACAAGAAGCTGGTCTTCCACCCAAATCATCAAGGTATCAGCTGAAGGAAAATTCAATACCTCTTTTAGTTGCTCTGCATTTGGATTGAAGAGGTATGACAGCTGATCCTTGGTACTTTGTAGCTCACCCTCATGCTCAGAAGCAAGCATGACTGGTTGTGACTTCTCCTTTGGCTCCAATGAAGCCAAATACCTGATTGGGCAAGGTCTGATCCGTTTGATATGCCCATAGCTCTGATTTTCAACTCCAAAAATGGAGTCTTCTTGTAGACCCTCTTGAATGGATGGTGTGGAAGAAATGGTGAAATTCCTCTGTCCTTTCTCTTCCTCCAATGAAGAACATGAAAGATTAAAATCTTCCAATCTTGATTCCAAAGAGCTGCTATAAGATGCAGGCTGCTGCAAATGAATGTTCTCCTTCATGACAGCAGACTCAAGTGTTTGGAATGTGGATGATGAAAGAGAGAATGGTGGAAACTCAACCGGCTCTTCTCCATCAAAACAGTCCTCCAAATCTGACAGATAAACTACCTCATGGCTGTCCTGCTGCAAATGCTCCACTTCCTCCATGGTGTCTTCTTGATCTGTAACTTGACCACCATGGTTTCTTTCACCCTCCAACATTGAGTTTGAGAGATCAAACTCCTCTTCAGTACTAGAACTTGAGAGAGGTGAAGTAGAAAGAAGAACTGAAGGTTCTCCTGTAGCCTTGCTTTGTGCTCAAAGCCCTTGGATCTGCACTTTTCTCCTCCACACTAGAATGTGCTCCTCTTCTTTTGGATTTGGAGCAGCTTCTCCTTCCTCCAATGTTTGAAGACAATCTTGCTCTTGATTGAACTCTTCCTTCCAGCATGAAGTTTGTCAAGTCAAACTCTTGATCTGCTTTGCTCTAGAGAGGACAAGTTGGGACTGCAAGATCTTCTTCTTCTTTCTTCCTTTATGGCTGATTGTGTAACTTGAATTGAATCAGCATTCCCTTCAAATAGAGTGCCAACATGGACACTACTTTACGAGCAAACCGATCCTGATCTCTGCTTCTTCTTTTTCTTCTTATGCTGCCACAAAATCAGTCTTAACCACCATTTGTTCAACCTTAGCCTCTCTCGTAGGTTTCCATCAAGGGGATCTTTGTCATCCCAAATTTAAGAGCCAAACTTACTAAGTTCTTAATCATTTCTTTTTTTTGGCTCTTCCTCTTGCTATCCTTGATGACTGATTTTTGCAATTTCTTCTTCCCCACATGGAATTGGGAATGCAAGAGGAGGGATGGGTTGTAACTCAATTGATTTGGCAATTTTTGTGGTGGTAGAGGAGGTGAAACCTCTTGTTTCTTTGGAGGAGGGTATTTTTTAGCTCTTGTGGAGGGGATGACTGTTTGGAAGGAAAAAGGAAAGAAGAATTGAGGTGTGGTGGAAGACTGAGAGGTGGAGACATGGGATCAACATTTGGGACAGCAGATGGAGAGTTTAAAACTTGTAATTCCAAATGAGATGGTGTTGCTTGAGTAATGGGAAGAGAAAAACCAGATGATGGTGTAGAACTTACCCATTGACAAGGTTGTTCAACAACAAGTGTATAGGCCTCTATTTCTTTGTCCATTGTGCAAGTTGGGGCAGCATCTTCATCATGAAGTCCAGCTTCTCCTGAGGGCTGAAGTGTCTTGGAAAAGGGCCTCCCCATGGACAAGGAGTCCTGTAACCAATTCTGAAAGCTCTCATTTGAGCTGTTGCTCTGGACTGCACCATCTTTACCTCCATCTTTTGGATTTTCTCCAACAGACCAGCATCTTGCATCTGATTGTCTTCATTATATGCATACTCTTGCTCTTGGAAAGCTCCATAGCCAAACTGATTTTGGCATTGCTGCTCATATGGGTATGCATGCTGATTTTGAATTTGTTCAAAATGCTGATTTGGAGGATTTAAAAAACATGTTGGAGGTGGGAAACATTGCTGCTGTTGTAAATGTGAGTTCCATGATGGAAATGAAGTCATGATTGCACAACTTCATGGAATGGAAAAGAATGAAAGGGATGGAAAGAAATATGGATGAGAATGGATGAAAAATAGGTCTGCAACTTCAGAAATGGGTTGCTTGATCAGATGGAGTCGCCAGATGTGTTTGCAAGTGCCTCCAAAGGCTGAAATCTTCACAGGAACACACCAACCTGCAAAAGATGAAGTGGAAGACCTCTAAGGTGTCCCACCGGCGTGCCAAAACTATTAGTGCAGGCACATGGTGGCTTAAACTTTGCTGTTGATAATGAGACACCTCTGAAAGATGAAATAACCTAACCTCGTGTCCCACAGATTTTGCAAAATCACAACACCCCGGATCAGATTTCTAGGTTGATCACTCTAGCATCTAGTGTGATTGCACAACATTGAATCCTTTCTCCAAGTGTGGGACTTGCAAAATGAGAAAGGAATCTCCAGAGAAGGTGGTTCCTGCTCCTAAACTACCTACCACAAGCTATTCCAGTGCAGGCAAGCTAATCTAAACCTAATCTAACCATGCCAAGGAGACAAGAGAGAGAGAGAGAAAAGGGAAAAACAAAAAGCCTACACTAAAATGGTGATACACCAGAGAAGGAGAATGTTGAACATCTATCAAAACTACCATGGAACAAGGAGAGGTGAGCAATGGGAAGGATGGACAGATGCATCACAGGCCCAAGGATAGATTTCACACAGAAAATGTCCCAAAACTCCATGAACATAGCTCCAAACCTGCAATGAACATTCAAACGTGCACAAATACCTGCAATGAAGAGAGGCAAGAAGAAAACAAGCAAAAATGAGCAAGGATGGACAGATGCATCACAAAACACGTTTTTGTTGCTTCAGAAGTTTGCACAGAACATCATTTCAATAGTAAAAGGCAAAAATGCCATTACAGAGCAGGGAGGAGGTTCGAACTCCATTTTCAACCCTGGAGAAGAAAAGAAGGGAGGGCAGAGCTGAAAAGATGAACAACTTGTAATCTTCTTTTTTCAAAATGAGCCAAATCTGGCTTTTACATTGCATGGGTCGAGCCCATGAGAGAGAAAATGTACAAAAATGTGGGAGCCCATTCCTCCTTGACTTGCAAATGCATTAAATCAGCATGGAGGACCTTACAAACCCATACCCTATCATTTTGACCAAATGGGAGGAGAGTGCGACCCATTCTGTATTAAATTTGGTCGCTGAAATGTCACTTCTGGCCATGAACACGTACCAGAAATGTTTTTTGAATTTTCTCTCTCCAAACTGAACCAAAATTAGAGATTGACCATGGAATCCTATAGAGAATTTCATAAGCTTTCCAATGATATAAAGAACGTGCAAATCCAAGCTCTGGATCAAAAGATATGGGGGTCTGAAGTTTTAGGGCAAAAACGGCCCAAAAACGGATCTTGAATTTTTTCCCACGCTCTGCCACCTGGATGACACGTGTCGGGCACTGATTGGATGCAAATTCTCTCTCCTCCACCTTTCCATGGGTTTCCCTTTGAAATTTTGACTTTTCTTACACTTTGGAAAATTTTCATTTTTTCCCCGCGCCCCGCCACTTGGGACACGTGGCATCATTTGGTTCGTCGACAGGGCGCGGGGAAAACCTTTACCTTTTAGTTTTTCGGCCAAAACTTTTGCTAAATTTTCTAAGTCCTCCCCAGCTCCACTTCCCTTCTCCTTCCCGTCCTTTTATTGGCCTTAGGACACGTGTTTGGCTCACTTAGATTCGTTGGTGGCTTTTCGGGACTTTGCGTCCCTCGCGTCCCCTCGCGTTTTTTGGCCGCATGTCCCAAACCGTCTGGGACAAATTTCTCCGATCCACCCGATTCGGGCTTCCCTGTCCCTCTTTGAGGCGAAGACACGTGGCACATTTCCATTCGCTCTCAGCTCTTTCGGCTCTCCCACATCCCATTTTGGCTCTCCAGCGTCCCCGCGCGTACTTTTTTTCCCCGCGTGTCCCAAATGAAAGTTCTCTCTGTTTCTTGCCGAAATCGGTACTTGGTTCGCATCCTCCGCGTACTTCTTTTTGTCCCAACTGTCCCATGGACTATGTGAAACAGACTTGGGAAAATTTTTCCTTTTTTGGCCGAATCGCTTTTCACGTCCCGCGTGTACCTACGGCCCAGATGTCCCAATTACTGTGTGGACCACCTGGAGGCTTTTCGGCCGGTTCACGCCCCGATGTCCCAACTGTCCCAAGGACCGCCTGGACTAGGACTTAGCCAATTTTCATGATTTTTTCTGCCCCAAGCTTGGTTTTTGCAACTTTTTCACCCTTTTTAGAACTTTCTCTTTTCTTCTTGGACAGAGAGATAGAAAAAAAGCTGAGGGGACCCCAAACATGATTTTGGGCCTTGAATCAATCTCTTGCTCGGATCTTATCCAAGAAAGAATATGTAGCGGTAGAGGATCTTCCTGGATGGAAAAGTGACACGTGAATCGGTTTAGGAACCTCCTCAACAGAACCCCAAAATCCTATATTGAGGAGGTCTTCTAGGGTAAGAAGAAAACCGAGCGTTTTCTCCTTCTCTTTATTATTTATTACTCACCGATAGTGGAGAACTAGAGATCTTTGATGAAGCGGTGCGATTAGATTCATGGAAGAAGTGGGAGCAAGCCATGGATGAGGAGCATCGGGCTCTCACGGAGAACCGGACGTGGGATTTGGTAAAGCTACCTGAAGGAAAAAGAGCATTATAGAACAAGTGGGTGTTCGAGTCAAAGAGGAAGAAGGAGGAAAGAAAGATACAAGGCCCGATCGGTGGTCAAGGGGTTTGTACGAGAAAAAAGGTATAGATTTTGATGAGATTTTTTTTTCGTAGAAAAAATGACTTCTATTAGAACTGTTCTAGGAATAGTTGCGGTAGAAGACTTGCACTTAGAACAGACTTGATGTAAAGACTACATTTCTCCATGGTGATTTTGAGGAGGAACTATATATGCAACAACCAGAGGGCTATGAGGACAAAGGTAAAGAGGAGATGGTGTGCAAACTGAAGAAGAGCTTGTATGGCTTGAAACAAGCTCCAGGTCAATGGTATAAGAAATTTGATAGCTTCATGATGGAGCAAGGTTATATTAGATTTCATTCTGACCATTGCATGTATACAAAGAAATTTGAGGATGGTAGTTATATTATCCATTGTCTGTATGTGGATGACATGTTGGTTGCAGGTAAAAACATGCAAGAAATAAAAGTACTCAAAAGAGAAGCTAAGTGAATCCTTTGCTATGAAGGATTTGGGGGCAGCCAAACAAATCCTTGGTATGAGGATATCTCAAGATAGGAAGGAATGAAAGCTGACTTTATCTCAGGAAGAGTACATTAAGAAAGTCTTGGAGAGGTTTAATATACAGGATGCTAAACTGGTTGGGACTCCTTTGGCAGGCCATTTCAAGTTATCAAAGGAGCAGTGTCCCAAGACAGAGCAAGAGAGAAACCAAATGTCCAAGGTACCTTACTCATCAGTAGTTGGCAGTTTGATGTATGCCATGGTGTGCACTAGGCCTAATATTGCCCATGCAGTGGGAGCGGTGAGTAGATTTATGAGTGATCCAGGTAGAGATCACTGGCAGGTAGTAAAGTGGATCCTTCGGTATTTGCGAGGGACCATGGGGATAGTTTTGTGCTACAGTGGATCAAACACCATTTTGTGTGGTTATGTAGATTCAGATATGGCTGGAGATGTAGACAGCAGGAGGAGCACAACAGGTTATGTTTACACTGTAGGTGGAACAGTAGTAAGTTGGATTTCACGACTACAGAAGTTGGTGGCTTTGTCAACCACGGAGGCTGAGTATGTTGCTGCCACAGAGGCAAGAAAGGAAATGATTTGGTTACAACAATTACTTGAGGAGTTGGGGCATAAGTAAGAGGAAGGAAAGTTACATAGTGATAGTCAGAGTGTTATACACCTAGCTAAGAACTCTTCTTTCCACTCTAGGACAAAGCATATACAATTAAGGTACCATTTCATCAAGACAGCTTTGGAGGAAGAGAAGTTGAAGTTGGAGAAGATTCATACCAGTCATAATCCTACAGACATGATGACCAAGGTGGTCACAAGGGAAAAACTAAAGTTGTGTTCAGCTTTGGTTGGTCTTCACGAAACTAGTGAAGGGTTGAGAAGCTTGCTCAGAGGAAAACTAGTCTCCAAGTGGGATATTGTTAGGTTGTGGAGCCTATTTTCATGTGTGAAAGTGTTGAAGACTGTACACTAAGAGTACTTGTACACTTTTCATGTATCCCCTGAAAAAAAAATTAGGTGTAAATTTTTTTGGCCTCAAAAATTACACCCGACATATTGGGAAACGTGCTCTTCTCATATGGGTGAGATTTTTGACCCATAGGTTTATGGGACAGAGTTTTGCCCATGGTTTTGATACCCATAGTTTTGTAAAACTACTTAAGTAGTTGTCTATTTATATGGTTTTATTCATATGATAGATGTATGAAAAACATTGCAGATGTGTTTTGAATTCGGCTGTGAATTCTGTATAGTTTGTTGAGCATAGCTCTACACACGTATCTGGTATTGTATTGAGAGAGTGGTGGCTTGTAATAAAATCTGAGCAAGTGATTCTTGGTGGATGTAGCCCAAATTGGGTGAACCACATTAAATATTGTCTCCTTGTGTTGTGTTATTTTATTTTGTAATTTTATTTCAGATCTGTAATAATTTCTGCATATTAGTTTCTATTGTTGCGATTCTGTAAGGGATTATTCTGCATATTTTATCTCTTATTTCCTAACATATTCACATAACACCAAGGGCGTCCAAGAAAGGCTGGAAAATTATTTGCTTCGCAAGTGCTAATACCTCAAAATCCCTAGTGAACTTGGCCCCTTGTATGGTTATAGATGCATCCTTACAAACTCCTATGGGGAGGCCTTATTTTGGTTTGCCAAAACAACACATTATATTATGGCTGCAATGGAGGCCTCCCCATTTGTACCCATGCATCTAATGTAAGCACATTTACTTCCACACCTGTATAAATCAATATGTTTCTCAACCACCACACATCCACAATAGCATTCAGAGTAATTTCCTTGTCATAGACAATGATATCAGTGGGGATATTTGCATGCAAGATATGTTGTCTAGTTTCAAAACTTATGCATGGAGTGCTTCCCTTTAACCAACTTCCTAATAGTGGCATAATATCCTCCTAGCGCAACATTCTCGCACACTTCTCGTAGATCATTGATATCAGTATGGACTGTCTCTGATGCTTTATTTTGCTCCTTTAAGTACTTGTATATCACCTTGAATATTTCTTAGCACTTCCATGGTATCCTGGAAACCCTCCTTCTAATGAGTGGGATCTGGGTACCTTGCATGCAAAATCTCCTCCTTGGTGATCGTAGGCTTTTGGTGCAATTCTTCTCTCTCATGTGTGCCGCTCAAGTATATATAGTAATCTTTATTGTCAATGCCTCAAGTCCTTCTGCTATCTTGGGCATCCACCGATCTTCTACACGTGCTAGATTCAAACCATCCTGGTGCCTTTTTTCTTTCTTATGTTGCTTACTCAGATGCTCATATAAGTTTGGGCACTCTTCATAGTTATGTTTCTTCCCACAAAAAGAACATGTAATATTCTTAGGACATTTGCACCTATAGTGGTCAGGAGATCCACACGTATAACATGTTCCATGAGGGAACTCACCTCTTCCTCCACCATGGCTTCATCCTCCATATCCACCATGATATCCACATCCCCTTCCAAAACCTCCTTCAAAACGCCCCTCATTCCTATCATAGCGCGTTGGATTATGATCATGATCCTGGTACTCATTCTTACCCTGAGAATTATCTATTACACTTGTTTGTCATACCCCAATGTCTATAGCATCCTGGATCTGATCAATCTACCGATAATCCTTAGTATTATGGGTCGTGGACCTCTACAAATCTTGCAAAAGCAAGATACATTCTTCTTTATTAGGCATTGTAATAAAGGACAGTGACTAGCATCATGATTCAAATGATAGATATCACAATCCAATAGTAATGAGCATATATATACTGTGAGGGGAAAATATCCTTGGTGTGACCTTCCACTTCACAATCTGTATACCAAATTCTTGAGTATGTTTCATGGGCTGAATTTTCTAATAACATCTCTAACTCGATTTTCCATAGCTATAATATGTGCCTCTAAGAATGGACTAATGTCATTTTTAATGCTCCCAATTGTCTCAACATGCAAAGCTGCTTCCAAAGTGCTTCATGCGGATCAGTGTATGTCTTATGTGATAGTGCCCTTCTAAATGGTGTAATCAATCCTCCAACAAACCATTTTGTATGTTGTCTAGCATGAATATCATAAGATAGCTTAGATAGAAGTGTTTTAAAATGAGCATCATACTCACATACACTCTTAGTAGTGCCTTGCTTGATATCCTTGAGTGCACTTATACTCTTCTGCTCAAACTCAGGGATATGGAACTCTTTTAAGAAATTATCTTTCAATGTTACATAATCTATGCAAGGTTGATCAGGGTCAAACTTCCTATACCAGTTGTGTGCACGTCCATATAATGTAGTAGCAAATTGACTTGTCTTACTCTCAAGCAATTGTGATCCCCTTAGCGCACGACAATATTTCACACATATACACATGTTCAAGAAAGATCCTTTATATCTCTATACTCTAGGAGATGAAGATACATCTCCATATAAATATTATGTGGTTGATGTGGGCCTCGACCACCTGATCTAGAACCTCCTGTGTTCCCTCTACCTTTAGAACCACCGATTCACCGTAACTACAACCACCTATACCTCCCGATCCTCCACCTATAGTGGGAATCGACATGTAGATGTACTCCCATGCTCGACGGTAGTACTATACTAAACCCTTACACCGCAGTGAGGTAGTTCCACTTCCAAAGGTGAATCCAACATTCTACATGCTCACATTCTATGTGGATGATGCTCCTAAGGATGTTCCTCCAAATATCATTGAATCCTTATGTCCTTCCATTGATGTACTTACTCCCGACTTGCTCCCAAATTATCTTTCTGGTTACTTGTCGTAGTAAATACTAGAAAACCAAGCGCAAGGGATAGGTTACTAGGTGGATTAAGATGTGCACCCGCGGTCTAGGTAGTCTCTCTTGGCACACTTCTATTTAAGGTCGAGGGGGGATCTCTGTCATGTTTTCCAAGATGGGGGAGTTCCTAATGCTCTGCTCCATGTCTTCTATGTGAGTTGTAAATCCTTCACAGCCATCTCTCTCCTCAACACCATACTTTCTATAATGTAACATTGCTTCTCTATCTCCTCTTGCGTGCCTCATTAAACTTAAGTTGCCTTTCCTCTCTCTGCCTCTCTTCTGCTAGGTATTTCACCAAATTTGTTCCTACCCTCCTCACACATGGTGGAGTTTAATTAGCCATCAATTTACTCTCCAAGTTCAAAGTTACCATCAAGATCTTGATAACCAGCGGGATACCTCACAAATATACTCGGCTTGGATACCACAAAATCTTGAATTTAGCTACCTCCGGGAAAGAGTACATCGAAATTGAATATTCCAAAATATAACTGTTTAGAACACCATGAAACCACGTATCCACTACGCGAGTCCAGATCAAATCAGCATCATAAAGGGCTTGAAATTATTCATGTGTCCAGATAAGTGTGTGATACCTCCAATTCCACTGAGATGCATAAGAAATAAGCCACTCGTATAGTTCTACTGGAAAGATGGTGAAAAATCTCTCATATAAGCTTTCATATACATTTATTTTCTACCCAAGTGCATGCGTTAAACTCAGATCCACTGCTGAACCGTTGTGCATATTCTTCCTCTAGATTGTGTATCCATTCCTCAATACTTGCTAGATTTAACTGATACGTCTTCATCATGAACCATCCTGAAAACAACTGAAAAAGAGGTCTCGACAATGAAACCAATGATGTAGCCTAGAATTTACTAGATAACTCCCTAGATGCACTGGCACATCACTCAGCCTAGAATGATCGCTCACTCGAAGCGCGCAAAGGTACCAGGTCCCTCTTTAGGGTTTTTGTATCAGGATGTTAGCGTGATAAAGGAAGAAACACATAGATTCATAACTAATATATCATTCTACATTATATGCTACATTCAGATCTATGACAGAACAAGCGTTAAACATTAATCATGATTGAATAAATAACATACACTACTCGATTACACACAGAATGACACTTAGATTCATCTAATATCTTCCATATATTAATAAACACAGAATCTCCTTACAATAATGTCAATCGATACCAATGCGTGTATGGATCTGATACAATAATTTAGTCATATGTGTATATCTCTATATCTTCATACATCTGTCACACTCATATATTACCACTATGTACCTCACATCATATATATAGGGTGGGGACTTTCCCTTCACCACTTATCTATTCCAGAAATAGGCCACATGCTATTAATAGCCACACACTATTCACAGGCATAGCCACACATGCAAGTGTGTTATCTATAGGCCTCTTATAGTTAACTAAAGTGTCAATCCTATTCTTAGCTCATCTCCATGAAAAATGCTTTGATCCAATCCTCCAAAAATAGACAATGCATGGTGCGCACGTCTCTACATCATTGGTGTGTTCTACATGCCATCTTCTAAAAATAGGTCGTCATGCTCAAAATCAGCTAAGTCCTAAATGCTAAACTTTCCTTCCACGCACGGGTCCTTCCTGTCCCTCCATGCCCTTGATCCTGGCCTTCTCTCCCATGCGGACTCCTTGTGTGTTCTCTAACAAGTATTCTCGATAAACAATTGTCTTGTCGCAGCATCTTACAAACCTCCTTTAAATCATCAACATCCATATGATGTAGCTCAACGTCTTTTCTATTCTAACTTCCACAATTGTTCCTTCAAACATTATATCTCACCCTTAAAATTCCTAATCACCTTCATGGTCTCTTGATAGACTTCCTTATGATGCATAGGGTCTAGATACTTGGCATTTAGTACCTCCTCCTTTGTAATGATAGGATTTTTCTTTGGAACTTTCTTAGCTCACGCACCTCGGTGCATGTAGTCATCTTCACAGGTACCAACTTAGGATCTGGTGCTAACTTTAGCATCCACTGATCTTCCATAGTGTGCTTTGTACTCTAACCATTCTCATGCCCTTATCCTACTTGTGCTTCTTACTCAAGTGTTCATATAAGTCCAGACATTCTTCATAGTTTTGGTTCTTCCCGCAAAGAACAGATAATGTTACGAGGGCATTCGTGCTTGTAATGATAAGGAGATCGGATGTATAATATGTTCCATGAAGAAACTCACTTCACCCACCATCGTGACCTCAACCTCTGAATCCTCCACAGTATCCTCAACCTCTACCACATCCTCCATTAGAATTCCCTTCATTATGATCATGATCATGATGCTCACCTTTTTCCTTTTACTTATTTGTAATATTGGTCTAACGTACACCAAATGATCACAAGCATCATGAATCTGATCAATCAACCTATAATTCTCAGTATCATGAGTGGTAGTCCTATAAATCTTGCAGTAATAAGACACATTCTTCCTTATCATGCATTATAGTAAATGAAACCTACTTGAATCATTATCCAATTGAAAAATATCATAGTCTAGCAATATGAAACATACCTATTTACGAGGAAAACAATCCTTAGTATGTCATTGTACTTCACATTTTGTGTACCAAATCCTGATGTGCATCTCATACACTGAATAAGATGAGAATTTCTCTAACTGTTTCACCATTGTTGCAATCTAAGCTTCCAAAAATGGGCTTACTCCTGTGCCTACACTCACAAATGACTCGGTGTGTAGAACTACTTCAAGTTCCTAACATGGATCTGTATAAGTTTTGTGTGAGAGTACCCACCTGAGGGTGTGATCAGACCTCCAACGAACCATTGAGCATGCTAACATGGGTGTATATCATAAGATAACTTTAAAAAAGGGTTTTGAATCATGCATAATACTCTAAACACTCTCATTTGTATCCGATTTGATGTCCTTCAGCGTGCTCATGCTCTTATGCTCAAACTCAAGTATAAAAAAATCTTTCAAGAAAGCATCCTACAAAGTATAGTATAATCAACACAAATCTAGTCCATATAAAATTTCATGCACCAACTATGTTTGTGCCCTTGCGATGTAGTTACAAATTGGCTTTCCTTAAGCTCGGATCAGTAATCCCATTTGTGTTCCATAGTATCTCACACATATGTATGTGCTCAACAGTATCTTCAATCCCTCTATATAATGGAAGATGAAAAGACATTTCCATATAGATATTTTGGGGCTGGTAAAGACCATGTCCACTAGATCCAAAACCTATATTTCTTCTTTTGTTTCCTTCACCCCAAAACCACCATACCCTAAGTAACTTGATCCTCCTCCCGAAGTGGGAAACGGACTACAGGATGCACTTTGCCTTGTGCTCCAATGTTTGTGCTAAACTAGACTCCCACGGCTTTGTAAATTTTTGTTACTTCCAGACATTATGCCAACGTTCTACTCACCCATGTTCTATGTTGATGATGTACCAAAAAATACCTCAAATTGGACCTCTAAATAGTACACATAACAATTACACCGTCATAGATGAATAAGCTACCCGATTAACTCTTAAACTTGACTTGCAAATCAGCTCTATCTATTACTATGATTTTTTCCACGCTAGCTTGATTACATGATAATTGTCATAGAAACTAGAAAATCAAGTACAAGGGTTAGGTTTTTAGGAGGGATCAAATGGGTGCCTGTGGCCCATGTCACTTCCACTGGCATGCTCTCATCTAAGGTGTAAGAGGTTTCTCTACCATGCTTTCCCAAATGGGGGAGTTCAAGATGCTTTGTCCCCATGTCCTCGCAGTGTGAGCTCCAAATCCCTTCAAACCATCTCTCTCCAAAATGTTATTCATCCCATAACTTCATGTTGCTTCTCCATCTCACTCTCACACGCCTCATTAAACTTAAGAAACCTTTCTACATTAGGTCTACCGTCTTTTACCACACCTTCTCCTACCCCCACATGGTGGGGTTTACCTAGTAATAGATTTCTCTTCCAAATCTAGGGTCGAATTAAGATCTTAATTGCGAAAGGAATGGTGCAATGTGCGTAAATAAGACCCCCTAGGCTAGCACAAGAACTAGAACTCAAACCTTTTGAAAAGAGTAAGTATAAATTACGTATTCCAAAATATAGCTATTAATAACACCACAAAACAAGTGATCCACAATGTGGGTCCATGTCGAATCTGCATCATATAAGGCTTGGAATTATTCCTATGTCCAAACAAGTGTTTAAAACCTCTAATTTATTTTTGATGCATAAGAAAGAAACCACTAATAGAACACTATAAGAAACATGGCAAAGAACGTATCATTTAACTCATCATATAAATTCTATTCATCCCATTCCTGTGCATTAAATTCGGATGCATTGGTAAATTTTCAAGCATACTCTTCCTCCAAATCATCTAACCACTCTTCAATACTAGCCAAGGTCAACCGGTATGTCTTCATCATGCAACATCTTGAAAAACAACTAAAAAAGAGGTCTTGGTAATGGAACCAAAATTTAGCTAGATTTTACATCCCATGCAACATCTTCAAAAATAACTCACCCAAAATAAGAGGTCCCTCTTTTATGTTATCTTGTTCAATTTAGCATGATTGAACATTTAGCCTAGATTTTACCACAAATATATTGCGGTGCGTCTAGATCTTAACATATGCAAAAATACTTAAACAAGAACTATAATCAATTTTACCCAAAGTCCCATAAAATATGTACATAATCAATATCCTCTTCCATTATATTAATTATAGTCATAAGCTTTAGCATGATTGTCACATAGATTCTAGATTCATAACTTCAAATAATCAAATATATAGGGGTGTATAAACCAGATCTAGATCTTAACCATATGCAAAAATACTTAAACAAGAACTATAATCAATTTTACCATACAAGATCCCATAAAATATGTGTCTATAATCAATATCCAGCCATTTTAGTACATTAGAACAAGAATCAATTTTTTATTTATTTTTATTAGTGTTTTCTAGTTCTAAATACATAATTTAGAACTCAAAATCATGTATCATAACAATCATTCTTATAATAGATAACCATATCCAAAATAGCCTTTGTGTGTAATGACTCGCTCCATGTCTATACCTACAAAAATGATCTATTCATTCCATGACTCTATACTGAACTACCGATCTATTCATTTTAGTGTATCATTAGAGTTGGCATAATTTAGAACTTTCATAACAAACACTTCACTCTTGTGGTTCTCTTCCATGACTAATCTATTCATGTGTATCATAGATTTTTTCATATGAACACTTCACTCTTGTGGTTCTCTTTCCTAATCGGGATTTCGAATGCTCGTCCAAGGAACCTATCTGAATAATTGTTACCATTATTCATCGGCATCACATCCCTTAGACTAGGTGACATAGGACAACGCAATCAGCCGCTTGCGATACTTTGGCCAAAGATTTGAAACATACTATTCATGTCTTATATTCCTTGACGACATACTCGTCAATCTGAATACGTCCTTCACCCCACTCCAATGTTATATAGATCATCTTATACTGACTTCTGTCAGTCCCCTTGTCCCTAGTTTTCACTCTGGAACGGGTTAATATCATACACATGTTATAAGGATGCCCTTGAAGACTAGGGTAAGCTGACATACAGGATCAACCACTGTTAACCCCGTGTGTCAAGGTACCCTGAGTCCCAAAGGGCTGCCTCATAACATGTCTATGGTCCTAACCAGTCCCAAAGGAAAATCTTGATCAAGTTTCGGGTGTAAATCTTAACGATCAATGCAAAAGGGTGTTGCCAAATGTCACCTGCATTGTTGTATCCTTGAGAAGATCCTAATCTTCTCGAAGGTATAACCCTACAGTTGACATGTGTCAACATCCTATGATACAGCCTCAGAAAGATGTACTTACCCCCAAGAATTCAATTAAGTTGAGTTAAACTTGGATTACAGGCCCTCCTAACTGGGTAGCCTTTCCCCAACCCTGGGTCCCACACTTTTGAGTTACTTAAGCAATTAGGTTCAGTTTCACGGAGAAAGGTTTTTAATAAGATTGAGATCTCGTCAAGGTGCCAATCGGTTCCTAATAACCTTATTTCCTCATAATAGGGCAATAGCCCTAAGTTCTCCCATAAGGAAGATAACTAAACCCGTAAGGGTTCATATCAACCTCGAAGACTGAAATATATCAGACTTATTGCTATAAGACATGATTATTTAAAGCCATCAATTACATTTCTTTGACTTAGATCATTGTTAGGGAGTAATAGAATACTCTTCCTATTTTAGCTACATATCAGGGCATAGTTTAACCTCAACTTCCCTAAAAATGCAGTGGTCTAATTTCCAATTTAGCCTTATTCATAATATATAAGAATTACTAGTCAAACATGAAGTATTCAGTCACATAATTTTACAAGGCTTACTTAGGGAATCCATCTAGATCCCATGGCATATAATAATAAGAATGCACTCTCATTCATTCAGACGTGAGAAAATCAATTCAACAAATAAGAACACAACCATGTAGGTAACATTTCTCCATTTCATTTAATCTCAACCTATACAATTACAACTTATGCACTACGGCATATTTTAATACAATAAACATCAACAAAAGAGTAACTTTCTTCTTATAGTACAATTAGAGAGATCCTGTCGTAATTCATCATAAAAATCAGATTAAACAATCTGAGCATCATATCAGATCTGCATGCCTTTACCACTTATGATGACCATCTACAAAAATTGCTAGCATGGGTCAGTTCAGTGAACTGAGCATGATAAGCACTAATTCTTAAAACAATTACATTCCACCAATTGTTTCCATTAAACAACCTATTTAAATGAAATCATTTCATCAAATCCATAAACATGAATCACGCTAATTATCTTTCTACCATTCTAATATGACTTTATAACATAACTCATATTATAGCTACCATTTCAACTTAAATCTTTTCGGATGATTCATCTTATATTAGAGAATAAGAAGAAAAAAATGAATCTTAAATACCTAGCCATCCGAAAACCAAGAGCAGTATCAATCCTAATATAATTACTCCATTCAAGGAATGAAATCTTATCAAGGCATGTAACCAACAGATTTGCATATAAACAATTCAAGCAAAGACATATTATAGCCTCAAGCAAGTTCAACTGATGGATTTCCTCTATACTTTTTGTATCATTTCATAAACATTGATAAGTATACAAACTTTTACTACAATACTACTTTTATACAAGTAGATAACTGAATTACTCAAACAGGGTAATAATATAGCTAAAGATAAGGAAAGGAGACTTCTGTTAAGATTCAACACTTACCACTCTCTCCACCTAACTTTAACAGTCTATTCATCTCATGCCCATGCTGAAGAGTTCTTATAGAAAATTCTAAAGAAGGGAACACTCATAACTTCCAGAGAAAGAGAGAGAGAGAGAAAAGAGAGTACCTTTGTACTTCAAAACTTATAAATACTATCTTCCTTTACCTAGACTAAGGAGCAGAGAAATTCTAATCGTTATCCTACCCGAAATCAGGTCTGTACAACTTCCATGAAGTAATATACATATACTCTAATCCTATCAGGAGAAAGGAGGGCAAGTAAAGCAATACGTACGTTTAGACTCAGGCTCAGATCAAATAGAATCACCTTCAGATTTGCCAATAGATCATTGTGATCTACAACTATACATTTAACGAATGCCAACAATGTCTCCTTTACATAAAATGTAAAAAAATGATCTAATCTCAGACCACCATTCTGTTCAAAAGCAATAGTCTACATTTCTTCCTTTCTCGTACCATTAGGTCTAAGAGTTAGGATAATCTTCCATTATCTATTTATTATTAGTAGATCAAACTACATTATTTCTACCATTGCATAGATAAGTCGTTAAATCATTTCAAGGTATTAAACTAGAAATGCCTGTACAGAGTCAATAATAGGATTCCAAATGTAGATTCATCAAGCCTCAAAATCCAAACTACCTATACCATAGTAATTATCCATGCTTTAACTATACGGAATAAATAAATCAATCTGTGGTGTATGGATCATTTCAACCCAAATCCCTACTACAGACAGGAAAAGCATTTGTTGAACTTAAATAAACTTGACGACGTTGAAGTCATTATTTTACTTATATAAAAGAATTCCCGACATTGTAAAAGGCGGCGTTAACAGTAGAGTTCGCAGTCATTTCAGGGTATACACAGCCATAACTCAACCACACTTATTACCTAACTCTTACTATGGCGGGTCCTGGATTAACCTGTGAAATTTCCAGGAGATACAGAGATTATCCAAATAGATTTTCTCTTCTTTTGTTCATGTAAAATTTACAAAAACAACAGTTTAATCAAACACTTTTATACTCACAAAACTCTGTATACTTAGGAAAATTCATACTTCTTTAAAATAAAGAAACAACTTAGAATTCAAACATATTTCCAACTCATGCGAACTAAACCAGTCGAGCTTTACCTTCAGACCCTTATCTAATAAAGGTACAGGCTTAGTATTCAAACATATTTCCTACTCGTGCGACTGAACCAGTCGAGCTTTATAGAAGGAACTAACAGTTTCACCACAAATCCAACTATATATTTTCCTGAAGTTGTCAAGTAATAGTAGAGCTCATACAACTAAGCAACAATCAAATAAACCAACCAAATTTGACACAACAGTTCATTCCGTGGTATCTTCAAACACGAAATCATCAAGTACGATGTCCGTCATGGTGCCAGTTCGAAATTCAATACCTCAGTCAGACAAAGAGACATAAAACACTTCTACAGAAGTCGAACCCATATTGTATTCACAGCAAGGAGAGAAGATAAAGAAGTAGATTTCATCAGGGTCTACGTATAACCAGGGATTCCCAAATCAACAAGAAAAGAAGAAAACCAATACATTGCTACCAGCCAGCCAACTGTACAAAAATCATCTGAACAGAGTTGTTCTAATGAAAGCATTTAAAGGAAAGCAAGATTTTTAAAAGTTAGGGCCTATCATGCCTGATAGTGTCGCTAAAATTCAAGAAGACCTCTGAATGTGCTCGCACCTTCTCTTCTTCTTCCACGAAAGATTAAACAACAAAATATTGTTACCTCCATGCCTTATATATTTCCCCCGATAGAGAAGTAAGCTAGAAACTCTCAAAGTTGCCATGCAACACAGAGTAGATGGCTGGTTCGAAGAACCAGTGCTCATACAGAGCGAAAAACGGAATGCATGGAAAACAAAACAACTAAACAAAATTCCACTTGCATGCCTTCCCAAGCAATCCGCTCGAGGACCAAGGCTCATTAATTGCATTTACTTCCATTCTCCCACCTATTTTCCATTGCCACCGACTGCCAAAGTTGGTGATAGCCACAACACAATAAACAAACATTCCCATCCTTAGAGATACTACCACGTAAGACTATATTGGCAGTTTTTATCCTCTACCAAACCTGACTACATTCCATGTCCTTCAACCTTATCTCCCTCTTAAATGCCATGGAAACCACCGCCCATGACTCGCGACCCTCCTTAGGTCCCCCTTCCTAGCATTAGTTAAGGTAGGTTAGAGACTTAGGTTAGATCATAGGGTATGACATTAGTCTCATTTCCATAGCACTAGGTGTAGTTAACCCTTGAGTATTAAGCTCATAGTTTAGGGCTAGGTTAGATTAGCAATTCTTTTAACCATTAGGTTATAGTTTAGGTTAAGACTATTAACCTTAACGAATCTAGTCTAGGTCCCCAAAATAGGACCAATCAGTGTTAGAGTCTATACAGGATAAAACATTCCTGTAAAGGATTCCATTTGGCATCAATAAATTAAGCTTTAGATATAAAACATAAACATCTTACCTGGCCTAAGGTCCAGGTCTCTCCTGATGTTACGATATCTGGAACCAAATTCCATTTACCATGATCAACCTGAGTTAACCTCCGGGTTTGATCATTCAAAGCTCAGTCATACTTTGTAACTTTCGTAAAGTCAATAAAATTTGTTCATCCTGAATAAACTTAAAACATTCCTTAGATCAATGCAACTGATCCAAGGCTGAGTCATAAAGGTGGATAAATCCACAATTCATCTAGAAATCAAGTTGAACTCAAGTGCAAGAATGAAAGAAACGAAAGTGTCCAATCATATTCTGGTTCAATCAAAGATCTTCAAGAGCAGAGAGGATACAATCCATATCAAGCATGACTTCCCAAAACCAAAGGAACATGTCCTTATACGAAGAAATCATTTATCAATACTTGAATGGTCTAGAGAAAGTATGAAGGACCCATGCAAGGAAGGAAAGTTAAGATTTGAGAACTTAGCCGATTTTGAGCATGAAGACCTATTTTTAAAATATGGCATGTGAAACACATCAACAATGCAGAGACGTGCGCATCATGCATCGTCTATCTTTAGAGAAGCGGTTTGAAGTGTTTATGCATGAAAACAAGCCAAGAATAGAATTGACACTTTAGTTAAGCTGTAGAAGACTATAGATAGAACACTTGCATGTGTATCTATGATTGTAAATGGCATGTGGCTATTATTATCATGCATCCTATTTCAGAATAGATAAGCGGTGAATGGCAAGTCCCCATCCTATATATATGATGTTAGGTGCATGTATGAAAGGAGATGTATGTATGTGTGTAACAGAGAATATATACATATGATTAACTAATGTATCAGTTCCATACGTGCATTGATATAGATTGACAATATTGTAAGAAGCTTCTATATTTATTAATAGATGGAAGACATTGGCTGAATCTAAGTGTCATTCTGTATAGTTGAGTAGTGCATATTATTAATTCAATCATGATTACTTGCTTTAATATTGTTCTTTTATAGATCCGAGTGTAGTATGCATTCGGAATGATGTATTAGTTATGAATATATTTATGCTACTTCCTTCATCATGTTAACATCCTATTACGACAACCTTAAAGAGAGACCTGGTACCTTTGTGCACTTCGGGTGATCGCTCGGTCTAGGTGAGTGATGTTCCAAAGGCGACTAGGGTGTTATCTCAGTAAATTATAGGGTACATCATTAGTTCTATTCCTAGGACCTCTTTTTCAATTTTTTTAAGATGGTTTGCGATGAAGACGTACCAGTTAACTCTAGCAAGTATTGAGGAATGGATACATGATCTAGAGGAAGAATATGCACGACGGTTCAACAATGGATCTGAATTTAATGCACGTACTTGGGTAGAACAAAACTTGTATGATAGCTTATATGAGAGATTTTTTGCTATCTTTTTAGTTCCAATAGAACTATATGAGTGGCTTACTGATTTTGCATCTCAGTGGAATTGGAGGTATCGCACACTTGTCAGGGCATAGGAAAAATTTAGGCCCTCTGATGATGCTGGTCTGATCTGGACTCCTGCAGTGGATACGTGGTTTCATGGTGTTCTAAACAATTATATTCTAGAATATTCAATTTCAATGTACTCTTGCCGGAGGTAGATGAGTTTTAGTTTTTACGGTATCCAAGAGGAACATATTTGTAAGGTATTCCACTGCAATCAAGATCTTAATGGTAACTTTGAACCTAGAGAGTAAACCGATGGCTAACTAAACTTCACCATGCATGGGGGCAGGAACAGGTTTGGTTTAAGATGGAAGACCTAGCAGCAGAGAAGCAGAGAGAGGAAAGGTGGTTTAAGTATAATGAGGCATGTGAGAGGGAGATAGAGAAGCAGTGTTCCATTATAGAGAGTATGACATAGAGGAGAGAGATGGCTTATGAAGGATTTATAGCTCACATAGAAGACGTGGATCCAGAGCATCAGGAACTCCCCCATCTTGGAAAGCATGATAAAGATCCCCCCTTAGTCTCACACAGAAGTGTGCCAGCAGAGACTACCTGGACAACGGGTGCGCATCTTAATCCACCTGGTGACCTAGCCCTTGTGCTTGGTTTTTCAGTATATAGTACGACAAGTAACACGCAAACTAACTTGGAAAGTAGGAGAGAAGGAGTAAAATAGGGATCAAGTACATTAATGGTAGGACAGATGGCTTTAATTTCAGTTAGAGGAGCATTCTTAGGCACATCATCCACACAGAATGTGAGTGCACAGAATGTTGGATTGACCTCTGGAAGTGGAACTACCTCACGAGACTTTAGGGTACAAAGATACTACTATTGGAGCACAGGGGAGTACGTCTGCGTGCCCTATTCCAACTACAAGTGGTAGATAAGGAGGTATAGGTGGTTCTATTTCTGGTGGATCTGGTGGTTCTGGAGGAAAAGGGAACACGGGAGGTTCTCAATCATGTGGACAAGGCCCGCAAAGCAACCATAGAATATCTATATGGAGATGTCTCTTCGTCTCCGGAGTATAGAGGTATAGAGGATGTTGCCAAAAATGTGAATGTGTGTGAAATATTGTGGCATGCTAAAGGGATCATGGATACTGAGTGAAATCCAAGTCAATTCACCACTACATTACAGGGGTGCGCACACAGTTGTTATAGGAAATTTGACCCTGATCAAACTTGTGTGGATTATGCAGCATTGAGAGATGCTTTCTTGAAAGAGTTCCATATACCTGAGTTTGAGCAGAAGAGTATAAGTGCACTCAAGGATATCAAGTAAGGCACTACTAAGAGTGTACAAGAGTATGATGCTCATTTTAAGACACTTCTATCTAATCTATCTTATGATATTCACGCTAGCTTGAGATGTACAAAGGTGGTTCATTGGATGATTGATTATGCCTTTTAGAAGGGCACTGTCACATAAGACATACACTGATCCACGTGAAGCACTGGAAGAAAATTTACATGCTAAGGTAGTTGGGAGTATTAACACTAGTGTTAGTCCATTCCTAGAGGCACAGATTGCAGCTATGAAAAAGTAGTTAGAGAAGCTATCAACAAATTTAGCCCATGAAACGTGCTCAGGAATTTGGTGTACAGATTGTGAAGTGGAAGGTCACACCAAGGATAGTTTCCCTCACCGATTTGTACACTCATTACTATTGGACTGTGAAATTTTTCATTTGAATCATGATGTTAGTCACTGTCCTTTGTTACAACGACGTGATAAGGAAGAATGTATCTTGCTTTTGCAAAATTTATAGGTCCACGACCCATGATACGAGGATTGTCAACTGATTTGTCAAATCTAGGATGCTATAGACCTTAGGGTATGACAGACAAGTATAAAAAATAGTTCTAAGGGTAAGAATGAGCACCAAGATCAGGATCATAATCAAATGTGCTATGACAGGAATGAGGGGAATTTTGAAGGAGGTTGTGGAAGGGGACGTGGATATTGTGGTGGATATGGAGGATGATGCCATGTTGGATGAAGAGGCGAGTTCCCTGGTGGAACATGTTATACGTGCGGATATCCTGACCACTATAATCATGAATTTCCTTATAATATTTCATGTTCTTTCTATGGAAAGAACCATAGCTATAAAGAGTGCACTGGACTTATATGAGCATCTTAGTAAGTAGCAAAAGCAAGAGAAAAAAAGGCATCAAGATGGTTAGAATCCAGCGCATACGATAAAGGATCATTAGATTCCCAAGATAATGAAGTACGAGAGGCATTGATGGTGAAGATTACTACATCCACTGAAGCAACACGTGTGAGAGAGGCATTGCACAAGAAGCCTACGATATCCAAGGAGGAGGTTTTGCATGCAAGGTACCCGATCCTACTCGTCGAAGGAAGTTTATCGGGATACCATGGAAGTGCTAAGGAATCTTCATGGTGAGATACACTACCTCAAGGAGAAAAAGAAAGCATCAGAGATGGTCCAAACTAATATTGATGATCTACGAGAGATGTGTAAGATGTTGTGTAGGAGAACATTATTCCACTATTAGGAAGTTGGTTAAAAGGGAACACTCACAAGCACAAGTATTGACACACCAAACGATAGATTCTATATGTAAGTCTTCCCCTTGATAGCATTGACTATGACAAAGAAATTACTCTTAATGTTGTTGTGGATGGGTGGCTTTTGAGCAATATATTGATCGATACAGGTGTGGAAGTAAATGTGCTTACATTAGATGCGTGGGTACAAATGGGGAGGCATCCATTGCAGCCATCATCTAATGTGTTGTTTATGGAAAACTATATTAAGGCCACTCCCATAGGAGTTTTGAAAGATGCATCTATAACTATACAAGGGGCCAAGTTGACTGGGGATTTTGAGGTATTATCACTTGTAGAAGAAGACAATTTTTCAGCCCTGCTTGGACGCCCTTGGTGTTATGCGAATAATGCTAACTTGAGATTCACTAAGGGGTGTATCATCTTTGAAAAAAGGAGGAAAGGGTTCTGATACCTTTGACATATGGAAATTCTACACCATATGTTGAACCTCTAAGTGAGGAGGATTTAAATAGAGTCTATGTATGTGTTATTCAGGACCCAGAGGTCAATGAGCCATCAAAAGAAGGCATCCTATAGTGGGGGATTCTCATTCTATTAGTGATACTACGAGTATTACTTGCGAAAATTAGGCTCATGGTACATATGAATGAGTAGGACATAAGGTGAAAAGTGCATTTACGCACAAGAATGGACTTCATTCAATTTGACATACATGTAGCACAATACCTTGGTATACAGGGACAAAATATCTTCCTACCTTTCTGAGGGCCATGGAAACACAGTGGAAAAATCAAGTTAAAAGGAGAGATATGTTACTATATAAACTGTGTGGGACAACATCGTGCTTTGGTGGGTAGTCCACAAAGATAATATTATAAATTGGGAAGAGATTGGAGTCACTTTGTCTACTAGGTTTATAAGGAATAATGCACCTACACAAATATGCACTTATCATGGTGATCAACCTATTCAACATCACATTCAGCAATGTGAGAGACTCTGGATAGTAGGATAGGAAGCATTACCACCTTCACTCTAGGTGCATAGATTGTATTCTACGCTACAAGGATGTGCATGCATTTGGTATGTATATGCAGAACTACATCAAGAAAATAGGAACAAGCATGATTTGATTGCAGGAATGATCCAGAATTTTGACTACTTCTCGACTAAACCTCATGTAGCAAAGGCATTAAAAATTTTCAAGTGCTTAACTATGGGAGATAGTGCAAAATCGAGGAGCATATACAGAATTATTCGGTGAGGTAGAGTTCAAAGAATGTTTTGAAAAGGAAGAAGAAATAGACTCCATGCGACTTGAATGTGCTTGCCTTGAGAAATAGAAAGGAAAGATGGTTTACGTTATGGATGATGAGGAAGTTGAGAATCTAGATATTGAACATTCACACGGGGTGCGTGAGGTCTTGGACAATGTAGAAAAGGATGCACGTGCCTACCATGAACCCATGAAGACAAAGAAGGTGAATATAGGTTCGGAGGTTGAGCCTAAGGAGGCCATAATTGGAGATTACTGGTTAGACTCGGAGGTAGAAAAGATCATCGAGTTACTCAGGGATTATCAGGACTTATTCCCTCAAGGATATCATGAACTTAAAGGCATGCATGAATCACTTGGGAAAATGAAGATCAAACTTAAGGGTGGTGCACTACCGCTTAGAAAGAGACCTTACATAATGAATCCTAATTTGTGTGAAAAGGTAAAAGAATAAATTGATAAGATGTTGAAATCTGGAATTATCAAGCCACTTGATGAGTCGAATGGGTTAGCCCAATGGTGATCGATGTATCAAGAAGGATGATGATTAGGATATGTGTGGACTATAGGAAGCTCGAATGTTGCATGTGTCATAGATCCATTCCCTACACCATTCACCGAGAAAATATTTGGAGTTGTAGGGCACAAAATATATTCCTTCACGAATGGATTTTCCGGGTATCATTAGGTTAGGATTTCTCATGAGGATCAAGAAAAGACAACATTTACTACTGAATGGGGTGATTTTTCTTATAATGTGATGCCCTTAGGATTGAAAAACGTGTCATTGTATTCTTGTGCATAGTTGTTGAGGCCTTTAAAGATTTTATTCACAACTTTTTACAGTATACCTAGATGATTAGACAATATATGGGCTTGTGAAAGATCATTGTGACAATTTACGATTAATGTTTGAATGATGCGAGATAATTGAGTATTTCTTTGAACATCAAGAAGTGCATATTTTCTATGCCATTTGGGATACTATTAGAACATATTATCTGCAAGGAAGGTTTGCTAGTTGATCTAGCCAAGGTTACAGTCATTTTAGGCCTAGAAGCACCTACCATTCGAGTGAGGTGCATGGATTTTTAGGTCATACAAGATATTATAGAAAATTCATAAAAGGGTATGCTAAAATTTCCACACCCTTGGAATAATTACTAAAGGGGAAAGGTACATTTTATTGGGAGAACCAGAAAGAATGCAATTTGAGATATTAAAAGAGAGACTTACTACCATGCCCATTATGCACTTTCCCTCATGGGATAAACCATTTCATGTGCATGTGGATGCTTCTAGCATGGCCATTGGCATTGTGTTAGCTCAACCTGGCAAAGGTATTATAGATCATCCAATTTGTTTTGCTAGTAGGAAGTTGACTCCTGCGGAACGGAATTATACAACTACAGAGCACGAAGATTTGTCAATGATCTATGCATTATACAAGTTTCGACAATACTTGTTAGCAACACCATTTGTGTTTTATACAAATCACATGGAATTGAAGTACTTGGTAAACAAGCCCATCTTACAGGGGTGCATATGTAGATGGGTGCTCCTATTTCAAGAATTTGACTTCACAATTATGGTGAAGCTAGGGAAAAGTAATTCTAGACCAGATCATTTATCTAGAATCAATTCAGGAGAGGATGCATAGACAATTGAAGAAACAATGTTGGATGCATAGTTATATAGGTTACAACATGCACCCATGGAATTAGAAGACATTGCTATCTTTCTACAAATAGGTATGGCACCAGAAGGAATGAAAGCATTAGAAAATAAGCATCTTTCTATACGTGCGACATAATTTATGTTAATAAGTGGTGACCTCTAGAAGCTATGCGAGAGATGAAGTATTACAACGTTGTATATTAGAACATGAGCATCGTGGATATCATGGAAGAAGCTCATGGTGATATTGCAGAGGCCATTATGCAGTGATGCGAATACCCGTAAGATCCTACTTGCTGGATTATAGTGGGAGACATTATATAAGGACCGTAAAGACTATTGTAAGGCTGTGATCATTACCAAGTGCCTAGGAAAACTAGGGCAAAGAGATGAGATTCCTTTGAGACCAATTACTAGTGCCGAACCGTTTGAGAAATGGGTCATTGATTATGCAGACCTATTTTGTCAATCGTGTGCGAGACTAGATCACACTATATTATTACTTACACATATTATCTCACACGGTGGGTAGAAGCAGCACCTACTAAGGACTGTATGAAGCTACGTAGCTAGGTTTCTATGGGAGAATGTTCTCACGAGATATGGATGTCCCTTAAGCTTGACAAGTGGTCGAGGTACACACTTTTGAATGAGACAATCAGATACTATTAGATGAGTTTATGGTCAGCACACCATAAAAATACACCTTATCATCCTCGTAAATGGAACTACTGAGGCCTTAACAAGATTTTGAGCCAGACTTTGACAAAAAATTTTGATGTTAGAAGAAAGGATTGGGATGACAAAGTGTCAGCTATTCTTTGGGCATATAAAACAACTTACAAGAGATTAAACATATCCACACCGTTTCAGCTTGGTGTTTGGCACAGAAGTTATTCTCCCTATATAATTTATGTTACCTTCTTTGTGCATTACATGCGCTAGAGGTCTAGCCAATGAACAGGCTTTAGAAGAACATATCGAAAATATGATTCAACTGGATGAACGTCGAGCCATAGCAAGATGGATTCAAAAGTAGGAAAAGGCCAGGCAAAAGGCATGGCATGATAGGAACATAAGGGATAATAAATTTGAGATTGGACAAATGGTACTTCTTTATGACTCAAAGTTCTTGCACCATCCAGAAAGCTCAAAGTACATTGGTTGGGGTCGTATGTTATCACTTCTATACTTGAATCAGGTGCTTTCCAGTTAGAAGCACTTAATGGAACATGGCTACCCAGTTACTTTAACAGGAGTAGGTTGAAGCCCTACTATAAATAAGTATTCTTAGTGTTTGTAATAAGGTAGTATTGCCATTTAGTTTAGGTTTTTGATTATGTATTTCCTTCATTGTTGCTATGCTTTGTCAATTTCGTTGTTGTTCTTTTGTAATAATTGCACTTGTGGGCATGAATCTAATTACTGTATGAATATTGTTTATGTATAGAGGACTGCACATACTTTTAGTGTGGGGTGGTTGTAGTTATCCAAGAAAAATACTGTGGGAATTGAAAGGTGAAAGGAATAAGCACTACGGGTGTGATTTAAGTCAAAAAGGATTGCTTTTTAAAAGTGACCAAGGATGGAGATGAAGGAAAGAATAGTATAATGCGAGGTAAGTGGAGGCCATGATAGCTACCAAGAGAAGGTATAGTGATGAGGTACTCGAGTGTGGAGCATGTGCTAAAGAAAATTATGTGACCACGGGGTAGGAAGGTGTGCTACAAGGTTATAGGTAAGGCACGAAGATGTACCATGCAGAATCGAATGGATTTGGTCAATGAATGAGGGGATATTTGGTAGGTGAAGGAGAAATAAATGCATCAAATTTTGAAAAAAATAAAAAAATTATATAAGCATGGGATGCGATTCATTTTTACCGTTGCGAACCGAGAGTATTTGAAGAAAGAGCCAAGTGCGAAGAGCTCAGTGAGCGAGTTAAGGTGTAAAGGGTGTGAAACCAAGCATGATAACTAGATCTCGTGTGACAAGAATCTTGCGTCCCAAGTGGTGAAATGTTTGAGCAAAGTAGGGAGATAGAAAAGGGTTAGGTTATGAAGTTTCCACCTAGGGCATGATTAAATTGAGCTAGGGTTTGATTCGTAAAGTTGTAGAGTTGAAGAGGAGACATTTGGAAGGTAAAAATGGAAACAAAGAAGGCATCTATAGTAGTAGTAAAAGGAAAGAAGAAGGTAGTCATTGAGGAGAAATAAATGGCACCCAAAATCCATTTTTCAGAGATGCAATATCCAGAAGGAGTCATCATCGGGCAAGAATGGTATTCGCGCATCAAAAAGAGAAAAGTGAGTGAATATAATCATAGGACTTTGGAAAACAAGAAGGAGCTCGATTCCTTGCTCACTGTTAGAATGAACAAGCACACGGCGGAGGACATGTCGAGTATGACAATGCGGGTGAAATTTTTTTGAAGAGAATGGGTCTATCAGGTTATATGAGCTTCCATATTTCAGAAGTATGAGCCCTTGTATCAATGGCTCATGAGCAAGTTACACGAAGACTTCTTCTACTTTGTAGGACACCATGTTAGAATCTCATATACACTTGTCTCATCAATTAAAGGTCTGAGGGTTATAGGAGAAGATATAAAAGGTGATCTTGCAGATAAATTCATGATTGTAAAGACCAAACATGAGTTGGGATACTTGAAGGGTCCACACGGAATGGACATAGATAAATTAAAGAACTGTCCAGTTATACAAGCTACACCCACCTTGTTACCAAGTTGAATGATCACGAGAAGTCATCTTAGGTAAATACTATGTGGTTGCACGTGGCACGTAAGATTTCAGAAGGGACAATCTACAATATTATAGGCTATATTGCAGAGAAAATAGTTGAAGAAGCGTACATAGGAGGAAAGATCATATTTAGGGCTCTTCTACTATCACTGTATTTTTGGAGATCAGAGTACTAGATGGACCGAAGGAGAACGTATGGGAATACCCCATGGAGAACAAGTCCCCAGCTGAAAGATTCAGAAAATAATTATGCAAGGGGGCCATGACAGATGATGTAAAGAAAAGGGTGGAGAAGTGGTATGACAGGCTACGCACAGCATTTGAGGAAGAGTGGCACATCCCAAAGGACCTACAGCAGTGGTAGGGAAACAAGTTCGATTTGTTGTATATTAGCATTTCTGCATCGCAAGCTTCCCAATGAAAGATGGATTATGGAGCCATTGGTGCAAGTTGCCTTACGCATTCACTACAAGATATTTTCAAGCATCTTTTCATAGATTTATAGACACATGTCAACCAGTCTTCAATGTAGATAAGCTAGACCGTGATTACCATATGCTTTGAGGAAGAAGTGTGTGTACCTGGCAGTGCATATAAAAGAGGATCATTTCGTAGGTACTAAATAGCAAACTAATAAGCTTGGCTATAGCAGATGTGGGGGCAGCATTGGTGTATCTCCAATTGAAGCTGAAAATGGAGAATAAAAAATATGTGGAAGGTGAGTTCACACTTCTAGCACCACCAAAGGGAAAGCATACAATAGATAGTGGTGGTTTGAAGCATAGGAATAGAAGACATCCTACAAGTAAAGGTGAAGCTAAGCATGATGTTACACCACCTCAACCAAAAGAGGGGGATGATGAGGAAATGAATGCAGTCTAAGAGGAGCACAGTTTAAAAGGGTATTTAGGAGAACAAGGACCCAAGGTGCTACTCCAACCACTATGCATAAATCACCCAGACTCTCCCCACAAAAGGAGGCTACCGCACATAGTAGGAGGAAACTGGAGTTGAATGATGAGGTGGAAGAGTCGAGAGAAAGTGTGTCTAATTCCCCTATACTTCCAGAGGACACAGAATAATAGGGTGAGGCATCAAAGGAAAAGAAGAGGAAGAGAAAATACTAGAGGAGACAATCAGAGAGGATGTTCGGACATGGAGACACAAGTCCAAGTCCTAATTTGGAGGCTAAAGTTCCTAAGCAACAAAGGTCTAGATGAACAAGTGGAGAGCACATGCCACCGGCCATGGGATATGCAAAGGAAGTAGGAAAAATTATTCGTGCCTCGCTTCGAGCACGATAGCGTAGAAGGATTTATTTGGTTGGGAGTTAATGGAGGAAGATATGGCAATGGTGTGCACTCAAAAGAAACTATCATGGTCAATGCACACTCACATGGATGAGCCTGACTTTGATGTGTACGAAGAGTTCTGCATTTCAAGAAGATCAAGAAGGCACCTCAAGCCGACACACATGACAAGAAGCCTACTATCATGTCGGTTGAGCAATTCACCAATGCATTGGTGAAAGTTTCTACCGAAAGTCATAGAAGAAACATGGAAAAAGCTTCCACGATCGAGTGTTACGCGAGGAGTTGAAGCCAAAGGATGTAGAGATAGTGCATATAACATAGGAGAGGAACTTTTCTTAGAAGAATAATGAAGTGTTCATAAGCATTGCGCAGGAGATTGGGAATAATGTAATTAGAGAAAGGCCACATTTAGAGGCCAAGGTACCACGAGACATTTCCTTAAAGAATACACTATGTGGAAATTTGGTCAACTTGGTACTTGAATATGGAGCTCGTGTATGCAAGCATTAGAACACTATGAACAAGATTCCAAACAAGAGAAAGCATTAGTGATGAGAAAAATTACATCTTATGAAGGGTTGTTGCAAGCATTACAGAAGTATTGAACAAAGAAGACCAGGCTTTAAATATATGCACATCTCTAGAGGTGTTTATCAACATCAAGACCCTCGAAAAGAATAACAAAGTCCAAAAGCAATGAGAGATGAGACATTGGGCCACGCAAACATTTTCAATGGTTAAACAAAAGAGTGAGGCCTGAAGTAGCACAACAACCGCACAAGACTCAGTTGGAAGAGCTTAGAAAGTTGATTGACAAAAGATGGACCTTTTAGAAGGAAGAATGACATCAATCTCCAAAGTGTTGTGTTGGTTCTACAAAATGAGAAGGGATAGATTATGAGGATGAGTTAGAATCCATTACTGTGGATATCCTAGAAAAGGTAGAGCAAGCACTCATTGACTGGGAGGTATTAGAGGCCAAAATAAAGGAAGAGTACCCAGAGTTAATACTACAAACTGATATAGAGTAGGTTTCGTAATAACCTCATAGAGATTCTTTATTTATCTACATTCTTTTATTCTTATTCTTTCCATTCTTCTATTCCTTCCTTCAATTTTTTTGGCATACCCATTGTTGGACGACAATGAGATTAGTATGGGGTAATGTTGATCAAATAATACTTGTTAAAGATCACACAAGGATTCTGCATGGGATAGAAGGCCCGGAACCAAGGGTGTGGAAGGACAGGAAGGACCCACGTGTGGAAGATAAGTTCATATTTCACAACTTAGCCAATTTTTTAGCATGAAGACCTATTTTTAAAATATGGCGTGTGGAACACATCAATGATGTAGAGACGTGCGCACCATGCATCATTTATCTTTGGAGAAGTGGTTCAAATCATTTATGCATGAAGACAAGCTAAGAATAGAATTGACACTTCAGTTAACTGCAAGAGGACTATAGATAGCACACTTGCATGTGTGGCTATGATTGTAAATGGTGTGTGGATATTAATAGCATGCGGCCTATTTCTAGAATAGATAAGTGGTGAAGGGCAAGTCCCCACCCTATATATATGATGTTAGGTGCATAGGAGATAGATAGAGAGAGAGAGAGCTAGATGTATGGAAGGAGATGTATGTATGTGTGTAACAGAGAATATATGCATATGATTGAACTAATGTATCATTTCCATACGTGCATTGGTATAGAATTACAATATTTTAAGGAGCTTCGTATTTATTAATAGATGGAAGACATTGGCTGAATCTAAGTTTCATTCTGTGTATAGTTGAGTAGTGTATATTATTAATTCAATCATGATTACTTTGTTTAATTTTGTTCTTTTATAGAGCTGATTGTAGTATGCATTCGGAATGATGTATTATTTATGAATCTATATGCTACTTCCTTCATCATGTTAACATCCTATTACAACAACCCCAAAGAGAGACTGGTACCTTTGTGCACTTTAGGTGAGCACTTAGTCTAGGTTGAGTGATGTGCCAAAGACACCTAGGTCACATATCTAGTAAATTCTAGGCTACATCATCACCGCTTCATCCCAATACTATGGAGGAAGAGATTTGGATTGATCCATATAAGTGGACATCTCCTTAAGTGTTTAGTTATTTCTTTCTGCAACTCCATTTTGCGAAGGGCTATATGAAATTGTATCTTGCAAAGTAATACCTTTGGAGGTATAGAAATATTTGAACCTGTCACTCACATACTCACCTCCATTGCTGATTCGAAGAACCTTGATATACCTTTCACTTTCTTTCTCAAAAATATTCTTAAAGTATCAAAATGATTGAAAACTTCAGACTTTAGAGCTTAAAGAAATACACCCAAGTGTAACGTGAAAATTCATCAATGAAGGTTATTTATATAGAAATCTAGTAAACAAAAGAGATGACAAAGGGCCAAAAATTTCACTATAGAACAGATCCAAAGGACATAACTCTCTAGGATTTTCCTTTGATAAAACTTTCTTTTGGGTGCTTCTCGAGGGCACAACCCTCACAAATACCCTTATAAAATTTGACGTGGGGTAACCCATTGACCATTTTATTTTGGTTCAATTTTTCAAATTAACGATAGTTAAGGTGGCTAAAACACTCATGTCATAGCTTACTAACCTCATCTACATGAGAGAGCAAGGTAGTGGGCATTGAATTATAAGTAGGAGAACTTGTATAACCGTAAATGGTGATCTTCCTTTCCCTCAGCCACTATGGAGTCAAAGTGAAGCTCACAAATAATCAGCAAGTTAGGACCAAATTCCACTCGCATTCCTTCACCAGGGTAAGTGATTTGGTAAACTAATAGGATATTTGTAAAGATATTGGGAGCACTTAACACTTGGTTAAATATTCCACCATCCATCTCTACCGATCCACTATTGGAAACCAACTCTTCAGTGTCATCACCCAACATGATTTGGGACATGCCACATGGTTTTATGTTAGATAACTCAACATTTGAAGAGGCCATGTGGTGTGAGGAACTGGAATTGATAATCCACGTCATTGAAGTAGTTTCTCTAGCTACAAGGGTCATTCCTTTCTTCTTCTAAGATTTATACTCCTTTTCTTTAGAAGACTCGGCCTTCGAAGAATTTTTTAATAGACTCAGGAAAACTTATTTTATTCTTTTCAAGTAAATGAGTTAATTGATCAATTTGTTTTCTCATACATTGATGCTCTTCATGGACATATTTCTTGCAATAGGAACACTTATACTTTTCCTTCTTCAATTTGGGTTTGTCTTGGTGTTACACGGAAGAATTGACTAAGTATATGTTACATGCAAGGTTCTAGGGCGCACTTGAGGCGAGCACAAAGGGGCGTGTATGTGGGGTATTAGATAACGTGTAAAGGTTTGTGCCCAAACAAAGAGACTTAAGGACTTATCCAATTTTTGTACCATGGGATAAAAATAAAAAGGTAGAGTTCGAGTGTCGACCAAGAAATGATTTAGAGCTCGAAAAAAGAAATGAGACTTGGTGGCCAAGGAAATTATATTTTGGGTAAAATCATATGTGGATTGAAGATAAAATAACATACATAGGATTAATAGGATTAAATCATTTTTATTTATAGGATAGATAGTTATTAGTTGTTTTAAAGCATGCATGTAGGCTTTTTTGACACACCTATTATTAGGAAGTGCATGGGTGGTGAAGGGAAAGTCCCCGCTTTATTTATATTGGTTTTATGCCATAGTTTTGGCTTGGTGATGATTGTTACCAATCCTTAGTTATCAATTCGTGGATTTTGTTATAGCATAGGGTTTGATGTTTGCATATGCTATAAGCGTATTGGTACACTAAGCGATATGTATTTGTCTTTTGTTATGTAATAATTTTGTTATAATGGATTATGGTGGATGGATTATGATTACATATACATCCGAATAGGATAATTCATGGTGTAATTGATATTGCTTATTATCTGATCTATTATGTTTCCTTATTACATGTGTTTCCAAAGTGTATGTATGCATTGGTTGTGACTACCTAATTAAATACTTAGTCATTTATAAATATGGTTATGCAAGCTAATGTTTTAACAAACATAATAAAGGAGGGACCTGGTAGCTTCACGTCCTTTGAGTGAGCATTCACCTTGTAAAATGAGGCGCCAAAGACGCATAGTGATATTTTGGGAAATAAAAGACTACATTTTGGTTTTGTTGTCGAGACCTCTTTTCATTTTTTTGTGTCAAGATGTTTCTTGTAGATGGTGTATCGATTATCTATGGAGATCATTAAATGTTGGGTAGAAGATGACAAAATAAGTTTTCACAAAGGGTATTATATTGGACCTGATTTCAATGTGCATAAGTGGGTGGAAGATAATATTTATCATGACTTGTATGAGACACTATTAAGTTTCTTTCAAGTAGATTTTTACCATTGGTTAGCAACATATACACATGTAGAAACCTCATTAGGGTCCCACCCTAAGATTTTTGACATAAGAGGATTATCATAAATTTGATGATGTATATGAGGAATTAAATAGAGTTGTATATTGTTGGTGGGCTGGTGTGTTACGCAATTATACATTGGAGTGCACTATTTCTACTTATATGTGCCTAGAGGAAGTTGAATTCTAGTTTTTGTGCGATCCTGAGGATCTTATTTGTGTGTTATCCCTTTGGCAATAAATATTATGATGATAGAATCATATTTAGACAAACTCCTATGGTTATCTAAACCTCCACCATATACAAGGGAAGGATCAGTATCAAGAGGATGGTGGCATCCTAGGAAAATTATAGGGAGAGAGAGAGAGGAGATATGACTCAAGTTTAACAAAGTGTGAGAGAGGACACGGCATGGGATAAGGATATTGTAGTGGAAATGGGGTGATGGCTCATGAAGGTTTTGAATATCTTGTGGAATACGAGGAACCACAACATTAGGTCCTCCCAACCTTGGGAAAGCGTAGTAGAGAGCCCCCTTTGGCATCGGATGAGAGTGTGTCAGAGGAAAGAATGAGGACCATGGCCACACATCTAATCCCACCTAGTCACCTATCCCTTGTACATGGTGTTCTAGATCTAAAGGTAGTTATTGAGAAGTAGGATAGTGGAAGTAGATAACCGATACAAGTAGATATCATTTTATGTTGAATTCTGTAAGGGGATCAAGTTACAGTACACCCATGGCAAAGCATAGCATATGCCAATGTTTGGGAATATTGTGGAAGGATTGTTCCTAGATGCATCTTCGTGATGCAGTATTTGTGCACAAACATTTGGGAATACTTCAAGAGGATATGTGACCATGAAGACCATTGGTTTCTAGTTCGGGCCTACAAATGGGGCACATGGGAGTTCATCGAATGGACTACATCATGTAGTATGAGGATCATGAGGATCATGTCAACCACCACACAAAGGAGGAGGTTCTGATTCTAGGTATGGTGGACAAGGACCATAACAACCACCACATCAACCATAACAGCCACAACTAAATCATCCCCCACCTCAAAGAACTAATGCAAACTGACACCTCAAGTTTTCTTTGAAATATCTCTTCATTTACCGTGAGTATAGAGGAATTGAGGACACAACAAAGCATATGTAAAAGTGTGAACTATTATAATGTGCTAAGGTAATTACATCTTCGAGATAGAAAGGCAAGTCAATTTTCCACCACACTACAAGGGTGCACACATACTTAGTACAAGAAGTATGACCCACATTAGATAGTGGTAGAATAAGATGTTTTACACACTACAATTTTGGTTTGAGTTTAACATTCCGGTGGTTTGAGTAGTAGAGCATCGGCACACTCAAAGATATCAAGTAGGGTTTTTCTAAAAGTGTAAGGAGTATGACGTGTGTTTTAAGACTCTATTTTCTAAATTGTCTTATGGTATTCATATTAGTCATCATTCGAGTGGTTTGATGGAGTATTTTTGACTTTGTTTTGAATATATCTATCTCATAAGACCCATGTGGATCCTCGTGATGCCTTGGAAGTAACTTTGCACACCGAATTGGTTGGAAGTGTTGATGTAAGAGTAATCCCATTCTTGAGGCATAGATTGTATCCATGGAAAATTAGTTGGAGAAGCTTTATATCAACTCATCACATGAGACATATAGTGGTATATGGTGCACTGATTATGAGGTTGAAGGACATACCAAGGATAGTTTTCCATACAAGTCTGCACACGTGATGTTATTATATTTTGAATTTTTCCACTTGGACCAGGATGTCCAAAACTATCCACTTTTGAAGTGCCCAATTCAAAAGAACATCTCCATGTATTGTAATATTTTTCATTCTCATACCCATGACACTCGTTGATTTTAGACTGATTAATCATATCCATAAAGCCATTGAGACAGAGTGTTTGAGACCAATGCGTGAGTGGACCCATGGAACATGAAGGACAACATAATGAAGGGCACAATAATGGAGATAACAAGAATGGAGGATTTCGAGGAGGATATCGAGGTTGAGGTCATGGTGGTGGTAGAGATAGGTTTTTTAGATGCAGTTGTTACATTTGTGGGTCCCCTGATCACTATCAACGTGATTTCCCTCATAATACAACTTGATCATGGTGTGGTAAACAACTTTAGTTAGAATATTTCCTAGAATTATATGAGCACATTAATAAGATTAAAAATAAGCACAAAGGTGTGAGGATGATTAAGGTGTAACGCATGAATTTTGATCAGTGGATGGCTAAGAAGAAACCCAATCAGATTTACAAACCATGTTTATCACAATGTGTGTCGAGGCAACAAGTATGTGTGAGCCTCTAAAGGCCAAGCCACTCATCACAAAAGAGGATGTGATACATGTTAGGTATCCATATGTGGCACATTTGAAGGAGTATTATCAGAAACCATTGAGTCATCGAGATAGTTACATGGAGAGAAATATTCTTGAAGGAATAGGCACATGAGAGAGAATGTGTGAAGAATGTTGAGATCCCTTAGAAAGATGTGGATGACTTGAAAGAGGTATGTAAGATATTGTGCCAAGAAAATATCATCCCATTGTTAGGGGAATTGCTTTGTGAGAAGGTACCACACACAGGATCTCGAGTGTTAATGATAGATTTTACATGCAAACTTGCCACCCCAAAATCATGAATTCAATAAGGACATCACACTTGATGCGATGATATATGGTTGGCTAGTGTGCAATATTTTGATTGATACAGCATTAAAGTAAATGTACTCACTCTAGATGCATAGAATCAAATGGGGAGACCTACATTACAGCCATATTCAAATGTGTTATATATGGAAAATAAGATGAAGGATATGCCTATTGGGGTGTTGAAGGATACATCCTTTACAATTTAAGGAGCCAAGTTTACTCGAGACTTTTAGGTATTGGAGATTTTTGCAAAGAAACAATTTTTCAAAGCATTACTTGGATGACCCCGTGCTATGGAATAATGTTAATTGGCGCTTTAACAAGAGGTACATTATTTTTTACAAAAACATAAACATGTCATTATACCTCTACATGATAAGAGGGCATATCCTTATATTGAGCCCTTGAGTGAGGAAGATCTTAATAGAATTTATGCATGCATGGTGCATGATCTAGAAAATGTATAACAATCAAAGGAAGGCATACTTCGGTGGGATTATGCGTAGTCTATAATTGAGACTACCAAAGTTGCTTGTGATAACTAGGTGCATGGAACATACGAGATGGTTAGGCATGAACTCAAGGGATGAGTCACATGGATGATCAATCCACACATGGTAAGGTGGTTAGGATCTACATAGGTACCAAGGTATACCGGTGATAGGAAGGTCGATGAATTCTTGTGCATCATGGACACTTAGTGGAAGAATGAAGACGATTTAAGAAACATGATGGTATATACCTTATACGAGACATCATCACACCGGCAGGGATACATATAGAGATAACATGTTGGAGTGGTGATAAGTGAAATCCACCTTTTCCACATGGTTTACTAGAAGCAATGTACCCACGTAAAAATGTGAACTTCATGGGAAGACTCTGCTTCCATAAACGTCCATACTTGTGAGAAACTATGGGCATAATGTCTTGAGAAAATTTACCACCATCCCTATGGATGCATAATTTCTACTCCACACTTCGTGGATGCATGCGCAGCTCATATGTCCATGTTGAACTAAAAATGTAGACTATAAATTGGCAAGAGATGATTACGGGTATGATTCAAACTTTGGATTGCTTTTCTAGTAAGCCTTCAGTCTAGGAAGCATTGTATATCATGAAGCACATCACTTTAGGATATAGCACAAAGGTTGAAGAGCTCATGCTAGAACTACTTTGTGAGCTGATTCTCAAGTGCACTGGATATTGAAGAAACAGATGAAGTACATATGGGTCATGCCTTGAAGGAAAACGAGAAAGGTAAAATGGTATATCTCATTGATGATGAAGAGGTTGATAAATTGGATGTTAGCCACACTAAAGTTGCATGTGAGGTGATGGATTTTTCATATGAGAAGGCATGTGCATACCACGCTCCCATGAAGACAAATAAGGTTAACATTGGCACAAAAGATGATCCTAAGGAAGTAATCATTTGGGATTACTGGTCAGATCAAGGGGTGGAAAATATCATTGAGCTCCTGCGTGACTTTTAAGATCTATTTCCAAGAGGGTGCCATGATTTAAAGTTGGTACACCCTTCCTTAAGCAAGATGAAGATAAAGTTGAAAGAATATATGTGACTTGTTAGGAAGAGCCCTTATAGGATGAACCCAAAACTATGCATTAAGGTGAAGGAATAAATTGATAAAATGCTCAAATATGGAATTATTAAGGTTGTTGCGGAATTAGAATGGGTTACCCCTATTGTTATAAGTATTAAGAAGGATGGGAGGATAAGAATTTGTGTTGATTATAGGGAACTCAATGGTGCTTGTGTTATAAATCCTTTTCCTCTCTCCTTTCAATGAATAAATCCTTAAAGGCATTTTTGGGTGTAATATATATTCTTTTACGTATGGATTTTTAGGTTATCACCAGTGTCCGATCGCAAAAGAGGATCGAGAGAAGACAAATTTCACCACTAAATGGGGAAGTTTTGCATATCAATTCATGTCTTTTGTATTGAAAAATGCACCAATAATATTCTCAAGCATTTTTGTGTAGGCATTTCAAGATTTTATTTATAAATTATTACAAGTATATTTGGATGATTGGATGATGTATGGCCTAGTCAAGGATCACTATGATAATATCAGGCTTATGTTTGAGAGGTGCATGAAGTTGAGCATATCTCTCAACATTAAAAAGTGTATATTTGTAACACCCTTTGAAACTCTAGTTGGACACATCATTTGCAAGGAAGGATTGTTTATAGACCTAGCCAAGGTTGTTGTGATCTTAGGTTTACAAGAACCTACCAATCGTAGTGAGGTACATGAATTCTTAATACATACAGGGTATTACAGGAAGTTCATCAAAGGTTATGTAAATATTTACATGCCATTATAGGAATTGTTGAAGGAAAAAGGGAAGTTTCATTGGGGTGACATGTAACAAGTATTTAAGACTTTAAAGGAAATGTTTTTTCCTATTTTGTACTTTCCTTCTTGGGACAAACCCTTTCATGTTCATTTTGATGCCTCTAGCACATCTATTGGCATAGTTTTGGCATGGCGAGGGAAGGGAATTTGGATCATCCAATATGTTTCTGCAAGCATGAATTTGACACTGTGGAATAGAATTACACAACCACCGACTCCAAGGAATTATCTATGATCTATGCACTTCATAAGTTTCATCAATACTTGCTGACTACCTTGTTTATCTTTTATACAGATCATATGGCATCGAAGTACTTAGTCCACAATCTATTTTTGCAAGGTCACATTTACGATGGATCCTTCTGTTTTAAGAGTTTGACTTCTTATTTTTGTCAAACAAGGTAAGATTAATTCAAAGCCCAATAATTTATCAAGGATCAATTCTGGTGAGGACGTGCAAAGCATTGAGGACACAATTTTGGATGCCCAGTCATTTAAGTTGAACCACGCACTCGTAGATTTGGAATATATTGTTTTACTTTCACACACTGGACAAGTTCCCGAGGGTATGAAGACATTAGAGAAGAAGTAGTTTTTAATTTGAACTACACCCTATCAATAATTGGAGGTGAAATATACCGGATGGGAAGAGATGATATCTTGCATTGTTGTGTACTTGACCATGAGTGCAAAGTTATTATGGAAGAGGCTCATGGTGGTATAGTATGTGGAAATTATGCAAGTGATGCAACTACGCCGAGATTCTTATGGCTAGACTTTGGTGGGAGACTTTTTACAAGGATGTTAAGGATTTTATAAAATCTTGTGACCATTGTTAGTGCATTGGAAATCCTATCCATAGAGATGAAATGCCACTTAGACCAATAGCAAGCGTGAAACCTTTTGAGAAGTGGGATATCAACTTTGTAGGACTTGTTACACCACCCACACATAGAACTAGGGTGCACCATATCATTACATACACATATTATCTTAGAAGTTGGGAAGAGACCATGTGTACAAAGAATTATACTGTAGCCAAAGCAGCTTGGTTCCTATGGGAGAATATTATTAGTAGTTATGGCTACCAATTAAGATTGATAAGTGATAGAATAACTCATTTCTTAAATCAAAAATCCATATTTTATTTGCGAATTTATGGAGGCACACCATAAAACCACTCCTTATCACCCTCAAGCTAATGGTACTACAAAATATTTCAACAAGATATTGGGATAAACATTGACAAATATTTGTGATGTTGGGTGAAAGGATTGGGATGATAAAGTGCCGGTTGTACTTTGGACTTACATGACAACTTTAAAAGGTTGAATAAGGATACACCATTCCAACTAGTATTTAAGATATAATTAGTACTTCCACTAGAATTCATGTTGTCATCCCTACATATGTGCGCATTGCAGGGTGGACTTGACGATGAACAATTTGTACAAGAGTGTATTAATAAACTAATGTAATTAGATGAGAAATGTGTTATTACACATTGGAGATAGAAACCGAGAAGGTGTGACAAAAGGCTTAGCATGATATGCATATTAAGAATAAGACATTTTTCGTGGGCAAGATGGTCCTTCTATACGACTCCAACTTTTTACACCACCCAGGGAAATTGAAGGTGTATTGGTTGGGACATTTTGTAGTAACCAAGATACTTGAATTAAGCTCATGTTAGTTGTAGGCATTGGATGATACTGTGTTTCTCGGTTACTTCAATGGGAGTAGGTTGAAGACCTACTATATATAAAGCTTCTTAGTATTTGTAATAAGGTAATATTGACACTTAGATTAGGTTTCCTTTTTATGTGTTTCTTTCTATTTATTGCCTTGTTTTTTAATTGTAATAATCATGTCTATGAGTAGGAAGTTGATTAATATCTATTGATTTCATGTGCAAAGGACTGTATATATATTTAAGTTTGGAGTGAACCAGGTGCAAGTTCATGAAAAATCAATCCATTAGGGTTGAGAGTTATATGCGGATTGGTGCATTTAGGAAGGATGACATAGGTACATGTATGAAGTAAGGATGTTTTTTAAAAGATGTGCATAATAGAAAGGTGCTACAGTGCTAAGGTTGATGATGCTCATAAGGAAATTACTCAGAAAAATACCATGCTTAAAAAAGGGTCGTGTAATGTAACGTGAGGTAGGTAGCGACATGATGAACTACTTGGTATGTGGCATAAAGTATTATGTACTTTGCAACACAATGAAGCATGTGCAAGGAATGTCTATGGCCTGGAAAGTATTGAGTGCGCCAAGGTTACGAGTTTAGTGTGCCAAAAGGTGACGACTTTAGTGTTCCAAAAGGTGATACAGGATAAATAAAAAAGTGAAAAGGCTTGTTTTAAAGTGGGAAAACACTTTAAAAATTTTAAAAGAAAGCAATTGTTTTAAAAGGCATAAAAATTAAGGCAAGTGAAGTTTTAAAGCACATAAAGGTTATAAAAGGAGAAAATTGAGTAATTTTCTACCTTGCATTTGAGAAGACTTGATAAATTGAGCTACTATGATTTAGGGTGACAAAGCAAGAAAAGTGAAAAAGAAAACCAAAACAGCATGTGTAAGGTGTTTTTGTGTAGATCCTTGTGGAAATAAAGAAGTTTGGGACAGCAGTTGATTATAAAGCAAGGACAAAGCAGAAATTGTTTCTAGAATGTAAGTTTAAGTAGCTAGGGTTTACAATACTTGGGTATTGAGGTGATACTAAATGTTTGGTGAAGGAAATCTAGGGCACAAGATTGTAGGAATAATGTCACCAAAAAGAGTGACTACTTCATCTCCAAGAGGGAGATACAAGGCTTAAACAAAGAGGGTTGAGGTTGAGGACCCACTGGAGGACATATATTCGTAGATTCAACACCCCCTTTGTGTAATTATGGTTCATACATGGAAATTCTAGCTCCCGAATGTAGAATCAATGAATTAATCATAAGTCCCTAGGAAATGAAGTGACCTTAAAAGCAAACATGTTATAGGAGCTTCCAGAGAAGAATGAAAAGGGAAAGTATTGGTTAATGACTTAGTGAGGATAGTCCAGAGAAATTAGGGGTTCTCCAATTATTTTAACTACCCTTCTTCGTAAACCCAAACATCTATTTTAGTGGATCATGTTTAAGGTACATGAGGATAACAACCTAGCTTATTAAATAGGTTATAGGGTTATGAGGTATAGGGAAGAAATGGAACTAGACCCATGTGTTGATATGAAGATTGATGAGTTGGCCATTAAGCTACAATATAAGAAGGGAGGAAGGGACATGAGCATAGAAAATATTATAGACCCCTTGATTAGGGTCAGAGCTAGGCTCATAAGCTAAAAAGTATGTGCCTCGAGAGAGATGGACCGATGTGAATAAGAATTTTTATACATTGCGTATAAAATGGCTCAAAAACGTGATACAACATAGTGCAGTATGTCACCAATGGGATAATAGAGGAGGCTAAGGTACATAATGAAGAGGGAGTAAAAATTACTTGGGGCTCATTCCTCTTATTGATTGTATTCTAGGAAATTGGATTCCAGATGGATCAGATGATGACATGTGGGTTTACCCACCAATAAATAAGTTCCCTACAATTCAATTCACAGGATATACTTGTGATGGCACAATCACTAATGTGTATAAATCCAACATAGAAAAATGGTAAAATAGGATGCGTGAAACATTTGAGAATGAATGGTGCATTCTAGGTGAATTGTCAATAGAGGTTACGAATAGAAAAAAATTAGTAATGCAACACTATAGTCTTGTGCAATTTAGGATGAAGGATGGAGAGATGGGTCCATGGTGAAAACTGTCATTTGCATTCACTTTGCTTTCGATATTTTAGGTGTGCAGAAATTGTATCAAAGACACGAAGAAGTTGAACTTTAATTCAAATAAGTTATATTTTGACTAATACAAATTGCGCGCCACCTACAAGTATGACTCTAGTCCTGCATATTTGGATACTTTAGAGCCCGATACCTTGGACCTAAATCCCTATTTGAATTTCACAATAAAGGGGATGATATGTATAGTTTTTATTCTTGAAACCAAAACCCTAGGGTGGAATAGAGGTGGAGTTTACAGAACTTGCCTTCCAAAACCTAGGATAATTATTATGCCACCAATCAAAAGAATGTGTCAAGAATCTCCCGAGGAGGAAGAATAAGAAAAGGTGGGCTTGATCAATCATGTAGAAAGAAATTTTATTATAGAAGAATGAAACATGATGATAGTGCAGGGGACTTCCTAGGCACCCAAGGATGGTACAAATAAGACAAAGGTAAAGCATGGAGGGGAAAAGGTAGTGTCCAACGAAGAAGAGTATAGCAACAAGGAGAAGGATGAAACCTTGTTGGAAGAGTTGAAGCACAAGTGAGCTTAACAAGAGGAAAGAAAGGCAGCTTAGACATAGGAAGGTTCTGACCCAATGAAGGAAGCACCTAGCTAAAAATATGAGTAACATTCTACAAGTCCATGGAAGGAGAAGTCACATGTGCACAAGGAGGTGCGAGAGGAGGAAAAAGAGGTGGATGATGCCTATGTCATAAGAGAAGATAAGGGCATGGAATTTGGAAATAGCACATGCCCTTTCACTTTAAGGAAGTAGAGAACAAAGGCGAAAGCAATCGAAAGAGGTGGAAACCCCGATCACCACATAAGGAAGAGTTAGAATGTTGACCAAGAAATGATTTAGAACCAAAGAGAAGTAAGGAGACTTGACACCAAGTATATTTTTGGGTAAAATCACATGTGGATCGAAGATGAAGGGACATGCATGGATCGAGCTATTAATATGATTAAAGTACATTCTATTTATAAGATAGATTACTATTAGATATTTTAAATCATGCATGTAGGCTATTTTTGACACGCCTATTATTAGGAAGTGCATGGGGGATGAAGGAAAGTACTCACCCCTACTTATATCAATTGTACACCATATTTTTGGAATGATGATCATTATTACCAATCCCTAGTTATCAGTTTTGGATTCTATTATGGTCTAGGGTTTGATGTTTATGTATGCTCCAAGTGTATTAGTGCATTGATAAACATGTATTCAACTTATATGATGTAATACTTTTGTTATAATGGATTATGGTGGATGGATTATGATTATTGATATGTTTGAATATGGATAATTCATGGTGTAATTGAAATTGGTGATTTTTAATTTTTTATGTTTCTTTATTACATGTGTTTCCAAAGTGTATGTATGCATTCATTATGACTACATAATTAAATAATTAGTCATTTATCAAAATGGTTATGCAAGCTAACATTCCGACAGAAATAACAAAGGAGGGACCTAGTAGATTCACACACTTCGGTGAGCATTCGAGTCCTTGTTAAATAAGGTGTCAAAGGCACATAGCGTTATGTTGGGAAATAAAAGACTACAATTGGTTTCTTTATCAGTTTAATCCTTTTTCTCTTTATTCCTTTAAGTTTTATTTTCCTTACCCTTACTTGCCACAAGGGAATGTGACTTGGATTTTAGAGTCCCCATTTTAATGTGTTTGTCCTGATCTCAAATGAGTTGGGATAAAAATTATCAAATGAGGGAATTTTCCAAGTACTTCTCAAGGCACCTTTTATGGCATGGAAATTTGAAATGAAAATGAATTATTGAGGGCCTGACTTGGAAAGAATTGACAAGATCAACTAAGAATATTTCTTCTCCACTTTACATTCCTTTAGAAGCAATCTAGTGTGGAAAAAAATTGAGAAGAATGCCTATAGGTTTTCAAAGTCACTAGAATTTAATCCTAGTAGTTCGTTCTCCAACTCATGCGCTCGCATGTCATCTTTCTTCCTAAACATATCATCAACAACTTTCCAAGATCCATCGGGTTTTGACTAAGTTTAGATTTAGAAGAGAAATTTGAGAAAGATAGACATACGAGAAAAGACCTAAGGATTCATCACAACGGTTAAACCATGTTGAGCAGATAGAATATTGTTCTAAGGAGAAGGCACACAAAATGTGTGCACACAGAAACAAGGTGCATTTGGAGGTGTAGAAAGATAGGGAAGGAAACATGAACCAGAATGGTTGGGCTCAAGACTTAGCTATTTTTATGGATACTGGCTATTTTTAAAGATAGCGTGCAGAGCACACATAGATATGGAGACTTACATGACATGTAATGGTATTTTGGGAATGAACAGCTGATAAATGCCATGCATGGTTCTAGCTAATAATAGGATTTCTTCTTCCAGTTAACTATAGGACATCTATTATTAGAAAACTTACATATATGCATGCTATTGTAAAGGTACGTGGATATTATCGCATGTGACCTATTTTGAGAAGTGCATAGGTGGTGAAGGAAAGTCCCCACCCCTATAAATAGGTATTGAACCGAGTAGTTTAGAGAGACAGAAATTATTATGGAGTTATGTTGTTGGATCTTATGTGTGCATGACTTATGGATATACTTTATAGTGTAAGAAGCTTCTGTGCTTTATAGTGTTTATTGCAATGGATAATATTGGCCGGATAATGGTGTTAAACATAACTAAATCTGGTTCTTGTATGGTTAATATTATTATAGTTATTATTTAATTTATGATTCTCTAAGATCTAGATCTGGATTATGCACTATGGAATGTTTATGTTTAATTATGGATCTGAATATGTTTTATCATCATCACACTAACATCCTACACAAGTAACTCTAAAGAGGGGTTTGGTACCTTTACACGCTTCAAGTGAGCGCTCAACTTAGGCTAGGTGATGTGCCAAAGGCACATGGGTTATTTATAGTAGATTCTAGGATGCATCATTGGTTTCATTATCAAGACCTCTTTTTCATTTGTTTTCAAGATGTTTCATGATGAAGACATGCCAGTTGACCCTAGAAAGTGTTGAGGAGTGGATAAATTATCTGGAAGAAGAGTACGCTCATAGGTTTGGCACTGGATCTGATTTTGATGCACGCACGTGGATGGAGAAAAATTTGTATCATTGTTTATATGAGAGCTTATTTGTTATCTTTCCAGTAGAAATATGCCATTTAGACCATGATGCAAGTTGATGCTCATTATTAAAACACGTGATAAGAAAGAATGTATCTTGTTATTGTAAGATTTTCTGGTCTACAACTCATAATACGAAGATTATAGGTTGACTAGTCGATCCTTGATTTCATAGATATTGGTGTACATCGAGAGGAGTACTGGATTATTATAAAATTAAAAGTGAGCTCCATGATAGCGGTCACGCTCAAGGGTGCTACGATCGGAATGAAGGGAACTTTGAATTATTCATGGCAGGAGGTTAAGGATACCATGGTGGATTCGGGGACTAAGGCTATGGTGGTGGATGAGGCAAGTTTACTCATGAAACGTGTTATAGTTACTGAGATATCTTGACCTCTACGAGTATGAATGCCCTCATAATATTACTTGTTCTTTTTGTGGGAAGAATAATAACTATGAGGAATTCCCGTGCTTATATGAGCATCTTAGCAATCAGCATAAACAAGAAAACAAGGGCACATAAATGGTTAGAATATAGTGCACCATGGAAAATTAGTGGATGCCAAAGTTGGAACCGAAGCTGAGGTATTACACAGTGAATACTACACATACTTTGAAGTTGTGTGCACTAGAGAGATGTTACAAAAGAATCCTACCATTACTAAGGAGGATGTTTTACATGCACGATACCCGTGATCCAACACATCATAAGGAGGTTTATCAGAAACCATGTAGGGACTCAAAAATCTTCGGGGTGAAATACAATGTTTAAAGAAATAGTCACGAAGTTTGAACAAAAGAAGGCAAGAGAGATGGTCCAAATCAAATGTTGATGATTTGAAAGAGGTATGCAAGATGCTACGCTAGGAGAATATTATTCCATTACTAGGGGAATTGGTTAAAGGAAACACTTCACACACAGATATTGAGAATGGATGCTAGATCCTGCATCTTAATCTTCCCCCTCATAGTTTGATTGTGACAAGGAGATCACTTTAAATGTTGTTGTGGATGGATGGCTTTTGAGAAATATATTGATCGACACACATGCACAAAAGTGAATGTGCTTACTTTATATGTTTGGGTACGACAGGAAGACCTCCATTGCAACCATCCTCTAATGTACTATTTATGGCTAATCGAACTAAGGCCACTCCAATCGGAGTTTTAAAGGATGCATCCATTACTATAAATGGGGTCAAGTTCATTGGGGACTTTGAGGTCTTAGCACTTGCAAAAGAAGACAGCTTCCCATCTCAACTTGGGCTCCTTGGTGTTATGCAAATAATTCTGATCTACGGTTCAACAAGGGGTATATATGTTTTGAGAATAAGGAAGAATGATTTTTATACCTTTGTGAGATGGGAAATTTGTACCTTATGTGGAGCCTTTGAGTGAAGAAGACCTAAAAATAATTTATGTGCACCTTATTTGAGATCCGAAGTACTGAGCCATATAAGGAAGGAATCCTCTAGTGAGAAGCTACATAATCTATTAGTGATACTACAAGTATTGCTTGTGACAATTTGGTGCATGGAAAATATGAGATGGTTGGGTGTGAGGTAAGAATCACATTTTCACGAGAGGATCAAACCTCATTTTTTTAGGAGTATAGATAACAACTTTGTACCCCAATACACCGGAGAAGGAGATCCTATGGTATTCTTACGCGTCATGGAGGAGTAGTGGATGGAACAAGTGGAGAGAAGAATTATGTTAGTATATACCCTATGCTTTAGATGGTAGCATGTTGGTGGATGGTTCACAGGGATAATACCATATAATGGAATGAAGTAAATATTACTCTAACAACTTTGGTTTCTCACGAGTAATGTGCCTACTCGAGATCTGCATATATCATGGTAATCAACATGTTCAACACCACATTCAATAGTGTGAGAGACTCTAAATAGAGGGGCAGGAAGCTTTACCACCTTCACTTTAGGTGCAAAAACTTTATTCCACTTTGCAAGGATACGCATGCACTTGGTATGTTTATGCGAAACTGCATAATGAGACTGAAAATTGGTAGGAATTGATTATAGGAATGACCCATAATTTGAATACTTCTCTACTAAACCTCTGGTGAGAGAGGCATTATGGGTTATGGAGTGCTTGACTATGGGTGACGGTCAAGAAAGGCTTAAGAACTCATTCAGAGTTATTTGGTGAGGAGGAACAAGGAGTGCATTTTGAGGAAGTAGATGATACAGATGTCAAACTATTTAAGAGTGCTTTCTTTGAGAAAGAGAAAGGAAAGATGGTCTACATAGTGGATGATGAAGTATAAGAGTTGGACATAGATCATTCGGTAGGTACACGAGAGGTCTTAGACATGCGGACAAAAACACGTGTGCCTATCATGAACCTATGAAGACCAAGAAAGTGAAAATTGGCATGAATGTTAAACCTAAGGAGGCCATAATTAGAGATTATTGGTCTGATTCTGAAGTGGCAAAGATAATTGAGTTACTATGGGATTTCTAGGACTTATTTCCTAGGGGATACCATGAGTTAAAGGGGGTGTATGATTTATTAGGTGAGATGAAGATTAAACAAAAAGAAGGAGTGCGCCTGGTTAGAAAGAGACCTTACATGATGAACCCTAAGCTGCGCATAAAAGTTAAAGAAGAAATTGACAAAATGTCAGAATCTGGCATCATTAAGCCCCTAGAAGAATTAGAGTGGGTTATCCCCATGGTAATCAGTATAAAGAAAGATGGTTGAATTAGGATTTTTGTGGATTACATGGAGCTAAATGTTTCATGTGTGATTGATCCTTTTCCTACACATTTCACTAAGGAAATATTAGAATGCGTTGCGAGAACGAAATTTACTATTTTACAAATGGATTATTTAGGTATCATCGTGTAAGAATTGCACAAGAGGATAAAGAGAAAATTACTTTAACTACTGAATGGGAAAGCTTTGCATATACAATGATGCCCTTTGGTTTGAAGAATGTGTCTCATTGTATTTTTGCAAATAGTTGTTCAAGTATTCGATTTTATTCACCAATTCTTGCGCAAGTTTACTTCGTTGATTGGATGGTATATGGGCTTATTAAGGATCATTGTGACAACTTGCACTTCATGTTTGAAATATGCGAGATAGTTAAGAATATATTTAAACATCAAGAAGTGTGTATTTGATACACCTTTTGGAACTCTACTAGGGCATATAATCTATAAAGAAGGTTTGTTAGTAGATCCAACTAAGGTTTCAGTTATTGTAGGCCTTGAGAAGCCTACCAATCAAAGTGAGTACACAAATTCCTGGGCCATATATGGTATTACAAAAAATTTATCAAAGGATATGCGAAGATTTACACACCCAAGGAGTTACTAAAAGGAAAAGGGACATTCTATTAGGTAGAACCACAACAACGCGCATTTGAGGAATTGAATGAGAGACCTACTACAATTCCTATTCTCGTGTTTTCCCTCATGGAACCAATGTTTCACGTACATGTGGATGCCTCTGCACAACCATTAGCGCAAGGTTAGCTCAACTCGTAGAAGGTATTATAGATCATCCTATCTACTTTGCTAGTAGAAATTTGACTCTGTAGAATAGATTTATACAACTACAAAGCACGAGGCCTTATCGGTGATCTACGCACCGCATAAGTTCATATATTACTTGCTAGTAACACCTTTTGTATTTTATACAGATCATGTGGCATTAAAATACTTGGTAAATAAGCCCATTTTATAGGGGTGCATATGTCGATGGGTTCTCTTATTCCAAGAATTTGACTTTACAGTCATGGTAAAACTAGGTAAAAGTAATTCTGTCCCGAACCACTTATCAAGAATTCAATCAGAAAGGAAACACAGATAATCAAGATATAATGTCGGATGCACAGTTGTATAGGTTACATCATGCACCTTCAAAATTGGAGGATATTGTTTTCTTTTTATGCACAGGTATGGTCCAAGAAATGAAAGCCTTAGAGAAGAAACAACTTGAAATTTTCTCTGCACCCTTCATGGTTATTAGTGGTGACTTATACAAGCTAGGCCGACATGAAGTATTGTGTTAGTGTGTATTAGAAGAAGAGTGCAAGGATATCATAGAAGAGGCTCATGACAGTATTGCAGGTGGGCATTATGTAGGTGATGCCACCACACATAAGATTCTACTCATTGGATTATGGTGAGCTACCCTGTACAAGGATTGTAAATAGTATTGTAAGGTGTGTGATCACCGCACAACACCTTGGCAAACCTGGACAAAGAGATGAAATGCCTTTGAGGCCTATTCCTAGTGCATAACCATTTGAAAAATGGGTAATAGACTTTTTGGGTCCTATTTCCCCAGCCACGCGTAGATCCGGATCGCGCTACATCATCACTTGCATAGATTATCTTACAAGGTGGGAAGAAGCAACACCTACAAAGGATTGTACATCGGCTACAGTAGCAAGGTTCTTATGGGAAAATATTCTTACTAGGTATGGAAATTTTTTGAGATTGACAAGTGACAGGGGCACACACTTCTTGAATGAGAAAATCAGGGTATTATTGGATGAATTTATGGTCGCGCACCACAAGACTACACCTTATCACCCTCAAGCAAATGGGACTACTAAGGCCTTCAACAAGGTATTGAGCTAGACTTTAACAAACATTTGTGATGTTAGAAGGTGTTAGCATATGGATTTGCACACATGCAAATGGCATGCAACGGTGTGGGAATGAAGTCCCTCCTCAATGAAGGTGAGGCTTCCTTTATTGAAAACCAAAACTGTATTTACATCTGTACATTCAAAATTGGAACACCAATGGAAAGAAAATTGAATGAGGGAAATGGAGTAGAATGAAGGAAAGGAGTGGAATGGAAAGAACTAAAGGAACATGCAAGAGTTAGGTAAAAACAGAACCTAATATTGCATGAATAGGAAATATGAATAACTAACACAAATAAAATAGAGTTTGAGTTAGCCAAACAAGAACATGTAAAAGGGAACACACATGAGCAAGTAGATAATCAGAGCTTGATCACTATGAACTAGAACAATTGATTAATAATGTTGACAATAAGATCAAAGATAATATTTGCATGCAAGATTCAAAACACCTAACATCTAATGAACATAAGAACATCAAATGTTACAAGAGACAATGAATGAGACACAAAGTTTGTATTCCATTAACTCCAAAATGTTTTTCACAAAAGAACACAAAGTTTCTTCATGAAACAAAGCTTGCACAAAAGTATTTTCTTCTCCTCTCTCAAATTCACCCTTTACCAATGAGCCCCTCACTTCCTTTTATAACCCAAAAGTTGGTTACAAAGTAGTTAGGGTTTTACATGATCATTAAATAAGGCACTTAAGTGACCTTTGACTTTTTCAACCAACTTTATTAAAAAGTGACTAAAAATAGAAACCACTTAAGTTAAAAATTCATTTAAGGAAAAATGCATAAATAAAAGAAATGGGTACATGTGGACCCACTTAAATGACTTGGACACACACGTGGACATCCTAGTCAACAATGCACCACCCAAATCAAGACACCTAGGATCGTGCCTTATCTATTGGGCCAAGAGTCCACCTATCCCGATCGTGCGGGAATGAACTCATTGACCGGCTCTGCAATCCTCCAAATGACAAGAGTGCTGAGCTTGAAACTTGAGAAATTCATCCACTCCTCTGTCTAAGCAATATCCTTGTGTGATAAAATTTGTCTTCATTTTTATTCACATTCACACACAATTCTCCACATGCTCCGAATAGCCTTCCATGATGAATTATTCATTTGTTGCGAAACTGTAGTCGTTACGCCATTTTTTCAAACACTTGATGTGCTTCCTCATAACTTGTGTGAGTGATTCGATGTTGTTACAAGCCTTCATCAGGGTGCCTGCAATATCTCTGGAACTGGTAAATCACACGTTATTAACATGAATTGCCGGCATTATTTGGAACATTGGCTCTTTGTGAGTGGCAAAAGAAACTAGTGGCGTAACAATAATACCATGCGTGATTCTAACAAACAATTTGATCATCTTTACAATAGTGATAGTTCTGATGCTCAGGTACAATAATAATTTCTCAGCTTTGAATGCATCGGCTACTACCGTACAGAGAATAAAGCAATTTCTGAACCTGTTATATGATGGTTTATTATGAATCCCAAAACAATTGGCTCATTAGTCACATTGATTGATGACTTTAACTTCCAGGAAAATGTACCACAATTTAAAATCCTTTCACGGATCATCTTCTGTTTTGAATATTTCTCAAGAAAACTGCTAAAACCTTTTTCATCTAAAATAGGCATGAACCGTTCCTTAACAAGTCTCAAATGGCAGCAAAAATGAACTAAACCCTAACTTGTGGAGGTCAGGGAACTATACAAAGTAGATCACCACCATGGGCCGAAACACTCATATCAATACTAGAACATCCTCCAAACGCAGGACCAAAAGAAATTGTGATGCATTTTAATGGAATTGAGGTTCGACCAACCGAACTCAGGAGACACCGAGGGTATTGTTCAACCCAAGAGATTCAATAGAGTACACAAGATGCAAATCATTTCAGATTTTGTCAATTTTGGAAGCTTTTACCACAGGATTAGCCTTATAAATGCTCTCGCGACCAGCAGTCTTGAAGTCGAAAGTTCAACTATGCTTCTCGGCGTAATGGTGCAAGCCACAAAAGGTGTTTGAGAAACTTTAGTGTGTTCATGAATGCACGATGTGTGCGAGTTCGAGTTTGTGTTCAAGGATTAGCTCGAGTCGAGCTAATGGAGATGAGAAATAGTGAGGTTTCCACGAACACAATAGAGCTTAGCTCAAGCTTGGGAATGCTCGAATGGGGTTTCCCACGAATAGACAAATATGAACATGAACAACCCAGACTTCAAAAGACTTTAGTTTTGAACTTGAGTTCGAATTTTGAGCACCATGCAAGAGCCTATGATCAAAATGATCAAGTTGCATGTAAGTCGCCATCCATTTCACACTGCCTGAGTATGAGAAAAATTACTTTCTCCATTATTAACTCGTGGGATTCAAACACGGGTTTGAACAGTTACCGGCCCTTGCAAGAATTGGAGGGAGTTCCGTAGACATCAGTATTAATTGGCTCAAATTTGTTTGCTCCACTTGGTGCAGCATGAGCAAGACCAAAATCAGCCACCTTTGCAACAAAGTTCTCATCCAATAAAATGTTGCTAGATTTGATGTCTCGGTGACATAGAGGAGGATCACAATAAAAATGAAGATATTCCAAAGCAAGTAGCCACATCTACAACTATTTGAATTGTGGTCCGCCAACTCAAAGAGTGTTTTGAGGAAGCATGAAGATAGTTTTTCAAACTCCCATTTTCCAAGTATTCATACACAAGAAACCTCTCTTGTTGCTCTACACAAAATCCTTTGAGTGTAACAAGATGTCGGTGATGCAACCGTCCCAAAAGTTCCATCTCCTTACAGAATTCCTCCTCCCCTTGTTGAGAGATCTTGTTCATTCGCTTCACAGCAGCAACAAATCCATTTTCAAATTGAGCTTTATAGACAGTTCCAAACCCTCCCTTGCCAATAGAGGTGTGGAAATCATTTGTAGCCCTCTGAACCTCTTTATAGCTAAACTGCCTGAACATTACAGATGGACCTCTACTCCATTTGCGTAGTTTCCAGCAGGGCTGTGACCTCAAAGTCCTATTCAACATGAATATAGTAGGATTTCCAGACTTTTCCCACTCTTTTCTTTTTCTACAGATAAGAAGTATCAGGAAAATTAAGAGTGTACAGGCCACTCCTGTAATTCCAATTCCAACACCTGGAATCAACGTCAAATGGTAAGTGGAGTGACGCTTCCTGAGGAAAAATCCACCAGAAGGAGCATATGGTAGAGAGAAGATTGGTGTGGGAGATATCTTCGGAAAAAACACCTCTGATGGTGGCTTGGAAATTGGTGATGCTACCTTGACAACAAGCTTTGTATAGTCTAGCTCTCCTTGCAAGCTTGCAGTTTTGAAGTCTTCACTGTCTGACAAGTTTGTTCAACAAGCTACAGAAACCAAAGCCAAAGCCGGAGCCTTTTTGGATATATTGATGGGAATAGCTAGAAGAGCCATTATACTGTAATTTTCAGGTTGGCCATGAATATCATCGAAGTTTGCAAAAGATGATTAAAGTTCCCAAGGTATATAGAGGTAAGAGCCTTGAATGGTCGAACTTTCAGGTAAATTACAGGGAAATATGAGCTAATGCATCTAACACTTGTTTGACCTGCGCTTTCATCTGATCCATGATGACAAATAGCAAGATTTCAAGATTATGACCTGTTTTCTCTAACTGCGTGGCCTTTGTTGCCTTCTCCCCTATGCGGCCTTTGTTTCCTTTTGGCATGCGTGGCATTTTTATATTCTTCTTTGATGCGTAGAAAAATTTAACAAATGTTTGTGGTTTGTGTGGTTCATTATTTCTTATCTGTGTGACCTTTTTTCTTTGACTTTACCTGTGTCACCTCCCTTGCATGCATGGGCATCTCCTTCAGGATTTTTCTTGTCCTCTACCTACGTAAACAACAACGTTTTACCTCTCACTTGCATGGGACAGCTGCATTCCCTTCATTCTTTGTATGGTGTTAGGCTGAGTTCTTGATGTGCGTGGAGAATATACCTTCAACGTGGTTTTTTTTTTTTTTTTAACATTTTTCCTCTTTTACAAACACCTGTGCATTTCTAAAAACTATCCTTTTTTCCTAGCAATGTGTGAGTTTTGAAAATAGTTTGCTTTTCCCTCCCTCTGCCCAATGCGTGAGACTCCTCCTGAGGTGGCCTGCTCCTTTTCTCTCTCCTAGGTGTGGGAATTTGAAAACAGTTCTTTATCTCCTTATGCTTGGTGCCTCCTTCCAAATGCGTGAAACTTGTAAAGAAAAAAATCTTCGAACCTGTTCTTACTTCCTTGGCTACGTGGAAAGCTATTTGATCTTGGTTGTTCCTTCTCTCTACAACAAATGCATGGAAGATTTTGTTGGATGTGATAAAATATTATGCCTTCAGAAGAATTAAGAAGCAAAGCTTCACATGACTTTTTCCAACGGGTTTGATGGAGGAAGTTACAAGGATTAATTCAACTTTCTCTCTTCCCAGGTAGTGGGCTTAAGTGCCAGGGGGAAATGGGGAAATGGGCAAAGCAACGGACAATTGCCAATGGGAATGGCAAAATGGGTTGGCAAACCCCGTTCAATTTCCCCATGTGGGAGATTGGGGAATTTCCTACCCGTTAGCCAATCTAGGATTTGGCAATTGGTGGAGAAAATCCCATGTGCGGGAAAGATGAAGGAAATTTCCAGGAAAGCGGAAATCTAGGCTCGGGAAGCCAGATTGGCTTTTGCAATTGGAAGCGTAAGCTTACTTCCCGACATTAAAATTTGTCGAACGAACTTTAATTTATATTTATTTAATTAAATACTTCTCAAGTGATTTAAAAATTAATTTAATCAAACAAGGAGCAATTAATTAATTAATTTTAATGTATTTTAATGCGTTTTAAAGCTGGCGGGAAGAGTTCTCACCCGAAAAGGATGAAACGAAGACCAAAACGATCACAAAAATGAGACGGTCGCAACGAGGGCAATGAACCACACAAAGTAACACTTTTCAAAAAAATCAAATTTTTCATTTTTTATTATTTTTAAACAATTTTACGAAGTCAAAATTGGTGATATGAAGGAAGGATTGGGATGATAATGTTTATGGTGTACTTTGGGCATATAGAACAACTTACAAAAGGTTGAATAAGGCCACACCCTTTTAGTTGGTGTTTGGCATAGAAACTTGATTATTCCCATGGAATTCATGTTCCCTTCTTTGTGTATTGTGTGTGGGGGAGGTCTAGCTAATGAGAAAGCATTAGAAGAAAGAATTAATAAGTTAATACAACTAGATGAGAGGCAAGCCAATAACATGTTAGAGTCAGAAGTAGGAAAAGGCCAAGTAGAAAGCATGGCATGACAGACACATCAGGGATAAGAAGCTTGAGGTTGGAAATATCGTACTTCTTTATGATTCCAACTTTCTGAGCCATCCAGAAAATTTAAGGTGCATTGGTTGGGACCATATGTTATCACTCATATCCTTGAATCGGGCGCTTGTCGGTTAGAGGTTCTTGATGGAAAATGGTTACCTAGTTACTTTAACTAGAGTAGGTTGAAGCCCTACTATAAATAAGTTTTCTTGGTGTTTGTAATAAGGTAGTATTGCCATTTAGTATAGATTTCCCTTTTTGTATTTCCTTCTTCATCCCCTTGCTTTGTCAATTTAGTTTGATGTTTTGTGCAATAAGCGTGTTTGCACTCTGGAAGCTAATTACAATCAAGTATTTTTCTGCGTAGAGAGGACTGCAAATACCATTGGTGTGGGGTGGTTGTTATTTGTTATTCAAAAATGGGTACACATAAGAACAAACTATTACAGGTGTTATTCAAGAATGGAAAGGAGCTGCTAGAAAGAAGATTGCTCCTAAAGAAGACCATAACTAGAAATAAATGAATGAATAGTATAACGTGAGGTAAGCAACGACCGTAGAAACTACTAGAGGAAGGAACAGTGGTGAGGTACTTCGGTGCATGGATGCACGCAGAAGGAGGTCTATAGCCAGAAGGTAGGAAGGTGCACTAGAAGGTTATAGTTGGGGTGTGTAGGTGTGCCACGTGGAAGTTGGGAAAATGGTCAATTAATGAGAGGATCGGTGGTAGGTAAATGAGCATTAAATGTAATAAATTTACAAAAATTTATAAAAGGATGTGATGCGGGTTCATTTTTACCTTTGCGATCACAAATTTTCAAGTGAGCTATTTACGACCAAGCCAAAAAAATGTATTGAGGTGTGGATTTTGAAACCGATGTGGAGAAAACATTTGTGCATAGAAGTGGATTGCGTCCCCATTGGAGAAGGGTTTGAGTGAATCATAAGCATTGAGAAGGAGTTAGGGTTTATGGTTTTGAGCTAGGGCATGGGGTTTCAAGCTAGGGCATGAAATCTTACTTGAATGAAGACAAAAGGTAGGATTTTTATAATTACACCGAGGAAGGCACTTGCAGCAGGTATGAAGGGGAAGAAGAAGGTGGAAGTCGAGGTTGAATTTACTCCCGAGAGAAATATTTCAGAGATTTAGTATCCAAAAGGAGTGATTTTTGGGTGGGATTGGGATTCTCATATCTGTAGATGCAAAGTAAGTGACTACAACCACCGCACCATCGACAACAAGGGGGAGTTAGACACTTTACTTAATAAGAAGACCAACAAGTGCATGGTGGATGACAAGTCAATATATGATGATGTTGGGGAGAAGTTTCTCAAGAAGGTAGGGGTGTGTCAACCATATGAACTCCCATATTTTGGAAAACCAGAAATTTTATACCAATGGCTTATGAGTAGAGTCCATGAGGACTTTTTCTATTTTGTTGGACGGCGGGTAAAGATCACTGCACCTTTGATTGCTACATTAACATGACTGAAGGCCACATGGACATAAATTAGTAGTGATCTAACTGATAAGGCAGTTGTTATAACTACAAGCAAGGAGTTGGGATACTCCAAGGGTCCGTGAAGAATGGACATCTATAGATCAAGGAAATACCCTATGGTGCAGGCAGCTACGCATCTTCTCACTAAGTTGAATGATCAAGAGATATGGTTGTAGGTAAATACCATGTGGCTATAAATTGTGAAGAAAATTTCACAAGGATAAGTCTATAACTTAGTTGGCTTCATAGCAGAAACAATTATTGAGGAAGTGCGCATAGGTGAAAAGATAAGTTTTGGCATTATCCTACTATATCTTGTGTTTGTAGAAATTGGAGTGCTCGATGGGCCAAATAACAAAATTTTGGAATACCCCGTGGAGAAGAATTCCCTCGCAAAGAGGTTTGAGAAGTATGTTTGTGAAGGAACAATGAGTGGCCCATTCAAAAAAAGGGCATAACTATGGTATGATTTCTTACACACGGCATTTGAGGAGGAATGGTGCATTCCAAAGGAGTTACCCTTATTAGTGGGTAAGGCAATGTAGTTCACAGTGTATCAACATTTTTACATCACGCGGTTTGTAATGAAGGATGGGACATGGCGTCCCTAGTGCAAATTTTCATACGTCTTCACAGAGCACTATTTCTAAGTAGTAGTACACATGTTTACTAATGCATGCTTGTTGAGCTTTAATGCGAACAAGGTAGATTGTGACTACCATACTCTCAGAAAAACTTATGTTTATCCAGGTCGGTCTACCTACATTGAGAGGCTCATTTCAGATGTTATAAGTATGAATCTAGTAAGTTTGGCTATTGGGGACAATGGAGCCATGCTTGTCTATCTCCAACTTAATCCTAGGTTGGAAAATAACAAGTACGTGGAGAATGAGTTCATGCTCCTAGGGCCACCTAAGGGAAAACACACAATTGAAAATGTGGCAGCTCCAAATCCTGCCTCAACCATAGAGATAGATGAAGAAGAAGAACATGAGGATAGTGGAGGCTTGGACCATAGAGGCCGAGGTAGCCCATAGATAGAGTTGAGAGTGAGCGCACAGATACTCCCCCACATGCGCAAGGAGAGGAAGACTTGGATGTAGATGCATTCCATGAGGAGTGCCAGTTTAAGAAGGTGTTCAAAATAACCAAGACCCAAGGTATAGGAACATCACAACCTTTATAAAGGTCACCTCGACTCTCCCTCAAAAAGAAGCACCAGAGAAAAGAAAAGAAGAAAGTTGAAGCTTAACAAGGAGGTAGAGGAGTCTAAAGAGAGCACGCCTGGTACATTGGTTCAACTGAAGATGTGGAGCAACCCCGAGATGAAGAAATGAGGGATGATGAGGAAGGGGTGAAAGAATATTTAGAAATTTTGTGCAAGCAATCCAAATAGCACCGATTATTATGACTCAGGTAGGAGAAGGGCTAACTCTAGACCTTGGCACCCAGGTTCCTAAGGGGCTAAGGAAAAAGAGAAGTGAAGAATATATTATCGCTAGAATGGGCTATGCTTTGAGGACATAAGAAAAATCCTCCACACCTAGTTTCGAGCACTATGGGTCTAAAGTAATTATATGGGTGGGAGCTAATGGATCTAGATATGGACACTATGTGCACAAGGAATGAATTATCTTGGTCCATGCAGACTCATATGGATGAACCAGATTTTTATGTGTGTGAGGAGCCATGTGTCTTGGGAAGAGTGAAGAACGTGCCCCAAAGTAAGAACATGACAATAAAACCTACTCTAATGTTTGATGAGTAAGTTAGCCATGCCTTCGTCAAGGTATCTACCGAGGTGGCATGGAGAAATTTTAATAAGGTCACCACCATTCGAGCATTCATGGAGGATAACAAAGATAAAAATGCAAACATATCGCATTTAAAGGAAGATAATGAATGAGAACAAACAAAGAATGAGGCCTTTGTTAGCATAGTGGAGGAAATTGGTGATCACGCCTTAAAACAAGGCCTCATCTCAAATCTCGTGTACCAAAAAATTTTCCTTCTATTATGCATTATGTGTGCACTTTGGTCAATTTTGTGTTACAAGATAGACCGATTCGGATGCATGCACCAAAAGATGTTGAACAAGAAGTAGAGAGAGCACGGGCCTCTATGCTTAGAAAATTTCAACTTACGAGGCATTGCTCCAAACTTTAAAGGATGAACTAAAGAAAGAAAACCAAGCTCTTAATTTGTGTGTGGCACTAGAAGTAGTAATAAGGACCAGAACTCTAGTTGAAGATAATGAAGTTCTTGCAGCAATGAAATATGAGACTTTATGGCGTGCAGAAATATTGGCACTAGTGAAACAAAAGTGTGAGGCCATTGACGTAGCACAGGGATCCACACAAGGAGAGGATTGATGAGATTGGGAAGCTCATAGTGAAAAAGATGGATCTCTTGGAAGGAATGATGTTAGGTATGGCCAATGTTGTCCGAGTACTACAAAATGAGAAAGAGAAGATTACTTAGGATGAACTCAATGTCATAGCCACATAATTTCTAGAGAAGACAAGGACATCGATAAGTGAATGGTAGACATTTGATGCTGAAGTTAAAACTAAATATCCATAGTCGATCCTCCCAGTTGAAGAAGAGGGTGCTGCAAAGTAAAAATTGTTCTTTTGTACAAGAATTCTTTCATTCCTTATTCTTTATTATTATGAACATCAAAAAGAATTCCCATTGTCAGGATGGTAATGTTGAGTAGATAGAATGTTTCTCTAAGTAGAATACACACAAAGGATGCACGTTTGGGAACAAGGTGCATTTGAAGGCACGGGAAGATAGGGAAGGAAATGTGCACCAGAACACTTTTCCTTAGGACTTAGTCATTTTTATGGATAACGGTTATTTTTGGAGATAGCATGCAGATCACATATAGGGATTAAAACTTGCGCTACATGCAATGATATTTTTGGAATGAGTGGTTGATGAGCGCCATACATGGTTTGATCTATTAATAGGATTGCTTCTTCCAGCTTAACTATAGGACATCTATTATTAGAACACTTGCATGTATGCATATTATTGTAAAGGCGCATGGCTATTATCGCATGCAACCTATTTTGAGAAGTGCATAGGTAGTGAAGGTAAATTCCCCACGAACTATGTAGTTTAGTGTGTGTGAATTATTGTAGAGTTATGTTGTTGGATCTAATGTGCACATGACTTATGGATATACTTTATAATGTAAGAATATTTTTTTACGTGTTTAATGTAATGGAGTATATTGGCGATTAATGGTGTTAGACATAATCAATCTGGTTCATGTATGGTTAATCTTATTATAGTTATTGTTTAATTTATGATTCTCTAAGATCTAGATCTAGTTTATGCTCCGTGAAATGCTTATATTTGGTTATGTATCTGAATATTTATTATCATCATCACACTAACATCATGTACAAGCAACTCTAAAGACAGCTTCGCTACCTTTGGGCACTTCAGTGAGTGCTCCACTCAAGCCGAGTGATGTGTCAACACGCCTAGGTTATTCACATTAGATTCTAGGCTACATCATCTATCCCCTACCATTATACACTTTCCCCTTTTATGTTCACATTCTACCCTAGTTAGTTTCCATTCACACCAAAAAAATGGAAATTAATATACCACAACAAACATGCATTGTTTCATCACATTTACCATTTTACCACTATATCCATATTCTACCTAACTCATTTCACATTTTCCATGATATCAAATATTTGGAAGATTAAACCATAACATACATATACATCATCATTTATTTTCCATAATACCAATAACTTGGAAATTAAATCAAACACAAAAACCATACTCAACCATGCCTACATGACCTCGACTCAACCATGCCTAAATCACCTACACTCCACCATGCCTATACCTAACTCCACCATGCCTATATGACCTTGACTCAATCATGCCTAACTCAACTAGTTTCCATGATACACAATAACCAATGGAAATTAAAACAAGTACATCATCCATCCAATAAACATCATCAACTATATAAATAGAAGAGTCTGTGTATCAATACATATATACACAAATATAAATAAATATCATTCTCTAAAAACTCTCATATACAATCTCACATATTTAGAATGCATGCTGGTATATATCACAAATCAAAATCATGGTACAATATCACCTACAATAACCAATCATCCCCACCTAATACCCTCCTCTCTTGTCTCCTCCTCCTCACCAATCAAGCACCCTACCATCATCTCGCCACCCTCTACTAGTCCCTTCCTGGCCTCCATCTCCTTCTCCTTTCCCATTGTGGGGCTTGGTCTCCTAGAAATAGTAACCTTACCCTTGCCCTATCTTTGGGCCACCGACCCCCGTGCTACCAAAAACTATGAGTCCCGATCTCATCCACTCACCGGCTACTTGCTGGGCTCGGTGCTCGACATATGAAGGCACATCAATCCCTACGGTGGCTAGATGGTCCTGATAATAGCAAGCCTCATTTAGGGCATCCCTAAACCTTTCCATGAATACTATCTATGGTGGTGTCATCATCTTAACTACCCCTTGTGAGCTCTGCCCAACCACAAGTGTACCCTATCCTGGTGTAGGTGCCTATATTATGGGACCCTGTCCATGTGCCTGTGGTGGTACCTATGTAGCTACCTCATCCTATAAGGCTGCTACCTATGCCTTTGTTGTGGCCAACTAGCCTTGTAATCTAGCCACATGTACCTATAAAGTGGTTATCTACCCTCCATCCCCATTTCCACCCTATGCGAGAGCCTACCCCTGTGCTACATGGGCTTGTAAGGACATCACCTATGCCTGCAAAGTGGCCACCTGTGCATGTGCCCCTGTTAGTTGTCACTGAATTCCTATAATCTATGCATGTAAGGAAGCCACCTACCCTTGCAATGTATCCCTTTACACTATGACTCAAGCCGCTAAATCAAAGTTACCCTGGCCTCGGTAGTGTCACTCGTAATTGTGTTGCCCACCACTACTTATATGCATCGGTGACACCTATGTCATTAATCTATCAATATTGTACATGTTCCTCTTTCCCTATGGGATCACTCGACGTTGTGGAGACATGGATCTCTCCAAGACATCTCTACAAAGACTATGGAAAAGGTGGGGGCATGTCCCGCCACAGCCAAACTACCATCTAACCCTATCCACGGGTATCATCTCATGCTCACTATCATGCCACCCCTGTATCCATCTCAATAGTTAAAGTCCCTCTCATTCCTCAACCATGCCTTTATACGATGGATAATCAACATATAGCTGCCACATGATATCCACCACTAAAATGCCCTCCAATAGCCACTTGTAGTATGTAACATCATATGTGACCCTAGCCACCCTAGGTTGTCCCCCAATTGGTACCCATCTCTTGAAACCCACTCTATACAAACCACCCTTGAACTAGTCCCATAGTGGTAAACCAACCAGACACGCGCACACACAATGTGCTCATATGTCTAGTAGTGTAATAAGTATGTACAACACATACCAAACCTCCTCAATCTACCATAGGCCCATAGCTCCCTATACAGCTGGACTAGAAAATTTGGTGCCCAAGCAAAGCATATCCACTCCTCAATCATGTTCTGTAGTACCCCCATTAGTGCTAGTGAAAATATCCCACCCTTAGAATCCAGAAGAGCAAAACATCCCATGGCCACCATCATCGTAATAGATAAATTGGTCTCCTGTGGATAGGCCGCATACATATCTCCATAACTAAGACTCACACTATGATAACTCAGTGGGCCCATCGCCTCACCAAATACTGCAACTATCGGCTCCACCGATACCTCGGATGAAATAGAATATATTTTCTCCCCAAAAATCAAAAGCATCGGGATCCTATATATGTCCTCCAATGTGACGGTCATCTCACTAGTCGATAAATGAAAGGTATTGGTCACGGAGTCCCATTTGTCGATGAGAGTGACCATCAAGCTATGATCTCAGCTTATACACCTATAAGACTCCGATCAAACCGAGTCCCACCTTTATTATGTGCTCCCACTCCTCAGCTATCACGCTAGACCGCATCTGTACCAATAGGGGTGGTACTTTGTCTCTCATCATTAGTTGATCTCTCGCTTACATCATCCAAACCAACATTGTCAAGTCGAGACCCTCTCAAATCACCTATTACCCAAATCTCAAACTCACCTCGTACTTAGCCCTTTTTGTACCAAACAATACCTAAAACACATCAATCATACCTACCCCTCACCTGGTTTCCAATACCTACCCCTTTACCTAATTCACCTAAAAACCTACTGTCTCCATTATCATACTTACCCAATATCCTAGATCATTTCACCTACATACCTATCACACATCGGCAACATAGTGCCTTACCCTCTTCCACCTACATTAGTCTTCACCTACCCCTAGCATTTTTAACTTTCCCATCTATCCCTTCTTTCCCCATTCACTTTTTACAGTGACCGACATCGATCTCCTTTACCAATACCACCATCCCGAATGGTGCTCTGGTCCACCCTTTAACCGACCAATGCCGGCAAGCCAAACCAACATCACCAACCCTTGACCAACGTTGGTCACCGGCAGCAGCTATGAAACCACAAACCCCATCCCCATTGTTAAAAATTAACAAAAATACTCCAAAACCTACACTAACCCACCCGAGTCTATCCTACATTCATTCCCAACCCTATTTAAGCTACATTTGCTTCTTACTACCCCCATTTCACCCCTTTTTACACAAAATTTTAAAATCAAATTCCCACCCAAATTTCACCTACATTACATAATTATTTTTAATCAAATGTAGGCTTAGGATTGTCTCCTACCTCTACTCGGTGCCATCTCCATGGTGGCACCTCTGGTCATTGTGTCGGTGGTTCACCCACTCCCTCTCCCACCTCCGCCATGCCAAAATCTACTCCTCACCTCACAACCAATCAAATCACTCCAATCAATCTCATGGACCCTCCTACCGATCGTTAATCACCCGATAAGTAACTCTCCAACTCAGCTAGGGACCTCGTACTATTGCATTGCTTTCTCACCTTCCACATCTTCTCTCTCGTAATTTTCCATAAATGGAAAAACAACAAATGAATCCGTAACACACGGATTTTACTTTATTTAGCCCCCAAATCAACATGACCGACATCGGTCATGTCGTGCCCTAGCAAACCGACATTGGTTAATCTCTAACTAGCATCACCACCCAACATAACCATTTTCCCACACTATGCCTACTTTCCCTACACACAATGTTGTTCAAACATCTTTTACACTTACCAACACCTATTACCCTTCACCCACAATCCTACAATACATGTACATTTCGTTAAATACATTTAGGGACATGTTATTTACCTATACCTCGGTCTTACCATGCACCCTAACCTACATACCCAAACCTGAATCACCTTTTGTGACATTTGAATTTGTGTACTCGTTATCACATGTGATGATGTTACCCATGTTGTTTAGCCTAATGACCTTACCTTGCCTAAAGTTATGATGTTTATCTCAACCATAACTTTGGATCCCTAGAACAATACCTATTACTCGTTCCTACACCTTTCCTAGTTGTGCTTCAGGACCATATCTTATACCTTGGATACCTAAATCACTTCAACCTCGTTTGATAAATCGATTGACCTTCGACGACATAGAGTTTGTAATCTCTTCCACTTGGTACCATATCGCAATCTATACATGTGCGTGTGTTCAATTTCCATTACCCATTACCCGACCTGACCATACCCTTACCCACTCGACCCTCACTTTCATCAATAACCTATTTATCAAACCACTCACTAACTATGTTTCCTACCTCATTTGTTCTTGGTTTGAGGGGGATCACCTCCATCCCTACTTAGGGGCAACCTAACCTCCACTTATACTTGGGACACCAAATTCCTATTTTTGTCTATGTCACTTACCAATACAAAGCTACACGAAAAAAAGGGGTAAATGTAGACACCAAATTTGGGTCACACTCCCCTTGGTCCCTTTCAATTAATTAAGCACACCATGGCCCCATTACTAATTATTATTAATATATTCACCTTCACATTATTAATTAATTTAATTATTTTAATTAAATTAATTTCACCCTCACACCTCCACCTCACCATGACACCTCACCCTGGACCCATTCTAGGGGCATTTAACTCACAGTGACTGAGTCATCACCCTCAACATTGAGTCATCACTGAGTTATAACTCCTAGTGTTGAGTCACTAACTTGACCTAACTAACTAAGACTTCTTCCTAAACCTAACTAGACCTTTTCTAAGTTCTTCCTGCCTTCTCTCACATGAACTCTACTTTCCTAAGCGGACTTAATGAGAAAATCATGCCAAATCTAGGAAGATCTATCTATTGTTTATAAACCTAGGCTTTCCCACCTTAACCGACGCCGGTTATCCTCGACCAAAGACCGGTCACCTAACCGCCATCGATTACTTTATATACAACTTTGTAACCTTTTACCTGGGTTGGTCATTTTCAGTTTTGGGAGTTCTATTACATTCAAGCATGAATCAAAAGCCTCTCAACATCTAGACAACATGAAATACTCAACCACAGGCCCAAGCAAGCATTTGGCTCTCATTCTAGGGCATTAGAATACTCGTGGGAACACTCTGGGAGTATTATTGTGGCACTGAACCCAGAATCTCTTCACGGATCAACTACCATCCTCCTTCACCTACCAGATCTGTAAATGCAAGTAAGTATATGTGATTTCAATCATATTGTGCTTGCTTAAAGTATAGATTCTTTACCTCCTTCATTATACTTTATTTCTTCCTGTATTCCTTTATCTCCAACTTCTCACCAATCCACCAATCCAACCACCTATGGCCTTTTTCCCTCTATGACTTCCCCTATGTATTCTTGAGTCTTCTTGGTAATATTACAAACCTAACCACTTCCTTTTCACTCTCTGTGTAATCACAGAGAAGCTCAAAACCATTTTTATTAAGTTATTGCCAATTTCCCCTACCAACGTTGGTCACCTAACCATCATTGGTTTCACCTCTTTACCGACATCGGTCACCGACCGATATCGGTCACTGTGTCTTTTTCTTTACCTTCACCAAACAACCCATGACATAACCAAACTCTACACGTAACTTACTAGACACCCCTATGGCCTTACCTAACACCCTTGTGACCTTTCCCAACTGGAACAATACCTTTCCTAATGCTCGATTAGTTTGTGCCTCAATACTCTTCTTAATTTGGTGTGTTGATAACATTTTGAGATACCTAAATCAAAGTGTTAGCAATAGGACCTATATTTTTCATATTTATTTGAATTAATTTGATAAAAGCAATGGATTAACACCATCTAGAAGTACCACACTTCCTAGAACTAGCAATTGCTAAGCAGTCCACTATCATTTTCTATTTAATATTATTTGGTGGTCTTGTTTTGTTTCTTAAATAGGTCGTTCCTCCTAGCCAAAAGGAACCTCTCACATTCAGTCTAATCAAATTCAACAACGTGTGCATATCATCTACATAATCATAGGTATTCCTCCTTGACCATTAAATTTTCTATTTTATCACATACTTTGAGGTGAAACAAGCACAATTGATTCATGCCTAAGAAAATTGAGAGCAAGAAGTCTTCAAAAAGAAGAAACGTGGTCCGCTGATTTGGATCTTGATAGCTTGGGATCCTCTATCGAAAAACTAGCCAAGGAGTAGAATGTGTTTGTGCGATGGAAAAGTAACATGTGAGCATGGGAATCTACAAGTACCTCTTCCTCATACCCGACCTCTCGAGGTCATGTCGAGACAGCCGGTGAATGTTCAATGCGGATAGATATAGACAAGCTAATCGGGTAATCTTAAATCCTCAATACGCAATAATGGAATCTGAAATCTAAGGTGAAGAAGGCCCTCCTAACCTAAATTGGTGTAATGGTTTGTTAAAATATAATGGCTGCTCGGAGGCTCCAATCAATGTCAAGCTCTACCGAGATCCTATTTCTTGGTTGTTAGATATGTGGGAAGTGACCTAAGGGAGCTTCGTATATATCTCCGCACAAAGGTCATAAAATGGTGACGGGTGATTTAATGGGTTCACGGTTAACTATGGGTGCTTTTCTAGCCTAGCCCATAAAATATTAGATTGATTGGCTTCTATGTTTAATATGGAGAACTGTATTTATGATATTTGGCAGAGTGGTGAGGATCTAAATACCAACGTTAAGTAAGCCGATGTCAATACTTGATTGATTTATAGGCCCGTTGGGTTGTGGGACTTGGGGATCACAACCATGAGTTCGTGGTTGTTGTGGACCTATTATGGTCATGTGAAGAATTAATCCCTTCTCCCAACTATCCAGTAATCGTATGCCTTTTCAACCTCTACGTTTAGAACTAGAAGTTGTATGATTTTCTCAGAGTACCTAACAGGTGTTCTAGAAACTTGAATACGTAAGCTAGTGTCTATGTCAATGAGGAGGTCTCCCACGTTAGGCTGTGGAACCAAAGGATCGCAACCAAATGTTTTCTCTCATTCGAATCCTTGCATAGTCATTCAAGTGTTTTATCAAGGTAATCTATAGTTTGGATGGTTTGACCAGAATGTGTAAGCTTTGTCGTCTTCGATATTTAATCCTCTTAGTTGCTCACTAATTGCTTGTAAGTTTTTGTTGCTCGAAAGACTTGTATCCTAAGGTCCTGATCTATATCAGCTAATGTCGTGGGTAGATTTGGTTGAGGCACTATGGGTTCAAATATATACTCTCTAGGCTCTCTAGGTCCTGTGATTGTCATACAAAATGATTCAACTTTTAACTAACATTTAATAAATTGTTTACAAAAGAGGTATTTACACTATGTAAGCATCCTTCTATTTTTGTATCTTTCAATGACGTATTTCAATGAAATTTGAAGAGCAGCTACTCTAGTATATAAAATGGACAACTAATCTAGAAACAGAATAAAAACAAGCAATGTAGCCTGGTATGGCTATTCACCTGTGCAATTGTGATCTTATCCTAAATATCTAAGCAGCTATATATTTGAATTGAAAAGACTCTCAATCCTACCTCAGAAGTGAGGAATGAATCACAGTTTCTTAGAAACTATCAATCCCCACAGCTTCCTCGGTGATATCGAGAGTAAACTTTTGACTAAAACGAAATGATTTACTACTCTATTTGATATGTTGTAACTAGAACTTTGATAGCTCAAACCTAGCGTTTACAGAACAGTGGTAAATCTAGTTGTGTGTGATTTCATCCCCTCAATGTGATCTCCTTGTTCCTTCATGTCCTCATGAATCCAGAAAGTGTGTATATGATAGTATCAATAGAAGATAGTAATCAAACAATGGCAGCTCGGATATAGACCGAATAAAATGTGAGTAGGAGAGGGATAAGCAAGTGAATAGAGCTTGACTATGTAATTCCTAAATGAGATTTATTTCCGAATACAACACAAGTGTACCGAGAGTTTCAAAAACTATCCTTGCGATAAAACAAAACCCGTAACTTTTAATGGATTCTAGTCTAGAAATGAAGCTATTCTATGCTAAACTGATTGTATGAAGTAAAGCAATGGAACAATATCAAACAAGAAGATTATATGACCTCTAAAATACCAACAATGGAAGCAAAACATGAAACTAACATAATTTTAATAAAGAAATTAAAAGACCTCGAATAAGAGAATTGAGAAGATGAGGGCCATTTTCTTGAAAACAAATTGCTATTTATAACCAATGCATTTACCAGAGGGTAACTCCCATTTGATCTCTTTTACTATAAATAAAGGAAAAACACTATTCCCAGGGAGTAGAAAACATTAATGCAAGCCAAAGTTGTTGAAGAAAGCATGTAAAACTCAAGATTTACGTTTGACGTGATCATCGGAGGAATCTAGAAAATGTGAACAAAACCACCGCCCTATGCAGGGCGGCGGTTACGAGACCACCTCCCCGTCCCTAGGTGATGGTCATAGGACCGCCGCCCAGGCAGAGTGGTAGTTCCGTCACCGAAGACAAAAATGCAAGAAGAATGGGGGAAAAGGGGAAAACAAGGCATGCGGAGGTTGAGCAGGGGCATGCGCAGGATACAATCGTATAATTGGTGAACCTTTATGGATTCTCGAACACCTTTGCAAGGAGACTTGTATCATCATTGGGGCACATGTAACATCATTCCGGCAAGGTCATAAGTACTTATAATTTCAGTGTATGTACATATTGCCCCCTCGGAGAAGCATCTTAGCTATGGAGAGGCATAAAATGGTGGATCCGAGTATGGCGGTCCCGAAATGGGGAGTTAGGAGCTATACCTGACACCCCCGTGTGCTAGAAAATTGCCATCCAAGATCCCGCTACCTGTAAAATGAAAAAGGGGACTCAAATGCAGCTAGACAAAACAAACTGAGAATTAAGACTGAATTAACATGAAAAGAGGACTTACCATCTATGTGGGGTTTTAGAACTTACCTCCGTCGGTGCTCCAACCCTACAAAAGACATTTGAAATTAAATTAAGAGGGCTATTTATATAAAATGAAGTCATTTTACTATTCATTTACATGGATTGATTTGATAGATTTTGAGCTCTAGCACCCACTACTCATGATGGTTTTCGACAAGAGTATAGTCAAAACGTTCGTGGTGAGATAGTGATCATGCCTCCAAGAGCGGAACATCGACCCGCAAAGTCTCAAGTTAGTTCTTCTCGATTTATTGCTTTTAAACCTAAAATGTGGAAATGATGAAATATTTCCCTTGGGGGGATCATTTTTGAAAATGTTAGTTTTAAATGTGTCTTTAGGGGGCGCCCATAGGGTAGGTTTCTTTTTTAAAAGGGTGTTTTTGCTTGTTTTTAATCATTTTTAGGGCTTATGGCCCATTTGGGTTTGCGGGATAGGACCGCCACCTTGTGCAGGGTGGCGGTTACATGGGACCGCCACCTTAGAAGGTGGTAGTTATGGAACCGCCACTCAGACAGTGGGCGAACCATTTGACAGAGGACAAAAACAATACAAAGTTTAACTTGTTTTTGCATGTATAGAATTTTTACGTGTTTTTACTAGTTTTTTCAACTGGACTTCAGTACTAACTTACTCCTTTTTGTGTTTTTGGGTGTATGTAGAAGAAGGAGGATTACATTAGATGGAGCCGGGAGAGGGAGTGTGATTGGCTCTCGAAAGTGTTAGAGGCACTCTCCTAGGTAGAGCGGATACTCTCCAAAGGGCTAGTATATGGAGGATTTCACAGGTTCCTCATGTTGCACCTACCAGTCACATACTGTGTGACTTGTTCTCATATTGGGATGTGGATCGGAACACCTTCCGATTGCCAGGAGTTAGGGGTGAGTGGTCCATCACCCTGGAGGATGTTTACCGTATACTAGGGGTTCCAATCCTTAGGCGGTGGTTGTCTCTTAAGACAACAGTATCTAGATCATAGGTGGTTCAGTGGGCCACCTATATGGGAGATACGGTTGTATTGATGGGATTGAAGAAGGGCGTGAGGATCTGCTTTATTATTGAGTCAGACATTCCCTTGCTCCGCAAGGCCTTCATGGGCATCCTTGCATCCAGACTGATTGGGGATAAGGGAGGGGACACCCTCTTATATTGCTAGGCCCCTATTATTGCACAAATTGAGGGCCATGGAAATGTCTATGATTGGGGAGTAGATATCCTCGAGACTACCTACCATGATTATATAGGGTAGTCTATTTATAGGGATCCACGAGCCACCCGACCCTTGTCATGAGTTGGGTGTATGAGCATATCACCCCATATCGGAGAGGTGTAGAGGTAGAGGATCCTAGGGCCATCGTAGCATCGAGGTGGACAGGGATGACCATTCTTAAAGCACCCCACCAGCCAGTGGCTTCCTTGACCACTGCAGACATGGAGGCCACTCCTTATCAGGCCATGGTAGGGGTATGGGGAGAGGATACTATTACACTGACACTGTAAGACCACCATCCAATTGATAGACAGGTGGGGAAGTTGGAGATACACCCCTTTGATAGAGTTCCACAGTAGTTTGGCCTCCCCTATAGTGACATGCTTCCTCCAGTGGTGCCAGTGTATAGATCTATCCGTAAGGCTCAGGGAGGTCCTAGAGGTCGGGGTTGGACTATTGTTACTCCTGGTACTCCTATTATGGTTAGGAGTGTGGTACGTGCACAAGGGAGAGCCGGTGCTCCTCAGCTACCCTTATTTCAAATTGCTTCCGGTCCCGCTCATAGTAGTGATGAGCCCATTGACGTGGACTCCGAGTCTGAGGAGTTCACTGGGGGAGAGACCGAGGAGGAGACAGAGGACATGGAGATTAGTGAGACGGGTGGGGGGATGATAGTGATCCCAAGTGGCATGACACTCAGGAGATCCTATAGGCTGAGAGGGCGGAGCAGAGTGTAGAGAGGTGACTCTGGTTTCAGAGGAGTTTCTCTCTCAGGATTTAGGTGGGGATGGCGAGTCTATTGTAGGCCGTCACATTGCCCCAGACGTGGGTGAGGGGCACTAGTCAGTGGCGGTGTAAGTGGCGGGCATGGATCCTAGAGATCCTTCTTGGAGGCTCTGGAGATCCGAGTGAGTTATCACTCTTCTCTTGACATTTGTTTTAGTTAGAGTTGTCCTAGTTTGTTGTTTCTTTTGTTTTGTTTACTCTTGGTTTTATCGTTGATCATTTTCTAACTTGTTTTCTCCTTTGTTTGTAATGACTACTGATGAGTGGCGAGACTTGATTCTCTCGAGTGTGTACGATACCTTGCTTTTCCCCTGGAGAAGACTCATATTGAGCTTTCTATGGATGTGGGGAGCCCTCAAGAACCAAGTAGGCATACTGATGTTTTTTCCTCTGTCTGGTATGCGGTGAAGATCATGACTTCTCTCCGCACGGAGGTAGCTGGATATAGGACAGCCGAGCACTTGATGAGGAGGATCCATTCTTGTAGCGAGATGGTAGCTACTGGTCATGACCGTGAGCCCTCAGTGCACTCGATTGTTGGCGTAGCCGGAGTCCTAGGCTTGGTCATGCACCCTCTGAGGGATCCCATAGGGATTGAGAGACTATCACTGTATCATTTTTCAGATGTCTATATGAGTGTTTTTGTACTTTTCAGCTCATTGAGTGTTTTGACCATGCCTAGTGCATGATGGCATTGTATATGAAACCTAATTTATATATATATATATATATATATATATATATATCTTTTTGGATCTAGACTCTTGGCATCAAGAATTTCATGACTTGTTTCCACATACGTACTTAGATAATGTTAGAATATTGTTTTCATGTTTTTAGAATGTATGTAATGGATAAAAAATGATAGTAAATAGAATGTTTTACTCTGTATGTTTTTGTAATGCTGATATGAGATTATACTAACATATGATAGTATCTTGGACTTTTGAACTCTTTGGGAAATGTTTGTAATTTCTTCTTGTATCGGCAAAACGTGATGAATGCATAGTGATAAAGAGATGAAACTGCCCCAATCCCAAATCCATGCAACTAGTAAGATGCAAGGGCTCAACACCAAGAATTAGGAAGGGCACAAGTTGTATGAGCTTGATTGAATGGAATGATGAGAGACAGAAAAACCAGTAACAAGAACCAAATTTGGACCTACACACCCACCCTACTTAGAACTACTACCACGCTTAGGAAGCCACTTACTTTCCAGTTTATCTAGACTTAGATTCATGAATGGTAACCTGGTTGACAAAATCTGGTTTTGAGGATTTGATCTCTTTGGAATTTGGATATTTGGATATTTGCTTTCTCTTAATAGAGGTGAATTTTTGTTTTTAGCATACCAAGATTTGTTAATTTGTGTGACTGGACCCCCCACACCCTGCCTCATGCCACCAGTAAGAAGCACGGGTTTGTCACCAAAGGCAAGATATAGGCGAGTAAGGGCACTTCTTTCCTTTCCCAACCTCACACCACTAGTAAGAGATGTGGGCTTATCACCGAAGGTTGATGGGGCAAAGAAGTGTGTAAAATAAAATATTTTGTTTGCTTGGTGCTTTTGATTTCATTTGATTTTGACATTTCTGATCTATGACTTTGGGATATCCTTTCATTCCAAGAGATTTAAGAGGGATAGATGTGACACCAAGAAGCTTCTAGAATAGACCGTAGGCAAGGATAGCTTCACCTAGTAGAAAGAAAGAGAAAAGCCAAGTATGCAGGCCTTGGTATGGTTTTCGTCAATGTTTGTCTGTCGAATTTGATGAGAAGATTTGAAAATAGTTGATGATGCTTGGAGAGATGTGATATGAATGCTTTTGCCAATATTTTCAGAAATTTGTAATAGATTGTTTAAGAGTAAGCTCCGGACTACCATTTTTACGAAATGGACAGAATGAAGCAGCTAAAAGACTAATGCAATGTAGGTAGCTATAATGTATAAGTGGTGATTTTGATGTTTTTATGCGTAAAACCACTTAAGATGCAAGGAATTGATAATTTCACCGAATTCCTAACCTTCTAGCATACACAAAAGATACACACCATTTCCGTAGTCCTTCATGACTCGGTATGGGCCCAACCATTTGGGCCGAAACTTCCTTCCTTCGCTGATTTTCTTATCAATCCGGCTGTCTAGTCTTAGAACTAGATCTCCTTCATATATTTCTCACTCATAGACTTTTTTGTTGTACTAAGGCACATCCGGTCAGCATAGGCTCTATGCCTCTGTTTGTCGTTTAACTTGGCCTTGTCAAGGCATTCTAGTTGAGAGATGTGTGCCTCCCTATAAGCTTCTTCATCCAGAATCCCTTGTAATGAGATGCAGAGACTGGGTATTTCAACCTCAAGCAGGAGAATGGCTTCTGCTCTAAATACCAGCAAGAAAGGAGTTGATCTTGTTGGTGTTCTTATTGAGGTTCGATGGGCCCACAAGGCCGGATTAGTTTTAAATGCCAATCTCACTTGTTCTCCTTGACCGTTTTGAGGAGAATAGATTTTAACATTTTGTTTGTTACTTTAGCCTGCCCATTGGCTTGAGGGTAGTAAAGAGAGGCCGTGTGATGGTTTATCTTAAACTTGCTACATAACTCACGGACTTCATTATTTTTAAAGGATGTGCCATTATCTGAGATAATGACTTGTGGGACACCATACCGTAGATAATTTTGTTCGAATGAATTTGGCAATTACCGAACATAGTACGGTAGTGAGAGGCATGGCCTCCACCCATTTGGTAAAATATTCTGTGGTTGTGATTATAAAATTATGGCCATCGGTTGATGAGGGAGAGAACTTCCCTATCAAGTCTAGACCCCACATGGAGAAGGGCCACGGAGTCGCTATTGGTTGTAGGGATTGTGCTGGCATGTGAATCTCGTGAGAGAATTCTTGGCATTTGTGGCACTTACGTACAAATTCCACTGCATCATGCTCGAGAGTGGGCCAAAAATAGCCCATCCGATGTATTTTGTGAGCGGTGGCGTGACCACCGAAGTGGCCTCCACATATCCCACTGTGGGATTCATGAAGAATCTTCTTGGATTCTTCTGTGTCGACGCATCTTAAAAGCATGTCATCGAAGGCTCTACGATAGAGTACTTGGTCTAAAACAACATATTTAGCGGTAATAATGCATTTAGCCTTCTTTTTGTGATGTGGCACCGTCTGCAGGTATGTATGGTCCATGATAAAATTGATGATATCGGTATACCGAGACATGTAGAAATGGGGGCCTAGTTTCGACAAAGTATACACACTCATTGGGAAATTCTAGATCTACCAAATTGCCTCCATCTAGTGGATTTTTGGTTAACTTGATCTGCAATGATTTTTCCCTTAACAGATTGTTGGTTTATGAATGTTAACTCAAATTCTCCCATTAAGGTTATGAAACACCTTGACCTTTTAGATAAAGATCCTTGTTTGAGAAATGTTCGTAAATGGTCTCGTCTTTTACAATGACCCTTATTTCCTAGTTTAACATGTAATGTCTTAAACATTTTGTTGCAAAGATTATGGCAAGGCATTCTCTCTCTGCCTGTGTGTAGCATGTTTCATAATCAAGCAACGTTCGGCTAATGAAATAGACCACACGTTCCCGTTTATCATTGTCTTCTTGAGCCAACATGCAGGCTAGTGAAACATGAGTGGCTCATGAGTATAGGATCAAAGGGCGGTCTGGTTTGGGAGGCATTAGCGTGGGTGGAGACAACAAGAAGTGTTTAACTACTTTGAAGGCCTTGTTGCACTCTTCAGTCCAATCAACACTATAATCTTTCTTCAATAGATTGTTGATTGGATGAATGGAAAAACTTAGATCTGGGATGAACCTGCGGATTGCACCAAGTTTCCCAAGAAATGACCTAATTCCAGACTCATCTGAGGGTGGGACCATTTTGAGAATAGCCTGTATTTTGGCTGGATCAACATCAATCCCTCGTGAAGATATAATGTAGCCTAGAAGTTTGCCTCTTGTCACACCAAACACGCACTTCTCTGGATTTAATGTGACGCCATATTCAATTAATCATGAGAGGATGATACGGAGCACTTCTGGATGATCGCAGCATTTCTAGCTTTGGCCAACAAGTCATCCACATAGGATTCCACAATTTTATGAATAAGATCATGGAATATATAAGTCATTTCCTACTGATATGTAGCGCCGGCGTTCTTAAGACCAAATGGCATAACAACGATAACAATATGTTCCCCAAGGAGTTATGAATGTAGTTTTGGCTTTATCCTGTTCGAGATATTTTAATCGATTATACCACGAGAACCCATCCATGAGAGGCAATAGTTCAAATCCAGCTATTGCATTAATGATGACGTCAATGGATGGTAATGGGAAGTCATCCTTGGGATAAGCTTTGTTAATATCCCGAAAATCTATGCAAATGTGTTTCTTCCCATTTTTTTAAGAACAGAACGATATTAGATACCCATTGTGAATAGTCAATGGGCTTGATGAATCCCACTTGGAGAAGTTTTATTACTTCCTCTTTTACCATGAGAGCCACTTTTGGCTTCATTGGTCTTGACTTCTATTTAATTGGCTTCGCATCTGGTTTAGTGACAAGATTATGTACCGCAACTTGTGGTGCAATGCCCATCATTTCTTTATAATTAAATGCAAAATCCTTTTGATGTTCTTTGAGGACTTGGGTGTGTATTTCTATCTCCTCCGGAGTTAACAAGGATCCCAACTTTAAAATTCTTGGTTCTTCCTCCGTTCCAATGTTTATATCAATGGTTTCTTCTATCAAAGAAGCGTTACCTTCTTCAAATTCAGGTGGGGCTGGAGGTAGCTCCAAGCTTTCTCTCGTTTTCTATCTCATAGATATCAAGATCCTTCTATGGAGGAGACTCTACCATGGGATTTCCAAAGTAGGAAGAGGAATGTGGTATTAGGGAAAGATCAACTATATGGTGAGCAAGGTGTAGCTCTGCATAGGTGTTTAGATATTCGAGAGTGACTCTATCATCGTCAAAGTGACCCATGATAGAAAAATCATCCTCAGCTTCTCCATGAGCTAGGAGTGAGTTTGTTGGTATTTTACACACTAATGGTTCGGTATAAAGTGATACCGTGAAATTTGTATCCTCCAACTCACTATTTGGGGTGAAACGGGAAGCTGAGGTTACTATTGAGTCTGCGAGAAGGTTCTGCTCTCGTGGGATTGCTTCAATTGATATGAAGTTAAATCCCTACTTAGATCTAATATTGTTGTTTTATAGAGCTGTAAGTGCTCTCACTCTAGTTTCATATACCTCAGAGACTTGGTTTGCAACCAATTGTGAGTCTCCTAGTACTCTAATGTTGTCGACACCCATTCTTTTAGCTAGGATGAGGCCAAGGAGGAGAGCTTCGTACTCAGCCCCATTTTTTGTACATTCGAAGTTTAATTTAAAGGAAAAAGGTAGGATCTTTCCCTCAAGTGAATCCCACCCTAGCTCCAAAGCGACATCTAGCTCCATCAAAGTGGAAAGTCCAATACTCTTTTGGAAAAATGGATGTTGAGATATCTTTCGTAGTTGTATCTTACCTTGGTTACCTCTACCATAAAAATTTCATCGATGGAAGAGAATTGATTCCTAGGGTGTGTCCCATACCCATGGAATCAAACAAGAGGAGAATAGGTAAGTATTTCTCCAAAGAACTCGATAATTTTTATGGTAGTCCCTAGTGATACTATTTTTATAGCATTGGTGTCACTTTTGAGTACTAGAACATCCTCACTGGAATTGAAATTTCCAACTCGGTGGTGGGTATCAACTTTTCTTTTGGTTGTTGTTATCCAAAATGTGCCCCTACTCATTTTTGTGGCTAACTCCTTGTGTTCTTACCTCTCTTGTGCCTCAGTCTCCATTTTTTATTTTTAGGCACTCAAATCTTTCTAAAAATGGCACCATTGGATAGAGCTCTCTCTCATCTTTCTAGAAAGGTAAAGTTTTCCTCCTAACTCCTCATATTTTTCAAGTTATGGCTTGGCGGAGTTTTTGTGGAAAATTTTCCCTTAGGAGGCTGCTGCCAATAGGAAGCTGCCACGTGGCACCTGGAGTGGTGGAGCTCGGGAAAATTTGAAAATTTTTCCAAAGACCAAACGGGTAAAAATTCAAACTTTTGCCCGCCGATCCGATTTTGGCCTGTTTTTGCCCTAAATTTTCAAATCGCCATATCTTTCGATCCAGAGCTCAGATTTTCACGTTCTTTATATCAATGGAAAGCTGGTGAAATTCTCTACATGATTCTAGGGTAAATTTTTCATTTTGGTTGAGTTTGGAGAGAGAAAATCAAGAAACACCTCTGGCACGTGGTAATGGCCAGAAATGACATTTCAACAACCAGTTTTAATGCAAAATGGGTCGCATTCTTCTTCAGCATGGCCAAAAATGTCAGGGCATGGGTCTGTAAGGACGCCCATGTTGTTTTAATGCATCTTCATTCAATGGGGAATGGCTTCCATGTTTTTTACACATTTTCTCTCTCCTAGGCTCGACCCATGCATTGTAAAAGCCAGATTTGGCTCATTTTTTTGAGGTGGAACATTTTTTTGGATAGCAAGCTTCTTCTTTCACCTTCAACAAGTGATTTTTGCAAGTATCATACCTTCTTCATGATTGTAACAGGTTTCTACCTCTTTGATGTTGCAAATGCAAGGATTTTGACAGTGAAAAATGACAGTGCAGACTCTGTGATCAATTTTCAGTCCTTTGTTTGTATTGTCTTGCTTCATTTCAGACCTCTAATTGCATCTTATCAGCCTGTGTATGATGTTTCATGTTGCATTTTATGAAATTGTGTCAATTTTCATGAACAAGAAGTGTTCACCACTCCTTTGGTGTATCACCTATTAGTTTAGTTTCAATTTTTACACTTTCTATCTCTGTCTCCTTGGAATTTAGAGTAGGATTAGGATTCAAACCTCTGCAATTGTGCAAATAACAGATCTAATCAGAGGAGTTTGAGGAACCAACCTCTAATCTGGAGATTCCTCTCTCATTTTACAAGTCCCACACTTGGAGAGAGGTTTCAATGTTGTGTAATCACACTGGATGCCTGAAACATCAACTTAGAAACCTGATTTGCATCCAGGGGTGCTGCTGATTTGCAACAACAGTTTTGGCACGCCCGGTGGGACCTTAGAGGTCTCATTTTCATTATAGCAAAGTTGATGTGCATCTGCTACAATTTTCTTGCTTAAAAGAGCTATAAATTACACATCTGGCGACTCCAAGGGGAAGAATCAGCTGGTTTTGGCAGTGCAGACCTGAAAACTCATGAGAAGAATCAACACAAGGTCAAGAGCTGGAGAGGAAGAGGTGCTGTTTGAATATCTGCAGTTATCTCCAAGAATAAGGCAAAGTGGGAGGAGAATCCAAAGGTCTCCATCTCCACCAAATAGAACTCTCTCAACTCCTCCACCTAGTAGGCCTTTCATTCGGTCAACAAGGGTTCTAAGACCAATTAGAATGGCACAAAACAACCCCTATGTCAATTTCACTGGTAGCAGCCCACTTGCTCTCAATGCACAAAATCCAATCCCAGTTGCAACATTGAAGAACATTCCATACTTCACTGGAGAAAATTAGACCTCACCTGGTGATCATGTTAAGGATATTGCTAACATTTGTGTAATCCATGAGATCAATGAGATGCAAGTTGTTGTCAAACTGCTGGCATCTTCATTCAAAGGGAAAGATTTGCAATGGTTCAGGAGTCTTGCCTCAGGTTCTATTCAAAATTGGAATCAGCTATGTATAGCCCTCCATGAGCAGTTTGGGGAAAAGGGAGACAACTTGTCCCTTTTGGAGTAGCTGACAACTATCAAAAGAGCTCCCAATGAGCAGCTGATTGATTTTAATTTCAGATTTCAAAGGACTTGGGAGAGAATTCCAGTGGCAGTCAGGCCAACAAGCAGAAGGTGCTTTTCTTTACTATCTCAAAGCTCTAAATTCTGATATTTCTATGTTGATTCAGTCCATGGGAGGCATAACTATCCCTATGGCTTATAGCATTGCCATTAGGGCTGAAAATTGTTTGATCCAAGCTGGCAAACTAGCCCCTAGACCTCCCATGCCATTGTTTCCAAGTTTAGAGAGCCCAAACACTAATCAAGCACCTAATTTGGCTCCTTCTCCCACTCCTAGAAATCAGAGTTCAAATGAAGCTTCTACTTCATCTCCAAGTGCCCCAAATGAGCTTCAAGAAGTCATGAAGCAATTGCAAAATTTAGGTAATGAGCTGGTTACTCTCAAGAGGCAACAAGCCCAAAGTTTTAGACCTTCCTTCCAGCCTCAAGCTCAGCCTAACAGGCAGCCATATCAACCTCATAGACCACCCAATCCAGCTGCAAATCTAAATCAAGCAAGGCCTCCTACCAACAGACCATTTCAGCCCTATAATCGAAATGTTATATCTGCCTCTAAGGCATTGGTGCCAACACAAAACAATGTTGCTCAAGAGTATGATTGGTGTTTTCCATGCAATGAACCTCACAACCAATCTATGTGCTTCAACGGTGCCTTGAATCAAGCATTAATGGTGACAACTACTGGTGTGGAGGGTGAGGTCGACCCAGATAATTTTAGCGGTGAATATTCATAATATGGCGAAAATTTCATTTTAGGAAAATTTGAAAAGGTGAATTATTCGGAGTGGGTCGGTGTCCTGTTCGCCTAAAATATAAAGTATATTTTTTTGGGGTTAAACTTCGCCTTCATTTGAAAACATCTCCTATAAAAACCTATGTGATTCACCGGGTAGTATACCTCAAGTAGCTTACCAAATTACCAATACTTTGTGAAATTTGAACTCGCATACCCTTGAGCACCGAGAGATTCATATTATCAAGTATCCTGTGATTGTTGGCCGACGCGCCGACAAATGCGGTGTTGACGCGTGGCAAGGGCAATATTGGCCTTGACACGCACAACAAGAGCTGTATTGACGCATGACAAGAGCCGCATCGACGCCGCGACAAGAGTGTGTATTGACGCGCGACAAGAGCTATCTTGACGCCGCGAGAGGAAGGGTTGGCCGCGATAGAGGAACCGCTGACGCGCGCGACATCGGAGCAGATTCACGCGCGACAAGACCTCGAGAGGCTGGACAGAGTCGCTTCTTGGTTATTTTCTTTGTGCGCAGCACTCTTTTGAAATAATGGAAGGTGCCACTCAAAGAATACGAATAACCTAAAAGTAAGTAAGAAATCTCGAAATCACTCTTCAAGTATTTTGGAAACCTGCATGGATACGAGATAATGTAAATACCAATCATATAGATGCCACCAAAAAGAATCGAATCTTGATGTGTGGAAGGCATTATTGAGGTGGACATGCATTCTCGCACAAAGATATCACAAACAAACAAATGAAACCTACGATAATATGCCGATCTTGAAGATATTGTTCTGTTGTAGGGTGCAACCGAAGTGCAGCTAGATATCATAGATACAAACACTCAAAGAAAATGGAAGACAAAATCAATATCAAACTCTAGTCCAAGAAAGAGGAAACCAGTGATTGCGATATTGCTCAAAATTCTACTCAAAAAAGTAAAGCATTGAAAACGAACAAGAATATGTGGACCATTGGCAGGACATACAAGTTTGATTGGGCAGCTAAATTTCCATTTATTGAACCTGTACAATCATCTAATTCTAAAGAAATCCCATGTGAATGTACATGTACAATATGTACGTGGAAATTGGGAAAGCAAAAAAAATGCAAGCAAGTTTGGACACAATAGAAAAACATTGTGGAAAACAATATTTAACTGTAACAGGGGCGGATGGCCAGAAAATCAAAACACATAGGTGGAAAACTGAAAAGGAGTGCATGCATGTCGAGATACGCAGCAGAGAATATGAGGCGAGAATGAAAAAACACAGGACATCTTTGGAAAAGGGAGGAACAATCACATCGCATATTGGTAAGATGAAAGAAACAAATCTACATGCAAAATTCATACAATTCTCTACTCTTTTTCAAATACTTAAAAAGGAAGGGCGATGTCGATTTCCTTGATTTCAAAGTTTTGTATCAATTTAACGGAATGTTTGAATGTACCTCGGTCTCATTGGACCGAGAGTAGTGGATGGGAAATGGCAAAATGCCTCTCGATGATAGAGAAGGAAGATTTGAAAGAGAATGTAAAAAAGAAAACTTTATCTCTCTTTCAATTGATGAAGTGACAAAGATCGACAACACCGCATGGGTATGTATCCACATATATACTTTAGAAAATCATATAAGGACTCCTCATCATTGGGTGTTATGAAAATGGTTGAAAAGCTAATGCTGAAAACCTATATAAAATAGTTGTTTCTCATTTGAAAGATGTTGCTTTGGTATGACTGATTATGAAATTGCTACGAAGTTGGTATGCGTTGGAGCGGATGGTGCATCGTCATGCGGTGGTCACCGAATAGGGTTGTGTGTTAGATTACAAACAACAAGTGGCCCCATATATGCTACCAATTCACCGTGTGGCTCACGAATGAATTTAGCGTATAAAATGGTAAGCAACCACGAAAATGTTGCTAAATTAGAAGACCTCATAAGAGAACTTCATGCCTATATGTCAAGCAGCCCAAAGCGTTTTCTCGAGTTCCAAAATTTGCAATTGGAATTACGATGGCAAAAAACTTCAAGGATGTGGAGACTAGATGGATCTCTTTGTATGAACCAAAGATGCGAGTTCGTGAGGAGTATCCTTCATTGGTTGGTTTCATGCACAAATACCGTCATGAAGTTGATAGGGCAAGGGACCTGTTGTTCCGCTTAACTGATTTGGAGACTTTGCTTACATTGGTTGGTATTCTTCCAATGTTAAAGGAGATCAATACACTGATGAAGCATGCACAAGGCAGATTGATCTATATTGTGGATTTTATACGGATGAGGAAAATGGTATGTCAAAGTCTTGATATATTGTATTGTTCCCAGGATAGTTTTGATGCACCTATTTTTGAAAATTGGAGAGATTTATTAGATCTTAAAAATCCTAACACCTTTTTGAGATTTAATATCCATGATCACCTATGCATCTCTGATTAATGGGAGGGAAATACCAATGCACATTTTGCAAAGACGTCAAGACATTACATGATCGGAGCGAGAAGATGTTCTGTGACACGTAATTTGTTTGAGTCTGTGATAGTTGATACAAGAATAAAGCTTAAAAAAATTTCAGAAACCTTGTCATCAAAAATTAGGGAACGTTTATGTAAAGATAAAATTCTGGAAGCCATGGGTGTGATGAATCAAATTTTGGAATACAGAAGGTGGCCGTGCAGACTTTGTCAGTAAGCATTTCCATAAATCAATGGGTACAATAATGGAACAATTTACAAAGACGTCAGAGCTCAAGGGTACGGAAATCAAAGGTATACTGAATGCCGATTTATTAAAGTTTCAAATCAACTAATTTTGCAACAACAATGAGGAACCAATATAAGAATTTAGATCACCTTAAAAAGTGGTGCTATTACAAGGTCATGTGGAGAGGAATCTATCAAAGTTCTATCTTACAAGAAGATATCGGTGAGTATTTCAGACTATATGAATTATGCCGACAATGATTTTGGGGTCTCAGGAGGATGAAAGAGTTTTCAGTGCATTGTCATTTATAAAATCAAAACTGAAAAACAGGTTGGATAAAAATCTGGAAAGTTGCATGAGGTGTTACGTTTCACGATACTCCCTCGAAACCTTTCCGTTTGACAGAGCAATTGCGCACTGGAATTCCCTTTGCGAAAGAAGAGGTGTAAATAATACAGCTACAAGTACAAATATTCCCAACCTTGAGAGTGTAATTGGCTCTTCGTCACATTCTATAGAAGACAACATCGACTTTGATGAAGCTATTGATAATGGATTGTTTCAACTTTAAGTAGGTATCTTCTTTATCTATCTTTTATCTTTATCATTAAAGATGTTACAGGTCTATATACTAAAAATGTCGAAATTCACCCATCTATCTACTAATCCATTTCTCGTGTTGGATTTTTTTAAAACACGATCTAGCTCATTACCACAGTGGCGGTGATGATTTCAACTTTAAGCGGTATCTTTTTCCCCTTAATCTTATTGTTTTGTTACTATTCATTTTTGACAGAGCAATTGCTCACTTTGGAATTCCTTTTGCGAAAAAGAGATGTAAATAATACAGCTACAAGTACAAATATTCCCAACCTTGAGAGTGTAATTGGCTCTTCGTCACATTCTACAGAAGACAACATCGACTTTGATGAAGCTATTGATAATGGATTGTTTCAACTTTAAGTAGGTATCTTCTTTATCTATCTTTTATCTTTATCATTAAAGATGTTACAGTCTATATACTAAAAATGTCGGTAATTCACCCATCTATCTACTAATCCATTTCTCGTGTTGGATTTTTTTAAACAAAGATCTATATCATTACCAATGGCGGTGATGATTTCAACTTTAAGCGGTATCTTTTTCCCCTTAATCTTATTGTTTATTCTGCTCATTTTTTCAGCTCTAGTTATAATTAAAGATGTTACGGTGTATGTATTTACATTTAGTTAAATACAAAAATTTTATTTTTGAAAACGTGGGTTGACATCCGTCAGAGGAAGTCACATTTCTGGGACGATGTGTCGTGCAACTCACCCATCTATCTACTAATCAATTTTTTGTGTTGAATTTTTTAAGACAAAGATCTAGCACATTACCGGTGATGATTTCAATTTTAAATAGGTATCTTCTTCAACATAATCTTATTGTTTGTTACCTTACATTTTTTCAGCTCTTGTTATCATTAAAGACATTACAAGTCTAATTCTTTATATTTACTTTTATTTAAAGATATTGTTGGTCTATATATTTAAAGATGTTGCTGGCACTTCTCAGGACTGACAATGTCAAGCAACTCACCCCTCCATCTACAATGTCATGTGAAACAAAGATCTAGCACGTTACCCTTGATGATTTCACAGCAATCTAATACGCAAGAGGTAAGCTAAACCCTAGCATATTTGCAATTATGTTTAATTTCTTACCAGTGATGATTCTTTCTTGATTTCTTAGAATTATATTAATTTATTTTTAATATATTTTATCTTCCTGTAGACCAAGGATTTTTTTGTATTTACTATCTCTTTATTCTCCATTTGTTGGTGAGTGGCAGCTTCCCAAAAAATAGATATTCTGCCACACGATAGGATAAAGATAACTAAAATAACAAAAATTAAATTGGAAAGTGATGTCGAAACATGTCACAATACTACCAAATTCAATATTCACATTTCCCGATTCAAACCACAAGAGCCTTGGCTGAGTCACCCTCCGTTAATATTAAAGTACATTGATCAAAATTCTTCCCTCCTGCTTGATTTGCATCAAGTTTGGGAACATCAATTAATTTCCCCTTCTTGGTTCCATCAGTTTTCTTAAGATCTTTTTTTTGTTTAAACTTTTCCACTGCACTCATCAGGTCAAACAAAGTTACAAAGCTCATCTTAGATAACCTGACCATACACCATGAATCTTCTTGTACTGGAAGAGACTGCAAGCTTCCAATTACCTTACACATATCACATCATCTTTCACACTTTCATTAACTCACAACCTTTATAGGCAATAACCTTATGATGCAAAGATAGATGAGCATTTGAATCAACGCATTCCTGGAGCCACTGTCAAACCTTGCATTGACCTCTAAGAATCCTTTAAGAAACAATGTGTTATACTCTTCCTTACTATGCACAAATCTTATGACAAGGTAACATCAATATGAGATTTCTCAACTTTATAACATTTGTAGATACTCATTTTTCCCTACTTTGAGCATGAATCAGAAGTATAACCTCTATTACACAATACATCTTCTTGTGGTAGCAATACATTCTTGTCTCAACACCATGATAGACCACATGACATATAGAAACAATGTGTTATACTCTTCCTTACTATGCACAAATCTTATGACAAGGTAACATCAATATGAGATTTCTCAACTTTATAACATTTGTAGATACTCATTTTTCCCAACTTTGAGCATGAATCAGAAGTATAACCTCTATTACAGAATACATCTTCATGTAGTAGCAATACATTCTTGTCTCAACACCATGATAGACCACATAATGACATATAGAAACAATGTGTTATACTCTTCCTTACTATGCACAAATCTTATGACAAGGTAACATCAATAGTACAAACACAGATTCTTAACCTATCTACCTTTTACCAACTATAGACCTTAAGTCTACTTTCATACAGTATAACCCCACAGATACAATTAAAGTCCCACGACATAATTTTCAAGATAATTAAAGTCCCACAAGATATTTAGGCACTAAATTTTACATTATACACATTAAATCGATCATAGTCTTTCATCATCATCTATCACTGATTATCAATTGTCATCATTCATCATCTACGTCCACATACTATTCATGACAATGCAAGTAAACAAGAAACATACATATAATTCATGATAATCACCATCTAATCACCATATAATTAAATTGAAATAGCATAGTACAAACTCAATAGTTGAAGTTTTCAAATTCAATATTAAAAGTTTAGTCAATAATAAAAGTTTCTAATTTTGAAAACCCTCTTTTTCTTTAGAAAATTCTGCTCTTCCCTCTTCCCCAACAGCTTCTTCCACTCTGGCTGCACCTCTTTCCCCAACACCAGAAATAACCCCTGAACTTATAAGATCTTCTGCAGCACTGTCCAGATTTTTTATAATTCTTTCTTCTTGATTTGTTGCATCTCCATGCGACAGCAAATTTGGATCAGCAACTGCTTTGGCTTTGAACAAGATGTCAGGGTCGAGACCATGCTCTTTAATTATCCACTTTAGTGTATTGTTTTGTTTGTTAACCAAAACAATATTTTGCTTCAAATTTTTGCTTTGCGGATAAGTTGTTCTTTGTTGTTTCCAAGTGAACTTGCAAAACCTTCGCCTGACTCTTCAAATTTTCATATTTCAACCGCACAAAAGAGTAACGTCAATTCAAAATATTAATGTAAATTCAAAATTTCAAATTAACAAAAATGATTGTTAGAATGTAATAGTACTTACAATCACTCTATCTCTTTCGGCATTTGCAATTGATACCAAATCCTTGTCCTTTGACCATTTGTTAAAATATTCCTGGGCCTCGGCACTAATATTTTCCAATTTGTTTAGTGCCTTATCTAAAATGCCATCTTTATAGTCGTTATTAAACGTGACATTCCCACATCTTACTTGGGTAAGTAAGGAATCCATCTTCGCAGGTTGATTCTGGACTGCAGCGTATAAACTATCCCGTTGCCAATAATTTTCATAACGACTAATAATCTCATTGATAAGAATTTTAGCCCTTTTCTCCCATTCTATCAGCTGTTGGATTTGAGGAATAATAAACTCACTGACATGGGATTGACAATCATTACCAATTAAGTTCTCCAAAGGAAAAGGTGGAAACTCTTCACTATCTGAATCTGATGCAGACGATCTTGCTGGAGAAGTGTGGGGGCTTTCACCATGACCAAGATCAACTGCTCCTTGTTTCTGTCTTTGGGTGGGCTGATCCTGTTTTTGAAAAAATAAATCAAGATTTAGATAAATAAATTTGAAGACTGAAGATTTAGATTTAGATAAATCAGAATGTAATTAAAAATTGTAAAGCATATTAAAATTGAAATTTGAAGACTGAAGTATACCTGCTGCCCTTGAATCATCTCGCGGGTATCGAAAAAACCAGTTGGGTCATTGCTATCAATGCCCAAATAATCTTCATCTAAATTTATATTGTTCAAAACAGATATGCCCGTTGCACTGGGCAAGCCACCAAGTGAGAGAGTTGGAATTCGAAACGAGGAGTCAAGGTTTAGTGTCCCACTAGGGGCCGGAGCAAAAGGCATGCGTTTACCAATGGTCTTTTTCACTGTTCCTCTGGTTGGCATTTTAAAAATTAATGGTTGAGTGGGTGTCGGTGCCATGGCTTGATCATGACTGACATGTGCTGAAAAGTACAAGAAAAAATGAAAAATATTAAAACAATTCATAAAGTCAAAACTACGAAATTAAACGTTCTATAGAAAAGTTGTACCTTGTTGTCGAGGGGTTGTTTTTTCGGTCTTCGGGTGGCCTTGTAGGAGTTGTACTCGGTGGGTACATTCGAAGATATCAATACATGCGACTGTATGCGGAGTGAGTTGGGGAAGAAGGTTCCATAGTCCTATTTATTCATCAATATTAAATGTTGTCAATTCATTTTGCTAAAATTTAAATTGAAAAATAAATCTGCAACTTTGGAATTTGTAATTAATATACGAGAATGTATTACTTCTCGGCGTTTAACGAGTTCAAACCGCTGAGGGTCCGGAGAGGAGTGAGCTTCCATTTCAGATTGGGAGTCCCCGAAGCCTCCGCGTGTAGTTGGCCTCTTCCTCTCGACATCTTTTTTTTTTGGGAATCGCTTCAAGATATCTTCTCTGCAAAACATTAAAATTTAAGTTTTAATAACTGTGCACTCTTGTAATGAAGAAAATTGTAATACAATTACAAACTAAATAGTTTATACCTGTTGTTCTGCAAATGGAATTGAGAATTTCATCAAAGCCTCATCAGAGCAAGTAGGAATTTCTTTAGCTTTTAAATTTAAAAGTGCCTCATAGTAGAAGCCGAGGAGATAGTTTGTTGAGTAAATGAAAGGTTTTTCTGAGATTTTCGAATTTGATATGTCAGCTCTTATTTTTTTGGATAGAAATGTGCACCAATCAAATTTTTGTTTTGAGATAGTGGCACAAATGTATGCAATGGCCCAATTTGGTATATCTGTTTGGCGACCCTGCATAACAATTCTGGCTTGAAAAAATGCAATAAGTGCAGCAAGAAAGTGGTGTGCAATTGATTGTGTATCTACACCACGCCTGGATTTATTAACATGGGCTGCAAATGCGAAACAGTGAAAATTACTATCAATTTATAACAGCAAATTGTATCAGAATAAAAAACAGAATAAAAATTTTGAATTAAAACGAATTATACTTACAATCAACATGGAAACCGTACTTTGATTCGAGAAATTTCTTGTTTTCTTCCACGAGTGTTGCCTTGGTTGTAACAGTTGGTAAATTTCTGATAGGAAGGCCCGTAAACCGATGTATGTCATTTGGTTCAATAGTGAATTGGAACATTTGGCCATCGCTCAGAGTCACATAAAATATACCGTCCTCTGAATTGTAGCATGACAGAAGGTAATTCAAAATATCCGGATGCTTTTGAAATGGGGCATATTAACGAGCCCTGTAAATCCACACTCTTCTATTATAGCTTGATATTCTGGAGACATCCTTAAAGCCGTATGGATGTGAGGGCATAAGGGATTCCTGTAGGTTATCTTGGAAATCGATTGACTTGGATTCTCTTCATTTTCTTGCTGAACTTGCAATTGGGAAGCCTGTGAAGTCGACATTATAGCTATAAATGCGTCTTTCTCAAAGATTTAGACCTGCAAAAATTCAAGAACGGGAAAACGTAAATGAGAAAATGAGTGGCATAAGGGTATTTATAACCTAAAAATGGGCGTCACTGTCCCCTATTGACGTGCGTCATTTGCTTCGAATGACACGCGTCAATAGGGAAGCGCATGTCGTCGCGTCAATAGAAGGCTCTATCGCGCGTCATTTGTTTATAGTGTCGCGCGTCATTTGTTTATAGTGTCGCGCGTCATTTGATTACAGTGTCGCGCGTCAATAGAAAAAAAAGCGATGTCGCGCGTCATTTATTTGATTTCGCGTCATAGAGGTCAATGTCGCGCATCAATTGAGGACAATATCACGCGTCATTTGTTTTGCGATTGTCGTCGGCGTCAATAGAGGACAATGTCCCGCCGGTGAGGCCAATGTCACGCGTCAATAGAGGACAATGTCACGCGTCAATAGAGGACAATGTCGCGCGTCAATAGCGGACAAAGTCGCACGCATTTTGTGGATCGTGTGTATGCGTCGATAGATAATACGATGTGTCGCGCGATCGATAGATTCAAATGACGCGCATCATTATGATCTAGTGTCGCTCCCCAAAGGTCGCACGCGTCATCGGGAGCTATTGTCACGCCCGATGATGTGCGTCATTACGATTCATCGTTGTCGCACGTCACCGATTTAGCCTTGAAAACCAGTGAAAATTTTGTTTTTGAATCTTATCAAATTCACCTTTAAAGCGGCCGAAATCGTTACGGGATATTCGCCAGTATTTTCCACCTTCAATTTTATAGGGTGTCTTAAAATGAACCCCGGTCGATCAAGGAAACAACCAACAACGAGAAACATTCCAGCAAAGAATCAGCTCCAAATGACACCACACTTGTGAACTCGGCAGCAGAGGATTTTTGTGGCATAAATCAAATAGTCTCTTAAGGTGTTGCAGCCAACACAAGGTCAAAAAGAAGGAATTTGGGTGAAGAATAGCCATTAGCTCCAACCAATCCACAACCTTTTATGGCTCCACAAATGGTTGGAAAACAAAATCCGATTGTAAATGCACAAGGGCAGCCAAGAATAGCTCCTAGACCAACTCAAATACCGGTTGTTGTCGCCCACATGCAAGGGATGAATATGCAAACCAAGGGATAGAAAGAGATCCTTCATCATCATTTAGTATCATTGATCGATGAAGAAGACAAATGTAAATATATCAATGTGGGAATCCCTATCTATCCCGTGCCGAGAGATTTGCTACAAGTGCCATGAAGGACTGCCAACTTCGAATCAAGCAAGTCCAAATGCAAGAGAAGGTGCTCACACATTTTGCCCACTTTCAAGGGAATCATGGATGACAACAAGGTAAAATGTTGAAGCCCCCTTTTTTATGTCTCATTAATCATTGGAAACCAATTGGTGCACAATTACATGATTGATTCGGGGTAAGTAGCTCAAGTGATGCCCAAGCAAATAAATAGGCGATCGCCTAGGAAAATTCAATATGAAATCATATCCAAAGGGGTAGTGCGGTTGGATGGGACAAGAGGTAACAACAAATTGGGGTGATTAGAAACTTGAGTCTTACCTTGCATGCATGTCCAAATGTTGTTGTTTTACAATATGTATCGATTTATAGACCTTCCACCACTCTTTGCCCTATGTTTGTCAAGAGATTTCACAACCAAGATTGGAGGATATTTGTTTGCTGATTGGTCACACATGCTGTTCAGAATGAGGTATGGAACCAAAGCTACAATCAGGTCTGAACCTATTACAAACTTCCACATTGAGCCCTACACTCCAAGTCAGATCAATGCCAACTGTTCGGCATTTGATCAAGAAGATCACCCAAGCACTGATGAAGCTGACACCAAGGTTGGAAGCATCCCGGATCTAACTCTTGATGAATGGGCAAACAAGGTGCATGCTTTTGATCCTTATCAAGAAGTAGAAGAATCTGAGCTAGGGGTCTATTGCATACATCAAGAAGATCAGCCCATTCCTAGCATCACCAAGCCAAACCACAAGGATGACAATGAGGTATGGCAGCTGTTTTTTTATGGATCAAGGAGTAGACAAGGTGTAGGAGGTGGAGCTATGCTTATTTCACCTCAAGGAGTAAAGTACTATTCAGCTTTTAGATTTCAGTTTGCATGCTCCAATAACACTGCTGAATATGAAGCCTTGGTGCAAGGGATGCATTGGGCAATAAAGAGAGGAATAAAGAACTTGCAAGTCTTTGGTGACAGTGAATTGATTGTAAACCAAGTTAAGGGGCAGCATGCTATCAAGAATAATCTACTCAAGTGCTACAAGAATAGGGTGTGGGACCTCATTGAAGATTTTGAGGGCTTTAGCATAAAATCCATTCCTAGAAAAGAAAACCAAGTTGCTGACAGGCTTGCAGTAGTTGGGGCAGCCTTTGATATTGTGGAAAGCATTCAAAAGGACAAGGTATAGCCAAACATCCATGTGATTGTGAGGCCTTCAGTGCCGGATAACAATGTAAGTTGGCAAGTGTTTGAGAATGACCAATAAATCATCCATTTCTTACAAGAAGAAGTTGAGTTCTCAGCTAAAAATCAGGAAAAATTGGAACATCGAGATGGTGACCAAGTGGTACAACGAGAACTAACAAGCTGCCCAAGGACTTATCACTTTGGAGTCCATTTTCAATCCCAATGATCAGTTTAGGAAAGAGAAAGCAAACATTCAAGTCAAGAGAGAAGATTCAATATCCATCTTGGTGGAAGAGAACAAACCATTGCAAATTGGAAAGATGACAACTGAACAAGAAAGGTATGAGTTCATACAGCTGTGTCAAGAGTTCCCTGATGTGTTTGCTTGGAGCTACGAAGATTTGAAAGGTTTCAATCCCAAGTTAGCTCAGCACACCATTGAGTTGGATCCAAATACTAAGCCCATCAGGTAGAAACAAAGGCCAGTCAATCCACACATGGAACCTCTCATGAGGAAGGAATTGAACAAGTTGATTGAGTCAAGAATCATATTCCCAATCAAGCATTCTAGTTGGGTTGCCAACTTAGTTCCAGTCAGAAAGAAGAGTGGAGAGATCAGATTGTGCGTTGATTTCAGAGATTTGAATAGAGCATCTCTCAAGGACCATTACCCACTTCCTTCTATGGAGTAGATTTTACAAGTTGTTGCTGGCTCCGAAAGGTTTTCATTGCTTGATGGCTACTCAGGGTACAATCAGATTATGGTGAAGGAAGAAGATCAGTTCAAGACAGCCTTCACAACCAAATGGGGAACTTATGCATACAGGAAAATGCCATTTGGGTTGTCCAATGCTGGAGCTACCTTCCAAAGAGAAATGGACATGGCGTTCAAAGGTTTGATTAACAACATGGTGCTGATATATCTTGATGATATCACTGTTTTTTCAAAGAATGCAGCAGACCACCTCTCTCATTTGAGACAAGTCTTCCAAAGGTGCAGGAGATTTGGAGTGTCTTTGAATCCTAAGAAGTGTATCTTCCTAGCACATGAAGGAAAGCTCCTTGGCCATATTGTCTCCAAAGAAGGATTAGCAATTGATCCAGAGAGAGTTGAAGCCATAAGAGCACTACCATTGCCAAGCCACAAGAAGGCACTTCAGAGTTTCTTGGGGAGAATAAATTTTGTTCGAGAGGTTTGTCCCATATTTTGTAGCCCTTGTCAAACCTATCACCAAGATGTTGAAGAAAAGCATGGCTTTCAAATGGACAGCAGAAGGCAAGGAGAGTTTTGAAGCAATCAAAGAAGCCATCTCTCAAGCACCAACTCTCATCAACCCGGACTTCTCCAAGGATTTCATCCTCTATGCATTTGGGGGTAATGATACCATTTCTGCCATTTTGGTACAGCAGAACAAGGACAATGATGAGTAGCCAATTGCTTTCTTCAGCCAAATCCTAGATGAATATGAGGTGAGATATTCTTTTATTGAGAAGCATGTACTTACAGTAATCAGAAGCTTGAAGAAATTCAAGCATCTAGTCTCAAACAACAAGGTTCAGTTGTTGGTCTCTCATGCGGGAGTAAAGGAATTCCTCCTCAACAAGGATTTGAATGAGAAAAGGGCAGGTTGGATCACTCGTGTCATGGAGTATGACATTGAGATCAAGGTCACCAAGCTGGTAAGAGGAAAAGGATTGTGTGAGTAGCTGATTCTGGGCAAGCAAAAAGGAGTATGTAATAAAGAAGAGGCTATTTTGACAGTTCAAGACAGCCATGTGCAAGGTAGCACTCAAGAAGAGGATAATGCTGTCCCCACTCCTTGCTGGACCCAAGGTATAATGCACTTCCTAAGCACAGCCTATGCCTTCCAAAGATGAACAAAACCCAAAGAAGACACTTCAGATTGCAGGTTGTCCCATATGCCATAGTAGACGGTGTTTTGTTCAAGAAAGATGTGAATGGAGTCTTTGCTTGAGATGCATTAGCACAAATCGATTCATAGGGTGTTGGAAGAGTTCCATGGTGGACCAGCTGGTGGTCATTTTGCACCAAGAGTGATAGCTCTAAAAATCATGAAGGTTGGTTATTATTGGCCCAAGATTTTCAAAGTGATTGCTTTGCATGGATCAAAAGATGCAAGAATTGTGCATTCTTCACAAGTAAAGAGAGGCTTTCTACCCTTCCATTGGTCCCAATTTCAGTTGACCAGCCATTCATCCAATGGGGTTTGCACTTCATTGAGTCATTAATCCCAATTCAAGCCAAGGGCATAAGTGGATTTTGATGACCCAGCACTACTTCACCAAGTGGATTGCAGCAAAAGAGCACTCAAGGAAGCAAATGAGTCTAGCATCTTAGACTTCTATGAGGGGATAGTAACCAGATTTGGCATACCTACTACAATAATCTTTGATAATGCATTAGCATTCATTGGATCCAAGGTGACTGAGTGGGCTGTCAAGAATGGGATCTACCTAAGTACTTCATCAAACTACTACCCTCAGGGTAATGGCCAGGCTGAATCTACAAACAAGAACTTGTTGAGGATCATTAGGAGGACTCTTGATGAGAATCAGAGGTCTTGGCATACCAAACTGAAATCAGCCTTATGGGCTGATAGGATAACTCCCAAGAGATCCACAGGTTAACTCTCCATTCAGGCTTGTTTATGGAAGAGAGGCAATCTTGCCCATGTCACTTGAGTTGCCAACATTGGAACTCATGAAGCAATTAGAGTTGCTAGAGTTTGGGCCCATGGAGGTGAGATATGCAGAGTTGATGGAGCTCCAAGAGATCAAAGATCAGGCATCCCAAGCAATGGAGAAGGATCAAGCTTTGATCAAGAAGACCTTTGATAGGAAGGCCAAGAGTAGATCTTTCCAAGTTGGAGATCTAGTGTTAAAATGGGATGCAGATAGAGCAAAACCAGGAAGGCATTCAAAATTTGATGCCATTTGGAGTGGCCCATACATGGTCACAAAGTGTAAGGACAGCAATGCCTTCCAATTGTCTTCATTGGATGGTGAAGAACTGCAAATTCCAGTCAATGGAATCTATCTAAAGCATTGCTACTAAAGGGAAATTATCCACCTTGTAAATATTAGCTTAGGTTTTCATTCCTCCAAGTGCTTGTGCACATTGTTTTGTTGTAGGTTGTTTTGCTTTCCCTAAGTGCTTTGGCACAAGCTTGTTGTCCCTGGAGATGTTTTGTAGTCCTTGCTTCCATCAGGTGATATTCCATCTTCCTCCTTGCAACATTCTAAGTCATTTGGGGTTCTCGAATAGAAAATTTTATGACTCCATGCCCAATGGGCTGCTTCAGGCAACTGGTATCTTCATCTAGCAGGTAGATGACCCCTCTGAGTCGCCAAAATTGTTATCCAAAATGTGCCCCTGCTCATTTTTGTGGCTAACTCCTTGTGTTCTTACCTCTCTTGTGCCTCAGTCTCCATTTTTTATTTTTAGGCACTCAAATCTTTCTAAAAATGGCACCATTGGATAGAGCTCTCTCTCAGCTTTCCAGAAAGGTAAAGTTTTCCTCCTAACTCCTCATATTTTTCAAGTTATGGCTCGGCGGAGTTTTTGTGGGAAATTTTCCCTTAGGAGGCCCGTGGCCAATAGGAAGCCACCACGTGGCACCTGGAGTGGCGGAGCGCGGGGAAAATTTGAAAAAATTTCCAAAGACCAAACGGGTAAAAATTCAAACTTTTGCCCGCCGATCCGATTTTGGCCTGTTTTTGCCCTAAATTTTCAAATCGCCATATCTTTCGATCCAAAGCTCGGATTTTCACGTTCTTTATATCAATGGAAAGCTGGTGAAATTATCTACATGATTCTAGGGTCAATTTTTCATTTTGGTTGAGTTTGGAGAGATAAAATCAAGAAACGCCTCTGGCATGTGGTAATGGCCAGAAATGACGTTTCAACAACCAGTTTTAATGCAAAATGGGTCGCATTCTTCTTCAGCATGGCCAAAAATGTCAGGGCATGGGTCTGTAAGGACACCCATGTTGTTTTAATGCATCTTCATTCAATGGGGAATGGCTTCCACGTTTTTTACACATTTTCTCTCTCTTGGGCTCGACCCATGCATTGTAAAAGCCAAATTTGGCTCATTTTTTGAGGTGGAACATTTTTTTGGATAGCAAGCTTCTTCTTTCACCTTCAACAAGTGATTTTTGCAAGTATCAGACCTTCTTAATGATTGTAATAGGTTTCTGCCTCTTTGATGTTGTAAATGAAAGGATTTTGACAGTGAAAAATGACAGTGCAGACTCTGTGATCAATTTTCAGTCCTTTGTTTGTATTGTCTTGCTTCATTTCAAACCTCTAATTACATCTTATCAGCCTTTGTATGATGTTTCATGTTGCATTTTATGAAATTGTGTCAATTTTCATGAACAAGAAGTGTTCACCACTCCTTTGGTGTATCACCTATTAGTTTAGTTTCAATTTTTACACTTTCTATCTCTGTCTCCTTGGAATTTAGAGTAGGATTAGGATTCAAACCTCTACAATTGTGTAAATAATAGATCTAATTAGAGGAGTTTGAGGAACCCCTCTAACTGGAGATTCCTCTCTCATTTTACAAGTCCCACACTTGGAGAGAGGTTTCAATGTTGTGCAATCACACCGGATTCTGAAACATCAACTTATAAACCTAATTTGCATCCAGGGTGCAAATGATTTCTGCAACAACAATGATTGTGAGTTAGTTGGTTTGACAAGTCGGGTTTGCTTTGGAAGTTCAAACTCGGAGTGGATACCCGGTCTTTTCTTCAAATCAGCTAGGTGTATATCGAAGGGTTTTAGGTCACCTTGTGCCACGAATATTTTCCCTAAGTGTAGAAATCTTATTTCTTGGAATAGCATGGAAGGGATTGCCTTCATGTGGTGTATCCATGGCGAACAAGGATCATATTATAATTGGTTTCCCGATCTATAATATAAAACTCGGTGAGGACTGTCTTGGGTCCTAAAGTGACTGGTAAAACTATGGTTCCAATCGAAGTGGCTTTGAGGCTATCATAACCTCTTAGCGTATTTCGCATCGTGGAACAGTTTGTCTCTCCATATCCTAAATTTTGAAGGAAAGCGAAGGGGACTATGTTAACTGCTGCCCCATCATCAACCATTGCATGTTTAACATAATTATTGTAGACCCAAACTTGTAAATGTAAAGTTGGGTCGCCTCTTCATGTAATTTCGTTATGTGCTTTTTTTTCTTATATCGAATATAAATTCCATATCCCTATCTAGCTGCCCTAGACGATAAACGTCAAAGTACACATGGTTTACTTGCATTTCTGGGGGAAGAGTGATGTTGATTAAATGACCAAGGTCTAATGCTTCTAAGAGAGTAGCTTTGTGGGCAGGAGAGTTCTTTAACAAATCCAAAAAGGAGATGTGAGAGAAGGTTTTGGTTAAATCATTAATTAAATCATAGGCGCCTATGGGTTTTACCAACATTTGTTGATTGTTGTCAGCTTCAACGGATAACTTGGAGTATGCTAAGACAAATAATCCTGTGTTCTTGTTATGGTTTCTACGGGTAGTTCGGTGTCTAACTCCACTAAACCAACTATCTTACTTTGGGGTCGAGATACTAATTAGGGCGATCACGTGGCGGATTTAATGAAGTTGAAGCTTCATGATCATTGTTTCTTGTCATGACACCCTTATTTGTTCCATTAGGATCTAACATGTTATTGTTAGAATGGTTTGGGAGCGGGTCATTGAAGATCTTGAGGGATGCATTTTGAGGGGAAACTGCCCCTGCATAAGTGTTTGGCATGGGTACTACAGAATTTTCTAAAAACATATCTATAAAGAGTTTTTTTATCTTCTGGCAAATACTGCATGAATTTATTATATTCACAACAAGTCCTAGTATCGTGGCCTTGAATCTTGTGGAAGCCACAATATAGATTGGGATTATAGTTTCGAGGCTATTGATTTAAAATCATTGTGACCCAAAATTATGATAAGGTTGTTGGTTGTTAGAGTTAAAATTTTGAGGTTGTTGCCTTTGGTTTTGACTCTGATATCCAGATTGGGTTTCGATTTGGACTTTGTGTTTGGACTTGTCATTGTTTTTGTTGTTGCCATGGTGGATAATTAAAATCCACCGCGTTGATTGTTGGAGTAAAATTATTATTTTGTTGATTATTAACAGGTGGCGAAATGTTTACAACGTTTTCCCTTTTAACTTGGTCAGTTACTCCATCTGTTGTAACTCCGTGGTTCTTGTTAAGGATCTTAGGTCCTTGATTAGAATTCTCGGTATTAGGATAGGCCGCGGTGTTTTGATTGGGAGTGGTTAATTTCCCATTTGTCCCATATATATTACGACCACTATCCATCGCTTGCTGCTTGGTCGATTCGAGAGCACTCTCGATTACATCATTGTAAGTTCTTAGTGGGAACTTCTAGAATTCTTCCTTTATCTCTCTATTGAGAGAATTAAGGAATAAATCGCATAGTTCCATTTGATCCATGTTTGGAGCACTTGCTGATGAGTAGAGAACCATATGCCATCTTTGAATAAAATGTGCAGCGGACTCATTATGTTCTTGTTTGATATGCAAGAACTCCCTGATTCTGTTCTTAACAATTTGTTCATGTCGAAAGCTTTGATGAATTCTGACATGAGTTGTTTAAATGAGTGTATCAAGGCTTCAGGTATTCTGTAATACCAATCAAGGGCAATACCTTCAAAGGTTTTAGGGAATATTTTAGCGACAACCCCATCCCAAGGGAGTAACTCCCATATGGCTGTGGTATAGGATTTAATGTGTGCTTTTGGATCCCCTTCCCCTTTGTATTTGGGCAAATCAGGAAGAGGTCTTGGAAGCATAACGCTTCGTATGGTGAAGTCTAGGGGTTCTTTTAAATATTCTGAATAAGTCCCTATTGTGTAGGCCTTGACCATCAATGGGGCTTACTGAGGGGGTTGAGGTGGAATGGGTTGTTGATATGGCATAGCATATGCGTTTGTAGGAACATAAGGGAATCCCTGTGGTTGAACGAACATCTCGGGAGAAGAGAACATGTCTCCTTGTGGTGATTTTGAATAAATGCTTAAGTAAGGAGAAACATTGTTCTGGTACGGGTTGTCTGGTGCCAAGTCAGGAGGTGTCATGCTTTCAACTGGGGTGGCGTTTGAAAATGCAGTCCTAGTTGGTGTTTGTTATGGGTAACTATAAGGATTTTGAGGAGGCATGCCTAACGTGCCTGTTCCTGTAAGGAGGTCGACCTGACTGGGGTGATGTAGAGGGTTGGGGATTCCTACTTGCCCAAAATATGAATTTTGGTTTGCTTGAGCAAGTTCCAGCCCTCTAACCTTCTCGGTTAAGGCTGAAATGACTTCCATCGACGAAGACGTAGTGCCTTGCCTTAAAGGTGTTTGTTGTATAGCTTGAGGTTGTAAAGGGGTGTGATACCCTGCTATGAATTGATCGTTACCTTACCAAGCTTCACCGAGGGTATTTCCCATAGGTGGAGGAATGGGGGTGTTCTCCTAGAATAGGGTATCAGACTATATTTGCAAACTCCCTATAGGTGGATACATATTTTGGAAGCATTTTTCACTTTTAGCGAAGCGTGCTAAGTACTTCTCATCCAAAAAGGGGAACGGGTCTGACTGTCTACTGATCTATGGTCTGAACAAGACCCAAGGAGATGAAGCAGAGTCCCCAGTAAATGTCATGTTATTAGAGTTTGATGGCTCTGGCTATTGTGTTTATGAAAACTGATCAAATTCTTCGATTCGGAACGAAGAACTAGAGCTAGTCCTGTGAGGGGGAGTTTAAGATGACAAGTAATTACTCGAATAGTTATCATCCCATGCAGAAAGCAAGGGTGATGGTTGTCTATTTGTTTGACTATACTTTACTTCGAGACCTGAGAGATGTCTACCATATGCATCGTATCCCGACATATTCGGGGGGTATATGAATACCTGCAGAAGAATGGAAAAGAGAGAAGGTGGATGGAAGAAATGAAAATAGAAAGAGGGATATTAGTTTGTTTCATGTCGGTTCACCAATTTTGTACGATGGAAAAGTAACATGCGAGCATGGGAATCTACAAGTACCTCTTCCTCATACCCGACCTCTCGAGGTCGTGTTGAGACAGCCGGTGAATGTTGAATGCGAGATAGATACAAACAAGCTAATCGAGTAATCTTAAATCCTCAATACACAATAATGGAATCTATAAATCTAAGGCGAAGAAGGCCCTCCTAACTTGAATTGGTGTAATGGTTTGTTCAGATATAATGGCTGCTCGGAGGCTCCAATCAATGTTGAGCTCTGTCGAGATCCTATTTCTTGGTTGTTGGATACGTGGGAAGTGACCTGTGGGAGCTTCATATATATCTCCAGACAAGGTCATAAAATGGTGATGGGTGATTTAGTGGGTTCACGGTTAACTATGGGTGGTTTTCTGGTCTAGCCCAGAAAATATTAGATTGATTGGCTTCTATGTTTAATATGGAGAACTATACTATAATATCTGGCGGGAGTGGTGAGGATCTAAATACCAACATTCATAAGCCGATGTCAATACTTGATTGATTTATAGGCCCATTGGGTTGTGGGACTTGGGGATCACAACCATGAGTTCGTGGTTGTTGTGGACCTATTATGGTCATGTGAAGAATCAATCCCTTCTCCCAACTATCCAGTAATCATATGTCTTTTTAGCCTCTACGTTTAGAACTAGAAGTTGTATGATTTTCTCGAGTACCTAACATGTGTTCTGGCAACTTGAATACGTAAGCTAGTGTCTATGTTAATGAGGAGGTCTCTCATGTTAGGCTGTGGAACCAAAGGATCGCAACCAAATGTTTGCTCTCATTCGAATCCTTGCACAATCATTTAGATGTTTTATCAAGGTAATCTATAGTTTGGATGGTTTGACCAGAATGTGTAAGCTTTGTCGTCTTCGATATTTAATCCTCTTAGTTTCTCACTAATTGCTTGTAAGTTTGTTGTTGCTCGAAAGACCTATATCCTAAGGTCCTAATCTATATCAGCTAATGTCATGGGTAGATTTGGTTGAGGCACTATGGGTTCAAATATATACTCTCTAGGCTCTCTAGGTCCTGTGATTGTCATACAAAATGATTCAACTTTTAACTAACATTTAATAAACTGATTACAAAAGAGGTATTTACACTATGTAAGCATCCTTCTATTTTTGTATTTTTCAATGACGTATTTCAATGAAATTTGAAGAGCAACTACTCTAGTATATTTATAAAATGGACAACTAATCTAGAAACAGAATAAAAACAAGCAACGTAGCCTAGTATGGCTATTCGCCTGTGTAGTTGTGATCTTATCCTAAATATCTAAGCAGCTATATATTTAAATTGAAAAGACTCTCGATCCTACCTTAGAAGTGAGGAATGAATCACAGTTTCTTAGAAATTATCAATCCCCATAGCTTCTATAGTGATATCAAGAGTAAACTTTTGATGGAAACGAAATGATTTACTACTCTATTTGATATGTTGTAACTAAAACTTTGATAGCTCAAACCTAGCGTTTACAGAAGAGTGGTAAATATAGTTGTGTGTGATTTCACCCCCTCGGTGTGATCTCCTCATTACTTCGTGTCCTCGTGAATCCATAAATTATGTATATGATAGTATCAACAGAAGATAGCAATTGAATAATGGCAGCTTTGGATATAGACCGAATACAATGCGAGTAGGAGAGGGATAGCACAAGTGAACAGAGCTTGACTATGCAATTCCTTGTGGCATTTATTCTGGGAATACAACACAAGTGTACCGAGAGTTTCAAAACTATCCTTGTGATAAAACAAAACCTGCAACTTTAATGGATTCTAGTCTAGAAATGAAGTTATTCTATGTTAAACTAATTGTATGAAGTAGCAATGGAACAAGACTAAAACAAGAAGATTATATGACCTCTAAAATACCAACAATGGAAGCAAAACATGAAACTAACAGAATTCTAAGCAAGAAATTGAAATATTGAATAAGAGAATTGAGAAGATGAGGGGCCATTTGCTTGAAAACAAGCTAGCTATTTATAACCAATGCATTTACCAGAGGGTAACTCCCATTTGATCTCTTTTACTATAAACAAAGGAAAAACACTATTCATAGGGAGTAGAAAACATTAATGCAAGCCAAAGTTGTTGAAGAAAGTGTGTAAAACTCAAGATTTACGTTTGACATGATCATCAGAGGAATCTAGAAAATGTGAACAAAATCACCACCCTGTGCAAGGCGGTGGTTATGGGACCGCGGCCTGTCTAAAGCGGTGGTCACGGGACCACCGCCCATGCAAGGTGGTGGTTCCGTCACTAAAGAAAAAAATGCAAGAAGAAGGGGGAAAAGGGGAAAACAAGGCATGCGGAGGCTAAGCGGGGCATGTGGGATACAAGTGTATACTTGGTGAGCCTTTCTAGATTCTGAACACCTTGCAAGGAGACTTGTATCATCATTGGGGCACGTGTAACATCGTTCGGGCAGCGTGTAATACCCTACAAGTTTGGGTACGTATAATGTTGCTTAAAGACACGTAAAAAAACAATGACCCCAACCGATGGTTAGTATTTTATTTTAATGTTAGTTTTCTTATCATTTGGTGGTTTGTTTTTGTTAGGGGTGTTATTAGTTTCTATTAGCTATGTTGTTAGTATGTATATGGTTTTGTTGTTGATTTTGGCTTTATGTTACTTTTTATCTTGTGGGTTTTGGTCTGTCATGGTGTTTGTCTCATAGAGGGGCGTTGACAATGTATGGAGAAGTGACCCCATAACCCTCCTTCACCACTAATAAAAAAATCAAAATCAATTTGATTCATATAAAAAGAAATATTTATTGTGGTGAAGACATTATACTTACATTTTGAAAGATAATAATTTATCGATATTTACACCAAAAGCATTGTATAAATGGGATGGGAGGTTATTTCATATGACACACAATATCAAATAGTGGGCTTGGATTTTGTCGATAGAATTTAAGTAATTAATGACTTAATCGTAAATTAAGAAAATAAAGAATCTTTGTCAAGCTTGGACATTACACGTTATAGTTTGACGGTTTTATTAATAAAAATCCCTCCTCCAGTAAACCTAAGAGAAGTTTGCACTAAACAATATATGGACGAAAGGAAAATTACAATTTCCGCTAACACAAGGTGTTAATTGTCCATCATTTTCAATGCCTCGTTTCTTTTTTTTTTTTAAATTCTATTCTTCGATTTTCTTACAAAATGACCCCAAAATAAATAATTTAATTTGGCTTCACTTATTTATAACAAGGAAACAACGACAATATAGTTCATCCACTTTATCAATTTTGAATCTTTTAGTTCTTTGGTAAGGGAAGTTCATGTATTTATCGTTAATATTAATAACACAAAAAAATTGAATTTATGTTATAAAAATATATATCAAGCATTAGAGGGTGTGTTTCTAACTATGGATATACTTACGGTTGTAATTTTTTAGTGTCATAGTTGTTTACACACAACATTTTATCAAGACATTGTTCAATCTAATACAAGTAATTTTTTTTTCGTAGTGAGTGTGTACTTACAATCTACAAATTTATATTTATAATATATATATATATATATTAGAGATTCGTTGTAGTGAGGGTTTTTAGAGTCAATATGGAAATGTCGGGTAAAAAAATATACTCATCCTTACAATTAATCAAACATTATATTAGAAAGAGGCCGACTTATTGTGGCATCATTCCTATATGCATAAGGATTATGATATATTGGGGTTTATATGTTATCGCAAACCAAACCAACCAACCAATGTGGGATGAATTTCATGTGTGTCGAGTCTTGTTTAGATGTGGAAGGAACAACTTTTCAAATGAAAAAAGAGACATAATTAGGCCAAGAATTTTTAAAAACAAACTAGAAAACCCGTGTGATATTTTATTAAACTAGGTTTAATAAAATATTACACAATTTTTCCAATTCATTTTTTAAAAATCATATTTTTCTTAAGTACATCTTGGAATTGCTTTTATGACTCTAAAATCATCATTCATCTAAATATACAATATACTGAATTACAATATTATCTCACTTTTCCATATCCATAATTATTTTTACGTGGATCTTATGATTAAGATGATCTAAAAATATTATTATTGAAGGAGACTCACTTCTAGTTATCAAAGCTATTGAAGGCAAGTGTAAGGTGAGCTAGACCATCAAGAATATAGTTAAGGAAGCCCAAAATATTATTGAATCCTTTGATGACATGGAACTATGCCATGTGTTTCGTGAATCCAACTCCAGTGCGGATGGATTGGAAAATCAAGGAAATTATTTGAATGCGTGGGAGGAATGGAATGGGGAATTACCATGGAGACACATTGGCATCCTTATTAATAATGAAAGGATCCAGTAAACATAGCCACATGAGCCTCAATATATTGGGGTAGGATTTGCATGGCAAGGCTAAAGGTAATGATGACATGAGAAAGGCGGTGGGAATTGGCCTTAATTCAAAGCTCGAGGGGAAGATTTTGCATCATATCAAGTAGGATGTCACAATTTGGAGGTTAATGCGGAAATGGGGTTTTATTGAGTTCATCAAACATATCAAAGGTTGGGACCCGGATCTAGCTTTGGATTTTTCTAAGGCGTGGGATCACAGTCACATCAAGATAAGAGGGATGGAGTTTCATGTCACTAAGGACTATATTGTTGAAGCCACGGGCATGGAGATAGAAGGTCTAAATTTTTTCAAGGATAAAAAGAGGAGGAATCAAGAAATCTCGAGTTTTATTTGGCCCTAATGAGAATGTTCATCTTTTTATGATGGAATTGCAAGAACATGCATGCAAGAAATATGGGCCAATATGTGCAAAGTGGTCATGAAATATCTCACTCTTGAGGACAATTTCAAGAAGATTTACACTCATCACTTATCTATTCTGAACTATTTTAGACACAACCATGTGATGATTTTTCCATTTCATCTTTGAAGGTTTTTATCTCAGTATCGATTTTTGAATTCCGAAAACGCAGAGGTGGATTCTCCTCTCCACCACGGGTTGATTCTTTTTCTATTTTAGAAGGAAATCATGTCCTTGCTCCCATCCCTCAACACATGGATTATAATAATGAAACCTTTCCCGAGTGGGTTGAATAAGAAAAAGAAGACCGCTGAGGTGCTAAATAGGGAAGAAGTGGTTATTGAAGCTCTCAGGACATGAAAACAGTGAGTCTTCTAAGGGGAAGGATGTTGTGGAGGATTGTGTTGGTGCCACCAACAAGGATGCCAAGATTTCTACCATGGAGGTGGTCAATGGCATGTTACTTAATGTCACCAAACATTTGGTTGAGGACATGAGGGAATGGAATATTAAGGCAGCCTTGCAGGAAAAGTGAATCAATGGTCTCAAAGCTGATTTTATCATGCAAGAGAACAGGATATCGATTTTACAAGAATAGTTAGCCAAATAGGATATGCAGAGGAGTAGGTATAAGTTGCACTGAGCATCTTGGATGAAGAGGAGGCTATGGAGGGCAATAAGGAAGTCAAACATGTGCATTCCCAAGGTCCACTGCAGAGTATGGAGGCGGGCCAAGCTCCAGAACCAGGAGCAACCAAAAAAGGAAATGTTAGCGGACTGTTTTTAACTATTCTATGCCTATGTTGGGCTCTGTGGTTGGTCAATTTATTTTTTCGTGTTGGAGTCCTAGCTGGTGTTTGGGTTTCTCTCTCGCCCTTGTTTTTTTAATCATACTTTTGTACTATGGGTTTTTGGTACCCCAAAACCAAATAGTTATCTAATCTAAAAATTAAGATGATCTAAACGATGAAAATGAAATATAAACAAATTGACTTCGACTTTTAACCAATAAACCATATCTAGCCAACTAAAATTAATCAAATGTGTTTAAATACTATGATAGTTCATCAAATGTGTTTAAAAATCAAGTGAATTATTTATGAATGTTATATTTAAAGCATTATTTATGAACAAATATTTCCAAACTTTTTTGGGTTTCCTTAATGGATTGGTACATATGGTGGAGCCATCTATATTGGAGCATTGTGATGGTTTGCGTGACACGTGGCCACTCGAACACTCTCCCAAATCCCATACACAATTATCTTTATACGTGAATCCTTCCACGTAACTACATATTTAGGTATTATTCATATTGCACCTTCCATAAGCACCACATAATTATTAACGTAAAATAGATGTGGTATAACATTATTCTTAATCTTGAGACTAAATTTAATAAGGTTGACTCATGATACATTTTGTAGATGTATTTTTCAGCTCGTCGGGCTCGAATGACCCTAGGTGCAAATCTTTTGAACTCCAACCTCTTTTGCACAGTAAATAATAATAAAAACAAACCCACAAATCACAAATCCTACCTTGTTTTGACAAAATGAAGATTGTAAAAGCATAAACTATCACATATATATACATACACAAAATAAAGGTCAGTTATGAATTATTTACAAATAATATTGCATGATGTTAGTTGTTGGATTTGTAATGCTAATAAGTAATTACGTCGATAGTTATTTTTCCAAATTGGACTAATGCAAGCAAAATTTGACAATGTACAAGTATCGGATAGATTTGGGTTTTGTGGTCATTACCTTGTGGCCATAATTATACATCATGAATAATTTTAGAGATTTTTTCATTTAGGATAAGAGGTCCAACGGAAGGGTCTCATCTTCCTCTTTCCACCTTAGAATGTACCTTTTATTGTCTTTCATGATTCATTGTCCACGGTAAACCATTATAAAGTGAATTCCTCATCTTTCCCCTACACTTCGCTTGGCTTCACGCGTTAGCGAGCAAATATTGTACTTTCACCGATCTCAACTTTGATTTGTATTGGATTTTTATTTGGTTTTGGGATCAACATGTATCGATTTTTGCATTGATTTTCCTTTAATCTTATCATCATATTACATCATGGATCCTGTATTGATTATTGTGATTCATACCTGCTTGCATTTATCATATCATCGCACCACTAATGAGATCACATAATTTTTCACCTTCTTTTGACTTGCACACCATTTCCTTTTGAATGTGGTGGTTAAAAATTACATTGTTTGAATCTCAAAATGACTAAATGATGTATGACATGCATCGGGAAATGAGAGGTCAAGGTTTTGTGTTAGTGGTAATTAAAATACTACATCATCAAGACTAATGGTGAGGAGAAACCATAATCACTACAAAGAAACTCTAATCACAAATGTGTATGAAATCAATGACAAGAGGAACACATAACACGAGTTTTTGTATCTAACATATGTAGAATTTGGGATTCAAACATGTGCAAGTTTCCTTGAAGTATTCGTCAACCAATTTTTTTCAAAGAAAAATTCCTCAATGACAAGCGCATACCCCTTTTCCCATTCAAATTGTTAACACAAATGACACGTGTTTCATGTATGCCTTATCGTAAGAAAGAGGATTTTCACATAAGTTTTCCCATTTTCTACAGCCCTAAACTTCTCCTCCATCGGTATTATTTCTTTGACACATCCCATTTGGTGTTCCCATCACACATTTCATGTGTGATTACTAGTAATGAAGACACCTTATGGCATATAAATTCCCTAGGTATGAAGAATTCAGTAATTTAAGGATTTAATCAACCTTCCAATTTTTCTTGGAGGTCATTGTTATTTCAAGACTTTAATCATATTTATCCATTGCATTACTCGAAACAATTATAGATATAAATTTTGAGCATGGGTCTTCTTATCCTTTACATTATTCGAATTTGCATAATCAATCTCACTTGTGTGACACATGATGGGGGCATGGGTTTTAGTAACTTTTCATAATCCTTTAATTCCCGGTGTGCAACGGCATATCATCTAGCCTAAGTTGGGAGCTCATATGAGGCGAGCGAAGGCGTCGATCCCCTCTTCTATGTGATCTTTGTCAAGAATGTTACCATGAATAGTAGAACAATGTATAGACATAATTACATACATATTATGATAGAGATAAAGAAACTAGATTTGAGCTTAAATGATCCATATTATGACTATGAATATTAAACAGAACATACATGAACTAGATCTGAACCATGAACATAAACACTCAGATCCATTAAGCATAGATATTCAAAATAATCCACCTCATATATTGATTCATAATTGTTTATAGTAGCCAAATTACATCAAAAGGGTCATAACAAACCAAATACATCAAGAAATAGCATCCTAACCCTACAAAATGACTCTACTCAAAGAGTTCTATACATGCTCTCTCCTATGCATCTAAAGTCTCTCTTGCATCTCTTGCCTCGCATCACACATCTTCTTTGCATCCTTTGTTTTAGATCTAAACACATTCTTAAATAGAGTGGGAGCTCTCCTTTACCGCCTCAACATCACTCAAGAGAAAACCGTATGCCAAATGTCATCATACCCCACCATACTCGAGTACCCTAAACATGTAAATTCCAGCTAACCCATACTTTACAGTTGTTAAGAACAATGATTATATCCTAGAATATTATTTCCTTGGGTTGCAAGTCTCCATGTTCTAACCTTATCCACTATCATGCCTACCCGTATCCTCACGTGTTTTCCATGCAACACCATAACCCAAAATGCGGCTAAGTCTCAAACCCTTTTTGCTTCCACATGCAAACCTTCATGCACTCCATGTCTAACTCTAGCCCTTCATTCCAAAACTGGTTAACTGTTCAAGTTGTCCATGTGTAACTTAGTTATCCTTGTGCGCACTTCCTCATGTGCCTTCTTCCTACATTGTCTTCCACGCGTTTATCCTCTACTCCAGGACTTAGTCATTTTTCTAGGCTCAACATTACCCCACACTAAATGTGTTTTCCATCCTCGAAACAATCTGATCTCCAACAAATAATAAATAATGGAAGAATAAAATGACATGTATCTAGCTTACACCAAAGAACAAAATAATTTTTCTACTGTTGTACAAGGATTGGGAAAGTTTTATTCAAGGATGCTTCAATCTCATTCCAAGCATCCACCTCACTCTGCACCTATTTAAATAAATCCCTATCAGCACATTGACCTCATCGAATGTCATCTCTTCACCTGTTGGCTTGAAAATCTGTCGCTTAGGCAGATTTATGGATAGACAAGGCAACGGTGTGTAGGGCATAGCCCCTCTTTGAGTCAAGAAAGTGGCGGTTTATTCTATTCTACCGGCGGGAATGCATGCGAGTCTCACAATATTCGCCTTCGGGGTTTGGGATCTCATCCCAGTAGGGTTATTTCCAACTACGAAAAGAAAGGAATGAAAGAGAGAATGAAGAAAGATTAGGTCCGAAGGGAGAAAGGAAATGAATTCCAAAGCAGAAAGGTCAGAAAGTTTATGTTTTGGGATTGGTAGTAAAATGAGCCAAACCTACTTGCATAAATGAACAAAGCAATCTTGATGAATAAATGACAATAAAACAAAAGAAGATCTAACGAATAAACACACGAGATCGCGTAAGAAAAATCGATGCATATAACACATGTATTCAAGACAAAAGTCTAAATATTGTATTAAGATTTCCTTCTGTTACAAAAATCTCAAAGTCTTTTATTCTCACTTCTATTTTTCATCTGAAAAGTATCCATCGTCCAAATACAACAAGTATTTGAGTATTTATAGAAGAAGGAGAAGAAGGAAGGAAAAAGGAACCAACCACCTATTTACATAAAATATACAAAATATCTACAAAAATATCTCAAAGTCATGTTGAATTTTGACAACTTGATGGATGACATCATCCCATAGTGCAACATGGATGATGTCATCATTTGTGCCAACATACTTTAGACATTTTACAAAAAGAAAGTCGAAGGAGAGAGAGAGAAGAGAAAGAATTCATTCATCATCGTCATCCTGCGGCCGAAAGGGGGTATCTTGCTTATAACCTGCTGCTACTATGCTCTTGGTCGATGCGGACCAGTGAGTCATATTTGACCTCAACAGGTAGATGATGAAGTAGAAGAATGCATCGTTGATCTTTGTGAATTGGGGGATGCTATTTTCCAGCTTCAGCTCTGGATAGTATTCATAAATTTTGACTTGGGGCCAAACCCCACACCGCATCAGAGCTGGATAGTCCCTTTCTGAAGCTGCAGCATAGACCACGTAGGAGTTCATATAGAACCTCCCCATTGTGTTAAGTTGTTGTAGCTGCTCGGAGATTGTGCTGCTTATGATTTCTACCCATTCAAAGCGTTGATCGGGCACATTTTTGTTCATTGTTTCAAGGTACCGCAGCATCCACTTGTGAAAATAATGGGCGTCAGGAAGCTCAAGACTCGCTCAGGAACGTAATGGTGTCACTGAGTTCCTCTAAAAATTCACTGCGATGAATGACTTGTGGCCACCAAGTCACTACTTTTTGTTCTTGAGATAAACTTCATTCATCAGCTACATGCACTGATCTTCATTGTCGTCCCAGGCCTTGATGCAATCTTCTTGGCTGACGGCCACAAAGTGCCGGTGATGAGGAATGCCGAGCATTACTTCAAAGTGCTAGGCAGTGAGGTTAATTATGACCTCGCCCTTCTCACCATGGACACATCTTGTGTCCTTGTTGTAGCATCGAGCTACCACCATCATAAATTCGTTGTTTACGGCACTAACTGGGATCCCACCAGCAAAGTGCAGGGCACTGCCTATCAGCTTGTCCATCCATGGACTTCTTGTGACCCTCTGGGTTCTGGCCCAGAATTCCTCCATATCAATATGACCCAGCTCTGAGTCTCTGATGTCTAGGTCACACTCTGCTTGGGACTTGGGCATTCTGACCCTCTGATACTTATACTTCATTTCTTCTTCTGTGAGCTTGGCCTTGCCTTTAGATTTGATAGGTTTCTTGCTTGATGTTGACATATGTTCTTCTGAACTTAGTTGCTGATCTGCAAGAATAAGAAGTGAAACCCAATTGAAGAAAGCCATGTCAGCTGTTTGATTTTCCATTGAAATGTTGACAGAAGAAAGAGTTAGCAATTTTAAGGCTTCAGGGCGCAGGGCGCATGAATGCTGCAGGTTACAGGGCTAAATGGTAAGGCGCACAGGAAAGGGCTATTGCAGGGGATAAATCAGCGCCAAAGGGCGCATGGTGCATGGACACTGTAGGGTGCATTCTTTGTTGTTGTAAGCATAGGTGTGCCTGCGCCATATGTATGCGTTTTGTAAAGGCGCACGATTCTTTATGTTGCACGGGAACAGGATGCGCCAGAAGCGCATATAATTTTCATGTTGCATGGAACTTTGGTGTACCAAAGGCGCATATAAGGTTTGTGTAACATATGCTTTTTGTGCGCTTAAGGGAACTTGGTGCGGCGCATGAAAGGTCTGCATGACATGTTGTTGTTGCAATGATGGATGCGTTGTCCGTTTAAAGCTTTGCACTTGGCGCGGATAATTTCTATGTTGCACACATGCAGGGTGCGCCACAGGGTGTAGGTTTTAGCAATGCAACAAATGAATTTGGTGCGTCATGAGGGGCGCGAGGAAAGTGTTTGTAACAAACTAAGGCAGTGCACCTTGAGGGCACAACTTTTCACGATGCAGCAGGCAGGGAATGTGCGCCATTGGCGCGGCTGCTCTTTGTGTAACAGGGCGGCAGATGCGCCATTGGCACAACTATTCTTCATGTTGCAGGGTGTGCCAATGCGCCAAAGGAGAAGAAAAATACAGTTTTCTTTTCAAGCATCAGTTCTCTCTCTGAGGGGTTTCTATGTGGTTAAGCCTCCTTTTGCAGGGTCGTTTGGGGTGATAGAAATGGCTTTAAACAAAGGGTTCCAAGCTAATATTTCAGGACAGAGCTTCCTCTACCAGCAGATCTGGAAAGAGGGGGAAGATCATGTGGAAAGACAGCAGGGGGGGCAAGTTCATGATTTCATTCTTTTCAATCCAATTCATACCCACAAGCAGCCAAAAACCACAAACACGAAGCACAAAAGAAAGAGGACCTCTTACCCGATATTTATAACGAAGAAATGTGCAAATGGGTCCACAAAGCAATTCGAAAGTGACAGTGGTGCTCGAGGCAGTGCACAGAAAATCACATGATTTGCGTTGGTGATGATAATGAATACAATGTGAGACGCGCTATTTATAGGCGAGGAAGCAATAAATGTGCCACCAACTTTTTAAGTGGCGCACCAAAAGAGCTTTATCGACACAAGAAAACATGCGCCCTTTGGCGCACCAAAAGAGTTGTCGACACAAGAAAACATGCACCCTTTGGCGCACCAAAACGCTTGCCAACACAATAATATGTGCGCCTATGGCGCACCGAAAGTGGTGTTGATAGAGGAATATGCGCCCTTGGCGCACCAAAAAGGGGCGCAACAAAAGATATGTTGACAGGAAGGCGCACGCGCCTTGGCGCATGCAGGAAAGACTCAACATAGCTAGTTGAGTCTTTCCCCGCATGCCAGTTGACACAAGAAAGCATGCGCCAAAGGCTTTAAAGGGGGCGCATGAACATTTGATGTTGCATAGTCATTATATGCGCTTGACCAAAAAAGAACAAAAATGGCTAAGTTCGGAAAACTAGATTTCCCGGAAAGGGATTTTGCAACGTTCCAAACGCAAGGAATCCCTTTCGAGGGATTGGAACAAAATTTAGGTAGGGTTATCTGTAAAATTGCCATTGCCAATTTTACGGATAACACACCCTTAGCCTTCAATGTGTCAACAATATTCTCCATTTTCTTGCTAAGGTCGGTCAGTGCATCCATCCTATGTGTCACCTAGGGATATAATTCCTTTACTTTATTCTTAATAGAGGCCCTTAAAATTTCAACGCCTCGATTTCTTCTCAACCTCTACCAGGATCTTGTCACGTTCCACCCGATTTCCTTTGTTCTTGGCCTAGAACTCCTTCAAATCTACCTCATGTGTAGCAACCAACACACTTGCCACCCTATCTCTATCTTCATAGTTTTCATAGACAACTTTGGCCATGTGAGCCATAGTTTTCACTGAAGCAAGAAGCTTAGTGTACCAAGTTATGGTCTCCTTAATTTGTAATCTCTCCTGCTCTTTCTGCCACGTCATAACTTCTTCCACCAACTCTAGTGCAAGTGGTTGCTTCTCCATCATGATGATGTGCGTCAAATCCTCTAGGCAGTGGAAGGTTGACTCATACTTCATGCAGGGGGGCTAAATCTAGGCACGCTAAAATAATGGAGTTTGAGATAACCTCTACTTTCTTGTAATCTTCATGCACCTTCCCCTTCTCTTCTCTCAACTCAGTCCTCAACTGTGCAATTATAAACTCCTTTCCCTTTATCTCCTTATCTCTCTCTATAATCTCCTTGTTCTTTTCCTCTAATTCCTTCTCCAATGCTTTAATCCTGTTATTCCTCTGAATAACCTTGCTTCAATCTCCACCAACACCTTGTTAAGGCATTACATGCCTACTCATCAGTCAACTACTGAGAATCCATAATAGGATTTACCTCCTTGGAGCTCGGTGTGTCTAGCAATGCACCTACATTGACTTCAAATTTCGGCTCATCAACATGGGACTCAAAATCCCATGACAACATCTTCCTTATGTGTGGGTACGCACCATCTTTATCAAATGATGACCAATAGAAGAGGTGGTCTATAGGAATTGTGCTCTAGAAACACGTGTGTAGGACCTTGTTTGGATCATTATCATAAGTCATTATGGGTCCTTGTGATGTTGATGTGCCCTTACCACTTGTGCGTACTCCCTTCGGGAAACCAACTGCTAAACTTGTCTCCCCATCCATGCTTCCATACTTCTCTTTCTCCATTTCTCTGCATTGCACTCCACCTCATGCTCTACCAAGTCCTTGATGATACCCGCCACCTCCTTCTCCACCGTGTCCTCTAACTGTTCACTAGATAGGTGTGGGGTCTCATGCACCTTCATCCCCACTTCTTCTTCACTTATTTCTCCCTCTCGAGCGTCCTCTAAAGATTCATTCTGCTCTTCATCAGATTCATGTACATTGTACACGGGGTTCTTCTCTGACTCATGCTCCTCATCCTCCTCTCCAGTCTCATCACCCTTCATGCTCTCCATTCTCTCAGATTTTGAACTCTGCACTATCCTCTTATTCTTCTTCACCGAATCTGCTCCATCACTGGAGACTTCTCTTTCAGTGGGGATTTATTCCTAAGAGCATAAGTGCTCATTTCAGTGCTTGACTCTTGTTCCCCTGAGGTTTGAACCACACACGCACTCGGTGCCCTACTTGCTGGAGTTTCCTCCCTATCTCTCTTCTTTGTCACTATCTTCTTCCTTTCGACAGGGTCTTCAGGGATGGAGACATCATCCTCAACATATGTGCCTTTCTCAAACTTAGGCCTTAGGTGTATGTACACCCTTGTCACCATTGTTCCTACAAGTGGTAATGTCACAAGCCTTAGCATATGTATGTCATGAGAGACATACTTCTCCACATATGCTCACTTCTGAGGATATACAAGTGTCCTACGCAGTGCACGGTGCTCTGATCTACTTCACTTAGATCAAACCTCAGTTTCTTAGCCTCCTTAAACCTGTTAACCATGCTCTAAAAATACTATGTTGTGAAGGAAAAAGGTAATTTACACCATGGGCTCTTGGTGTCATCAGTCAATGTGAACCTGCCAATGTAGAATTGTTAGTATACTACAAATTCAGCCTCATCCTTCACCAAGGTTGATAATTGCTTTGGAATCCTCCACTCTACTCCAAATGCATCGCGCATCCACTTGTACCACTTATCCAAGCACACCTTGTATGCAGGTGTCATAATTTCACAAGTATATGCTTCAAACCTCTTAAGCTGGGAGGGGTTCTCATCAGGGTACTCCCAAATGTTGTTATTTGGCCCATCAAGCACTCCAATCTCTAAAAACACAATGGTAAGAAGAATATTACCATACATAATTTTATCTCCATCTCACACGGCATCAATGATATCCTTTGTAATGAAGGTCGAGATGTTGTAGATGGTCCCCTTTAAAACCTTCCTGCAAACATTCAACCATCTCTTGTTCACTTGTGCTTGTCCATTCATCTTGGTGAACAAGAACATGGCCATTTTCATGACTAATCTAGTGATCTTGGAAATATCAAAGGTGTGCCTACCCTTCTTGTATTCATATGCCTTATTTGTTTCCTTGACCTCATTATCACCCAAGTCATCATCTAGTGACTCTCCTGTGTAAATAAGTCCAATGTACTTAGAGATCAACTATGGAGTTATGTGCATCCTCCTTCCTATGAAGTAAAATTAATATTCATGCACACGTGACATAAGCCATTGGTATAATCTCTCAAGCTTTCCGAAAATGGAAACTCATAGAGTTGCAAAATCCCAGCCTTCTCCAATGTCCTCTTCACGGAGTCATCATACACTGATGTCGTCATCTTCTGTTCTTTCTCCTATAGGGTGAACAAGCTCCAATGTCATATCTTTCTCATTTGTATATGTCATATGGTTATAATCACTTATAACCATTTTGCACACGTGAGATACCCAATCCATCCCCAATAATACCCCATCTGGGTATTGCATCTTCGCATACCATTCTTTGTTGAAACTTGTCAATGTGACTAGTTTTCCCTTTCCCTTTCCCTTCTTCTTGGGTGAAATGTTTGATCCTTTCCTTGGTGCCATTTTCCTTGTTGGGTCCTTGTTAATCCTTCCTTGTATCTTGCTTTCTTCTTTGCTTAATCCTTTGGCTCCAATCCTTATGCACAAATTCTTTAAACTTTTCCCTAGTTTCTCAAACCCTAACCTGAAACCCTTTCTTCCACAAGACAACATTAAAACCCACATAAATCCTTCCAAACAACCACTTTTTGCATGCTCATGTACTTCGTTCCAATCTGGTTCTCAAATCTTTCACTTCGCATAATTTTCACAAATTTCTTGCAAGGATGCCCTAGTTCACAAGAGCTCTTCTACAAGTAAACGCAAGGTGAAAATAACTTACCCTAACTCCTATTTATAGTTTTCCACTTTTTACCACATTAATTTCCATGCCACCTACACCGTGTACTACCACATTAAATTCATCTTTTTCCAGTGCGTTCCTCCCACATGTTTTTTCTAGCATGTTTCCTTCACGTGTATAACCTCCTAAACCTTTTGGCATGCAAAACTACATCGACTACAAACTCCCTTATGCACGCTCTCCATGCCTATGAACAATGAATATTTGCAAAAGCTTAAAAAATGGGGCAAGAACAATAAAGAGGCCCCAAAAAGCTTTAAACAACTAATCAATGGACCATCGAATTAGAGCTAAGCAAGAAACTATCTCTTTGCATGCATATATGAACTTGAAATAAACATTCAAGCCCTAGCATATCTAGATATTTCTCTTCTCCATGAAAGCTAATGAAAAATGAACCTATTAAAGACTCTTAGCAATTATTTTGTGATTTATGAGAATGAGAGCTCACCATTAATGGCTTCTAGGCCAATGGTTCTTCCCATTTACTCAAAGCTTGGGTGTGTAGTGCAACTAGCAAAGCAAATAGCTCAATAAACAAATGAAAGAAGCTCCTAATCCTAAACAATAATACTATAGTTTAGCCTAGAGAGGAGAAGTGTTCTTAGAAAAGTGAGAGGGGTAGTGGGGTATTTATAGTTTTCCATTTGGGAAAGTGGAAGAATTTTGGTGCATGTGGGACAAATGAATAAGCCAAAAAGCACTTTAGTGAGTCAAAGTAAGATTTTGACTAGGCTTAAAAGAGGTTAATCATGGTTTAGGACTAGTTAAACTAGGTTAGGCTAGTTAATCTTGTTTAGAGAGTAATTAGGGTTTTAAGAGGGTTTTGAGAGATTTAATCAATCTAATGAAATGGATTGATAGTCTATGAATCTATTAGAAGTGGTTTAGAATAGATTAGCAGAGGGTGTAGTCAATATGAGGCTATATTAGCCCGATTAGTTGGTTACAAGAGGAATACGGCCAATAGAGTGTCATAAAGGAGGAGTTACATAGGTCTAATTGACAATGTGTCGTAAATTTGCAAAGAGTGGGATAGTGCAATATTAGGAATAATAGTGCTTTGATCAAAATACGGTGTCAAAGTTTCCCCTCTTTGGAGTGGCGTAAGCTACGCCACTCCAAATAAAGTAGACAAAAACAAATGACCATAAAATTTTGAAAGAGTGGAAGGAAAATTAGTAGGGTGAAGGATGCCCCATCTAGTGTAAATATGGCAATTCAAGAGGTCGATCGATGATCGAAAAGATGTTAGAAAGAGAGAAGAAATAATAGTGTGAAGGGGAAGAAAGAGGAAGTAGGATAAAATAACCAAGGGGAGTTACTTTGAGCTATCTCGTGATGTTGTTTTTCCTAAGACAATGTTTGATTACATCATATTGCTAAGAATCTTCATCATCGGTCCTTATTAAAATATAAGCATACAATAAAAGTGTAGAATGACATGAAAATCCATAATACAAAGCTTCATCCATTGCTAAAATTGCCAACTCCATGCAACATACAAAATGCAATGCAATACAAGAAGTGAACAAGATGATCTAACAGAGAAATAAGTACAAACACACACACACACTCAAACCAACAACGTTTCAGATAGTTGCACAAATATTTTGTTATTGAGCTGAAGTCCCAAATTTCAGTGATAAATGAAAAGGGTATAAATGATGCCCCAAGAAAATTTTACATGAAAGTGAAATATGGAGGACACTTGGGTCCAATGAAAAAAGTAGCGTGCATGATAAAACAATACCAGGAAACTCATTGTGCCCCAGAGTATAGACAAAGCAAGTAGCGTAGCCTTCATAAATGGTTGTAGGTTGGGTGAGCCATGAGTTGTTGTTTCAAAACAAGTGAAAATGTCAATAATATATGAGATGAGTGTCATGCGAGAGACACATATTTTAGCTGTAAATGAGCTTGTTACCAGTTTGAGTTCATTTTTATAAGTTTTACGGTTTTTTGGATTTTTGAATGATTTTATAATTTTTTAAGTTTTTGATCGATCGGAAGAATTTAGGAGATAGAAGATCACCCAAAATCATGTGAACATGCCCTATGGCGAAGAAATGGGCATTGGGTAGATATAAAATGCCTCAGTGAGAAGAATAATGAGTCAACCAATAATTATTAAATTAAAATAATCATCGTGACGGGAAAAATAGAAGAAGATAGCAAAAAACAGCACCAGAAAATTTTTAAAATACCCCGGGTGAAGAAATGATCGCTAGGTAGTACATAGTGCTCTAGCTTAGCGAATATTAGTAAAAGTAATCATTTTTAAATAAAAATAATTATTGTTGTGAGTAAAAGAAGCATTATAGAGATCATGGTAGCCAAAACATGTCGCGGGGCATCACAGAAACTTAATATACCCACCTAGGAGGGGGTAGACCATCACGGATAGTTCATTTGATGTGGAGCTCTTGCTGATTATCACCACGAGTGTTTTTGAGTTGATTTGAGAGAAGGTGAGACTTGAGAGGATGAAGAGATGAGATGATTTCATCTTGGACTACTGCGAGTGAATGCAAATGGACTATATGTGAGTGTTATATCCTTACATGTTAATTTCATCATTTATTGCTTAATTTTTTACATTTTTACGCCATCTTTAGGGTAGTTAGGGCTAAAATCACCACATACACACACGCATATGTGCGAAAAGGATGGGTACACATACGCATATGCGTTGAAACATGGATATGCATACATGTGTCCATTGGTCGGACACATATGCATCCCACATGTGAAACAACATGGGCGCATGCCACGTGCCAAATGGCACGCGTATGTGCCAGACTAGGCGCATATGCGTCTTGCGAGGTTTTGAAATTTTGGGGGAAAAGCTTGGCGCGTATGCATTGAAAGGTATAAATATATGTGTTGGGCACATATACGTCGAACAAGTGTGTATGCATTGAATGGGGCACGTATATACCTAGAAGAAACACTTTAATAATTTTTTGAGAAAAATAAGTCAAGTGTAGATGAACGTAGGCTAGAAATTGATAGAAGTAAATAGAAATTATTATGTTTTTAGAAGAATAATAGAAGAATATACACGAGTGTAGACATAAATAGCCTAACAAGTGTATTTTCATTTTGCAAAGATGATTACTTGTGATTTAGAGTGGTATGGTCGCTTAGTGGCTATAGAGGTGGATTTTGATGAGAAGGATAGGAAGATACTAGATATCCTCCTATATGTGACTAGATTAGCTTACATGGCTGATATGCCATAGATCACACTAGACCATGGCCTCTGACGCCTTACGAGAGGTGGCACAATGAGAGCTAGTGTTTCTGGCTCCCAACTAGCAAGATTACCATCACCTTAGAGGATTTGTGGCGGATATATCAGGTTCCCATCCAGGGTGAGTTGATTCAGTATATAAGCCATCAGCCTGATATTGATCATTGTATTCTAGAGTTTGAAGCTCCAAATATACCTCACCGAGGTATGATAGTCATATTGTCCCGGTCTGCATAGTAGTAAATCACGAGATGGATCGGGTGGTAGTATATTTGATGGCCTTTGTCAGTGGAGTTTTTCTCCTTGACAAGACTGAAGCCTCATTTCTGTTTGGTCTTATCGAGCCATACATGGATTGATTGATGGAGAGTGATATTGTTGGGGCTAGTGCATACTGGTACATTTATACAGGGAATTACACTTGATTACTTACTACCGTCAGAAGATGGTAGTTCTAGCTATATTGTTATAGCTTTGGGTGTGGGTGCGGTATGCGCTCGCGCTCTAAAGGATCCATCTTGGTTGGGTTCTGGTCGGTGATGATATGCATCCAAATATGGGAGATACCTTCCACTATCGCCATGAGTTTGATGAGCTTCAGCAAGCTGCGATAGTATGGAGGTCGTATAGATTAGACCTATGCATACCCCTTATAAAAACCTCAAAATTCACAAAAATGAAAAAGTTAAAGGATCAAACAGGTTAGTTTTCAACAATGAAATCCTATTTCTAGATTGGACCCATTAAATGCTTTAGCAAAAGGAAGAAAAATCCCTTTTAAAATGTGAAATATGTTAAAAGACAAGCTTTTAAACCCTAGAAAGCATAAAAATGGTTAGAAATGGACATGCAATGCCTAGAAAAGACTTGAAAAGGAATATGGAGTAAGTCCCACTAGGCGTGCCAAATGTGAACAAGGAAAAGTTGCAAAAGCTTATAAAAATGGGGCAAGAACACTAAAGAGGCCCCAAAAGCTTTAAACAACTAGTCAATGGACCATCAAATTAGAGCTAAGCAATAAACTATCTCTTTGCATGCATATATGAACTTGAAATAAACATTCAAGCCCTAGCATATCTAGATATCTCTCTACTCCATGAAAGATAATAAAAAATGAACCTATTAAAGACTCTTAGAAATTAGTTTGTGATTTATGAGAATGAGAACTCACCGATGGACTTCTAGGCCAATGGTTCTTCCCATTTACTCAAAGCTTGGATGTGTAGTGTAACTAGCAAAGCAAGTAGCTTAATAAACAAATGAAAGGAACTCCTAATCCTAAAAAATAATACTATATTTTAGCCTAGAGAGGGAAGTGTTCTTAGAAAAGTGAGAGGGGTAGTGGGGTATTTATAGTTTTCATTATGGAAAATGGAAGACTTTTGGTGCACGTGGGACAAATGAATAATCCAAAAGTACTTTAGTGAGTCAAAGTAAGATTTTGACTAGGCTTAGAAGAGGTTAATCATGGTTTAGGAATAGTTAAACTAGGTTAGGCTAGTTAATCTTGTTTAGAGAGTAATTAGGGTTTCAAGAGGGTTTTAAGAGATCTAATCAATCTAATGAAACAGATGATAGTCTAAGAAGCTAGTAGAATTGGTTTAGAATAATATTAGCGAGGGTGTAGTCAATACATGAGGCTATATTAGCTCGATTAGTCGATTACAAGAGTAATAAAACCAATAGAGTGTCATAAAGGAGGAGTTAGATAGGTCTAATTGATGGTGAGTCATCAATTTGCAAAAGTGAGATAGTTAGTGCAATATTAGGAATAATAGTGTTTGATCAAACTACTCACGCTTAACCTCCTCAACCTTCTGGTGCAAAAACTACAACAACCGTAGACTCCCTTATGCATGCTCTCGATCCGAAGTACATCTACCTCTGCATTTTATACCAAGTAGTTCTTCCTGCTTTGATGCCTACCTCATGTTGCTCTGCGCATTCATCACTATACATGGATTTCATAAAACTATTTCTTGACACCATTTTATCTCCAACCATTATCACTTATGTTACATGTGTTCCTCTAATACCACATGTTTTTTCATTCTCTCTCGGACCACCAACAACATTACTCCAAATGCATGCCTCTTATTATGCTCTCCACCCCACACTAAAAGTATGTGTGGTCCTCTACACATGAAACATCTTAGATAGTAATTGGTTATTGATGTGCAAACGCTCTTATTACACAACACACCAAACTAACAGAAAAATCATAGCAATGATGAAAGGAAACACATATAAAGGAAAATGTATTAAAGGAAACCTAAGCTAAATGGAAATACTGCCTTATTACAAACACAAAGAAGACTTATTTATAGTAGGGCTTCAACCTACTCCCATTAAAGAAATTAGGAAACTATGTGCCATCCAAAGCTTCTAGCTGGTAAGCACTTTGAGTCAAGTATATAGATCATGACATATGGTGCCAACTAATGCTCTTAGAACTTCCTAGGGTGCGCAAATACTTGGAATCATACAAAAGAACCATCTGTCCAACCTCCAACTTCTTATTTTTAATGTGTCGATCATGTTAAGCCTTTTGTCTTATTTTCTCTATCTTCTGGCTCCATCGGGCTATGACACGCCTCTCATCCAACTACATTAGTTTGTCTATGTGCTCTTCAAGTGCTTGTTCATCAGCTAATCCTCCTATGTGCGCAATACATAGGGATGGTAACATAAATTCAACCGGTAAAACAACCTCGACACCAAACACCAACTGAAAGGGTGTTGCTTTGTTTAGTCTCTTGTAGGTTGTTCTATAAGACCAAAGAACAACAAAGACTTTATCATCCCAATCCTTCCTTCCAACATCATAGATCTTTGTCAATGTGTGGCTCAAAATCTTGTTGAAAGATTCAATAGTTCCATTAGCTTGTGGGTGATAGGGTGTAGTCTTATGATGGGCTACCATAAATTCGCCAATAATATCCTAACAGTCTCATTCAAGAAATGAGTACCCCTATCACTTGTTAAACTCAATGGACATCCATACCTACTTATGATATTCTCCCAAAGGAACCTTGTTGCAATAGCTGTAGTGAAATCCTTCGTAGGTGCTACTTCTGCCCACCATGTAATATAGTCTATACAAGTAATGATGTAGCACGACCCTATCCTGTGCATCCAAGGGGAAATAGGGCCCACAAATTCAATTGCACATTTTTCAAAAGGTTCCACACTTGTTATAGGCCTCAACGACATTCATCTCTATGCCCAGGCTTCCCAAGGCACTGGAAATGATCACAACCCCTGACATATTCTTGGCAATCCTTATACAATGTCTCCCACCATAAACCAACCATCAGAATCTTGTGTGCTGATGGCTCACCCTGCATACTGTCCACCAAAAATCCCTCTATGAGATTCCTCCATAATACCCACGTGCTCATGCTCTAGTACACACCGTACAAAATCTCATCTCGGCCAAGTTTGTATAGATCTCCACCAATCAACATATAAGGTGTGACACAAATGGAAAGTTGTTTCCTTTTTATACTCTTTAGTCCATCAGGTGCCACACTTGTTCGTAAAAAGATAGAAATATCCTCCAAATCAGTGGGCACGCATTGTAATCTTAACAAATGTGCATCCACATTGTGTCTTCAATGCTCTGTGCATCCTCACTGAATTAATTCTAGAAAGATGGTTAGGTCCTAAATTGCACTTTCTGGTTTTACTACCACCAAAAGTCAAATTCTTGAAATAATAGGATTTAACAACATATGTTCCCTATGACATAGGATTGTTTACCCAATACTTAATATTCGGTGATATGTATACAAGATAAACGAAGTAGCCAACAAGTACTACCTAAACTTATGCAGTGCATAAATCATAGACAACACTCGTTCTCTGTTTTTTGTGTAATTATGCTCAAGCTGAGTTATATTTTTTTGCAAAACATAAAGGGTGGTCATAATCCCTTCTCTTGGATGTGCAAGAAATAATATGATTTTCATCCTGATGCATCCATATGTATGTGAAATGGCTTGTCTCAAGATAGAAAGTGCAAAATGGGCGCAATAGTAAGCTTCTCCTTCAACGTATCAAAAGCCACTTGTTGCGCCTCATCCCAATGAAATATTCCTTTATGCCTCAATAGTTATTCCAAGGGCACGTTCATTCGGCATAGCCTTTGATGAATTTTTTTAGTAACCCATATGCCCTAAAAATCCATGCACTACACTTTGATTGGTAGGCTCCTCCAAACCCAAAATAACAACAACTTTGGCAGGGTCCACCAATAAACCTTCCTTTACAAATAATATGACCTAGCAATGTGCCAAAAGGAGTAACAAAGACACATTTCTTAATTTTTAGAGAGATACTTTTTTTATTAAGGGCAAATAGTTTTGAAGGGCTTGAAGACTATACCACATGTACAAAAGGGCTCAAAGCCGAGATAATAAACATGAGAAAAGCAACCCGAGAAGGATCAAAATGCAGACAACTAAGAAGGCTCATATCCTTTAGATATATTACAATAAAGGTGAAGAGTGGATCTAAATGTCAGAGATCCAGGAAGCAAAGACAAGTTCAAAAAGAAACCAAAAGAGAAACAGAATACGAGCACCATCAAAAACAGCTCAAGAACGCATGATAGCCGAGATCACGGCCAAAAAACAAAGACATCAAATTACTTGAGGGCTCTGTCAATCTTGGCCTTGATGGCCTACAGTGACATGAAAAAGGCAATGGTGTGGCACGAGAGGGTTCCTTCATGTGGCAGGGAGATTGCAATGTCCCTATTTTCTTTAGGGCCCCATATATCTTCATTGATTCCACTTAAGCTGCAAACACTGTGGACGTGCTGTTCAATGAAGTTATAGATGCTTTTTAGGGCAGACAAAATACAGTCATTGCGGCTTTTGGCATTCCCCAATCTGCCATCAAGGGACTGCAGCTTCTTGAAGACTTCATCAATGACCCCCTCTTCCTCCTCACCTTGTAGGATCCTTTTACCTTTGGCTTTCTCCATGTTCTTAAGAGCCCCTTTGAGCTCTTGAATCTCCTTCTCCAATCTGTCAACCTTCTCCAGCAAATCCTCCTCCTTGGGCTTCTCCATAGGCATGCTGATATGCAGGAGGCTTTCAGCAAGTTCTAAGTCCTTGTGGCTCCTAAGGACACGTTGGGAGGTAGGGATTCTAGTTTTTAGGCTCTTGCTTTTCTTCTTTGAAGCCCACATCATCGTGCTTTCTTTTTGGCAGGGGTGGAGTGGGAGCAGTATGGGTAGGTGGGGGTGTGGAGGAGGGAGGTGGGATGGGGTTCATGGGAGGGCAACTAGAAAAGTGGCGGTGAATGAGGAGTATAAGGCCACAGTGCGGGAAAGACCCTAGAGTGATTTTGCACCTCCCTTATAGACTTCTCCAGGGAGTTGATCAGATAATGAGGAAAACTAATAATGTTATTTCTACGAAAATGATTTAGAAAAATCAGATGCTTGTGTGGGATAGTCACATATCTTCCTTCTAAGGTAACATACCTTACCACCATTTTGGCAGTTCATCAAAAGGTGCGGGGATCGAAGGTCCACCTTGAGGCCAGCAGTTACAAACTCAAGGTTCTCTCCCTCTTCCAGAAATTTCTTGGTTTCAACCTCCCTGTCGACTTTCTTGTTGAAAAATTTTGCACCTTCCAAGTTGAGACCAGTGACCTGAGCTATGAGCTCTTCAGTAATTTCCATTTTCATGTTATTGTACTTGACAATTTTGTTCTTCCAACCCTTGGCAAATTTGATGGAGACGTCTTGGTCGAAGCCTTGAATCCTCTCAATGAAATTTGACAGGCCCCCGATTTGCAGGTACTCCCAAATCTCCATGTTCTCTTTCCACTCAGGGTTGTGGGTCGGCTCGGTCTTGCATGGCAGACCCCCATGTTTCCTCTGTTACTATTCTGTTTTTAACGGTAAAAAAACTTGCAATGTGTGGGACAGGCCAAGCGGTGCTTTTGGTTTTTGAATCTGTTCCTCCCGTGAAAGCTGGCTTAATAATAATGTAGCATTTGTTATTATTGCCCTTCTCCCAGCTTTCCTCCCATGCCAAGAAATGATGGCAATCCAATCAGTCCACACACATCGCATTTCATCCAAATCTTTTGTTTAGAGAGATACTTAACTACCTGCATCTTTCAAACATCAATCTTAAGTTGTCATAATGATATTTTACTAATCCATACATTGTCTAATCATCTAGGTAGAATTTTAAAAACTTATGAATAAAGTCTTGGAATTCTTGTACCACAATGCACAAAAATACAACAGGTGCATTCTTAAGCCCAAATGGAATAACTGTGAAGAAAAGATTCCCCACTTAGTGGTGAAAGTAGTCTTCTCCTGGTATTCTTTTACAATCCTTACCTAGTGATACCTAAGAATCCATCTATAAAAGAGTAGATCTCATGCCCTACTACACCTTCTAAGATTTCCTCAGTAAAAGGCGTTGGAAAAGGATCTATAACACATGTAGTATTCAAGTCTCTGTAGTCTACACAGATTTGTATCCTTCCATATTTCTTGATACTAATCACCATTGGGCTAACCCATTCATATTCTTCAATGGCTTCAATGATCCCAGATTCCAGCATCTTGTCAATTTCTTCTTTTACCTTCACGCGTAGATTAGGATTCATCCGATAAGGCCTCTTCCTAATTGGGCATGCACCTTCCTTTAACTTAATCTACATCTCTCCCAATGAGTGATGAACTCCTTTTAACTCATGATACCCACGTGGGAAAAATCTGGAAGTCCCACAGACAGTTCAATTATCTTTGAAACCTCCTGGTCTGTCTAGTAATCACCAATTGTTTCTTCTTTTGGTTCTGCCTCTGTGCCAATGTTGACCTTCTTCATTTTCAATGGTTCATGGTAAGCACATGCCTTCTCATCTACACTATCCAAAACATCGTGCATACCCTCTGTATGATCAACATCTAAGTTCTCTATTTCTTCATCTTTGATCAGGTACACCATTTTTCCTTTTTCCCTTTCTAGGTAGGTGCGCTCAAACTGCACTTCATCCATTTCTTCCTCTTCAATGCGCCTCCAAATCAGGTTCCCATAGAAATCTAGGATAAGGTCCTAAGCCTCGGTATTATCTCCTAGAGTAAGGCACTTGACTACATGCAAGCTTCATTCACTGATGGTTTAGAAGATAGATACTCAAAAGTATGAATAATACCTATCGTCAACTCCTCTGCAATTTCATGTCTGACAACGTAACTCTGAATGGACATACCAAGTGCGTGCACAACCTTGCAAAGTGGAATAGAACTTATGCACCCAAAGGGAGGGGGGTAAATCTTCTAGGCCTTCCATCCAGGTTCTCTCACATTCTTGAACGTGGTACAAGGAAGATTCCTTCCCATGATAGTCACATATCCTTGAAGGTGCATTGTGTAGAGAAATCTAACAGAGAATGTGATTCTTACCTCGTGTCACTCTATAAGATTATCTTGATGGTAATCCACCAACATGAAGTTGTCCTGTAAGGTATAAATAATAATATTCCTCCATTCTACTTCACAGTCCACTGGACTTCCATAACGCACAAGAAGACATCAGGGTTACCTTCTCTCATGTAACTTGGTAATTGTCTTCCTCCCAGATGCCTAACCAACACATCTTGACAACATGAGTCACAATGCCCTTTAATTCTCTTCCAACCAACTCATAAGTCCCATGCACCCAATTATCACATGCAATGTTAGTCGTATCACTCAAGGACTGAGCATCATCCCACTGAATGACTCCTTCTCTTGATGGCTCAATAATATTTGGGTCTCTGATGGTGCGCACATAAATTATATTGATGTCTTCTTCCCCTAAAGGCTCGACATAAGGCACAGACCTACCATCTATTAGTGGAATAATAATGTGCTCCTTCTTGTTCTCAAAGTTGATGTATCCCTTGTTGAATCATAAATTAGCATTATTCGCATAACACCTAGGGAATCTAAGTAAGGCTAGAAAATTATCTACCTCGAAAATCGCTAAGACTTCAAAGTCCCTAGTGAACTTGGCCCCTTGAATGGTTATGGAAGCATCCTTCAAGACTTGATGGGCATAGCTTTAGTTCTATTTTCCATGTACAACACATTTGAAGATGGTTGCAATGGTGGTCGCCCATCTAGTTCCACGCATCTAGAGTAAGAACATTTACCTTTGCACCTATGTCAATTAGTATGTTTCAAGAGCCATCCATCAACTACCACATTTAATGTGATTTCTTTGTCGTAATCAAGACTATGAGGGGGAAAATTAGCATGTAATATTTTCCTCTCGTGCTCATTCACAATGCGTGGTACCTTTCCTCTCAACCATTCTCCTAATAGGGGAATGATATTCTCCTGGCGCAACATCTTACATACCTCTTTGACATCATCTACATACTTTTGAGGATATCAGCATTATTAACCTATTCCAACTTCCATGACTGCTCTTTCAAGCACTTTGAATCTCCCCTTATAAACTCCTAATCACCTCCATAGTCTCTAGTAAACCTCCTTCGAAAATTTGGATCAGGGTACTTTCCATGTAATAATTCTTCTTTGGTAATGAGAGGCCTTTGATTTGGTATTTCTCTTGCACGTGTAGCTTCAACGTGTGTAGTTACTAATACAGGCTCCAACTCAGGGTTAGATACTACCATAGGCATGAATAGAGGTTCAGCGTGCTTCACACTAACCATTCTCGTACCCTTGTCCTTCTTCTAATTCTGGATCATGTGATCATACAAGTCAGGGCACTCCTCATACTTATGTTTCTTCCCACACCATGAGAATTGCAGTAAATTCTAAGCACTCGCGCTTGTAGTGATCCGTATATCCACAATTGAAACAAGTTCCATGGGAAATTCCTTCATTCCTCCATCGTAACCTCCACATCCTCTGAATCCTCTATGAAAGCTTCTTCCCCTTCCTCTTCCATATTCACAGCCTTCATGATAATGCCCCTCATTCTTAGAATTGCTTACAATGTTGGTTTGGCGCACACCAATATCAATTGCATCATAAACCAGCAGTACTTTGTGTCATAAGTAGTATATGTACAAATCTTATAATAGCATGACACATTCTTATGGAGTGTGCGTTGTAATAAAGTGATCTACTTTGATCATGATCCATGTGATAGATTTCACAGTCCAATGACATGGCGCGCACTGACTTTCAAGGGCAACTATCCTTGGTCTATCCTTCTACTTCACAATTTGTACACCAAAGTTGGCTATAAGTCTCATGCACTGAATTTATAGACAACTTCTCAAGTTACTTTTGCTCGGAAGAAATTTGTGCCTCCAAAAAGGGACTTACCCTAGTATCAATGCTCCCCATGGCCTTAGCGTGTAAAGCAACCTCTAATGCCTCGCGTGGATCCGTGAAAGTTTTATGTGAAAGCACTCATCGAAAGTTGTGATCAAGCCTTCGATGAACCACTAGAGCATCTTTGAGAGGGATGGATATCATAAGATAACTTTGACAAGAGAGTCTTAAAATGTGCATCATACTCTTGCACACTCTCTGTCATACCCTATTGAATCTCCTTGAGCGCGTTGATGCTCTTTTGCTCAAATTTAGGAATATAAAATTCCACCAAGAAGGCATCATGTAATGCAATATAATCCACCACCATCTGATGTGGGTCATATTTTTGGTACCACTATGTGCATGCCCCTACAATGTAGTTACAAATTGGCTTGCCTTTCACTGGGGTAGTGATCCCCTTAACGCGCCATAGCAATTCACACTTGTGTACATACTCTGTAGCATCCTCATGACACCTTTATAATTGGGAAAATGAAGAGACATCTCATAAAAACTTGTTGATGGGTTGTGGTCCTTATCCACCAGATCCAGAACCTTGATTCCCTCATGTGTTTCCTCCACCACTAGATCCACTAACTCTTAGATCCCTAGATCCACTAGATCCTCCTCTTGTAGCAAGTATAGGGCCTAAATTAGTGTTACTTTATGTTCCCACCATTTTACTAAACTAAGATCTAACAGATGCAGTGACGTTGAACTACTTCCAGACGTGATACCCATGTTCTGTGAGCCCACACCTTGTCCAAATGATGCACTGACACAAGATACCACAAAACATAGGAAATATTTGTGTGGTCATAGATGGATGTAATGTAAAATGATATCTACCTGATGTTGTTTTCTTACTAATGCCAACCAAACTAGCAATACTTGTCTCAAAAATTGGAAAACTAAGTGCAAGGGTTGGATCGCCATGTGGGTTCAAATGTGTGCCTATGGTCCATCTTCTTTCTTCATACGATGAGCTCTCATCGAGGTTGAGGGGTTCTCCTTCTACGTTTACCAAGATGGGGTAGCATAGACTATTTAAGTTCCATGCCCTCCACATGAACCTCAAATCCTTCCCATAACATCTACCTCCTCCACACATCCATCACTCCTACAATCTCACGTTGTTTTTCCAACTCCCTCTCTCATGATTTATTGTACTTGATCCATCTCTCTTCTTTCTCAACTTTTATCGTAGGATCTGCTATTTCTCGCCATACCCACTTTTGTGCCCCGCACCTATTCAGAGTTTAGTTGGCCATAGGAAACTCTTCTAAACTCAAAATGATGATCAGGATCTTAATGGCTAATGGTATAACACGCAAGAAAGATTCTCTTGGTTCTCGCAAGAACTTGAACTCACCAACGTCTGGGTAAGAATACATGGAAACTATGTACTCCAACTTATAGCTAGTCAAAACACCACTCTAATAACGATCAATAGCATGAGTCCAGATCATATCAGCATTATGAAGTGATGATAATATTCTTGGTTCAAACATGAGGTTGATAGTACCAACTCCTCCTCGATGCATATGTCAAAACCATTCATATAGTTCTATTGGAAAACAACAAAAGAATGTTTCATAGAGCTCATGATACAGATGCTCCTCTACCCATGTATGTGCATCAAACTCAACACCAGAGGGTTGAATCTCGTGTGAACTCATCCTATGTGATCTTAAGCCAAGTCTTTGCAATGTCCAAGGTCAAGCATTCTGCCATCATACACCATTTTTGCAACAGCTTCAAAAGAGGTCCCAAAAACAGAACCAAGATACGAGTCACTTGTCTGAACCCTTTAATTCCTAGGTGTACTGGCATATCACCCAACCTAAGTTGGGATCTCACCCGAGGTGCGCAAAGGTGTCAAGGCCCCTCTTCTATGTGAGATTTGTCAAGAATGTTACCATGAATAGAAGAACAATGTATAGACATAAATGCATACATCTTATGACAGAGATAAAGAAACTAGATCTAAGCTTAAATGATCCATATTATGACTATGAAGATTAAACAAAACATACAGAACCAGATTTGAACCATGAACATAATAAATAACATAAACACTCATATCCATTAAGCATAGATATTCAGAACAATCCACCTCATATATTGATTCATAATTGTTTACAGTAGCCAAATTACATCAAAAGGGTCATAACAGATTGAATACATCAAGAAATAGCATCCTAACCCTACAAAATGACTCTACTCAAAGAGTTCTAGCCATGCTCTCTCTTATGCATCTAAAGTCTCTCTTACATCTCTTGCCTCACATCACACATCTTCTTCGCATCCTTTGTTTTAGATCCAAATGCATTCTTAAATAGAGTGGGAGCTCTCCTTCACCACCTCAACATCACTCAAGAGCAAACCGCATGCCAAATGTCATCATACCCTACCATACTCGAGTACCCTAAACATGCAAGTGCCAACTAACCCATAACTAACTCTACTTTACAAATCTTAAACACAATGATTATATCCTAGAATATTCTTTCCTTGGGCTACAAGTCTCCATGTTCTAACCTTATCCACTATCACACCTACCTGCATCCTCATGTGTTTTCCATGCAACACCATAACCAAAAATGTGGCTAAGTCTCAAACCCTTTTTACTTCCGCGTGCAAACCTTTGTGTGCTCCATTTCCAACTCTATCCCTTCATTCCAAAATTGGTCAACTATTTAAGTTATCTCGTGTGCAACTTAGTTATCTCTGGCGCGCCTCCTCATGTGCCTTCTTCCTACATTATCTTCTATGCACATAGATCCTCTACTCCATGACTTAGTCATTTTTCCAAGCTCAACATGGGTCATTCATTCCTTTTTTACCTTATGTGTATATTTACAAAATTGAGCCTAGATATGTCTATGGTGTTGTGTTTTATAGGTTTAGAAAATATCAAAGGGGATAAGTTCCTTGTAGGCTATTCTTCCTTTCTCTTTTTATTTGTGTGGGAAGATATAATGGTGGTTAGATACTTTAGACTCATCTTCCCTCTTAATGTGGTTCTTTAGTACCTCTACCCTTCGATGTTAGGTCAAGCATACTCAACTCCATTTCCTATTATGGCTTCTCCTTCAACAAAAAATGGTGTTTGATCACCCCTAGTCCTTTGGTAGCTCAATGACAAATCAATATATCCAAAGTACAGCAAGAATGGGAGCTTATTCCTCTATAAAATGAATAGGTATATTACTTCTATGTTTTGCATCTCTTTACATTACTTTATACAAGTTTAATTTTTCAAAGTTACAATCATTATTTGCATTTGAGTTATAATTCAATTTCTTCTATAGACATTACAAAACTTTGTGTTGCAAGTTTTACTATGGAATGTGTCAACACCACCACAAAGGATAGTAACAACTCAAAAAACACAAAGTGTGTGTGCACACTCAGGTATGTTTTTCCTTTAAGTATGTAATTTCAAACTCCACAGTTGAATAGGCAACAAATGTAGACATTAAAATTTGGTAACTTGTCCTTTGACAATGGCAAGTTGTGATTTGTTCCCATGTTAATAAAAATGATCGCATTCTAAGCTCAATTGGCATATATTTATATTTTTCTCAAGACTTTATCATCTCTACACATTGTTTTATTGTTCATCTAGGAAATATTAATTATCCAAAGTATTAATCCATCTATAAGCACAATTCTAGGATCTAGTTATTTCCTCACTAATTACATGTCCGGGACTACACAACACAAGTATGGGCTATATTTTGGTCACGGATGGCATATAGTGTCTCAAACCCTTTCATCTAACGATTCTTTTCTAATTTGAAAATCTTATATGTGTTGGTTATTTTTCTTGAGATTTTCCACAATGTGAATGTTTAACCTATGTAAGCCTATTTAAGCAAGTTGATTAAACTTTATAACTCATGTGGCATTCTCATGACCTCCTATTGTAAAAACTAACACTAAAGCAATCAAGGATTTCCTAAATGTTTCTAAATTAGTTTCACACCATTCGAGTAGTCATTGCATAGGTCCTGAAGCACTCAAACCAGGTTCAAGAGTCTAGATTCCTCTATTTATAAGCATGTAAAGGTTGTAGAGCCATGTCTTAACAAGAGTAAGTGAATCCACACATTTTCAAATGTATTCAAGGTATAAAGGGTATTATTCTACGTATCTAAAGCACACAAAATCACACTACAATGACACTAGGTACATTTTCTACTCTATAGTTAGCTTGATATATTTTTGTCAAGGGACATGAGGGCATATACAAGGGGTTCAGTTATATATGCATGCACACTTACATATTTACTAGGATAACTATATGAGTATCCCTCCCACTCAAGGGGATGCGGTTTAACACTTGGATAGGTTCAAAGAAGGATTGACCACTAAGGGTATTCCAACCTCACTCACACTCTAATTTCTCCTTTTGTTATCTAATGGTTTCATAAAAAAATTTATAGGTGTTTAGGATTTCAATTTATTATAGATCATTACAAGTGGTTTTAAAGTTATGTGATCCCTAAGAATAGACAATGACACTCTTTTACATACAAGCGAAGGGAGGGAAAGTTTTTAGAACCCCACTATGCACATGTCCAAGACTATATAGATCATGCTAGAATTATATCATGCCCTAAATTAATTTCATAATGTCCTACACATGAGCAGTTTCTAGATCCAAAGATGAAGGATTTCTATATTCAAAGTAATCTTACCACCCATCTTGCACACTAAATCTTCTACGTACCATTCTATGCATCTAAGTACGTATCCTTTTGTGTGTTTTAAGCACTCGTTATATCATTTAATCATAATTACTGAGAACTAAAAGATTTATTTTGAATTTTATGGTTAATGTTTATTAATTTATTTAGAATAATTATCCTATAACATATTTTTTACATTTTCCTAATTTCCATTCATCCATTTAGGAATTTTAAAAAACACCAAGTAGAGAGAAAATTTGGAGAGGTTGTCCACTATACCAAATTTTTTATTGGTTGTTGGGTTCTAGTCATATTATTAGTTATTTTCTTCAATTCGATTATTCCTTGACATGCCTCTTCATAATGCTTACATTTACCACTTGGTGAAAATATATTTTGAGGCTCCCTTATGTCAATTAATGTTCTATAATTTTTCATCATTAACTCTTAGAATGGTTGGAACATTGGTAACAAACTCATGTGACCTTCTAAACAAAATTTCTTGAGGTTTTTTTACCATCTAAAAGAAATTTATCATTGCACCTTAGACATGCAGATTTTCCCTTCACATGAAGACCTACATAAGAAACATACATATAGTGATCATAATTAAATTAAAACTAACCATAAAGATAATCAATACTAGAACATATTGCAAATATTAGGTAGTCATGAATGCACTAGCACAAAATTCCATAGAATACAAATAATATGGTACCAACTATTCTTGAGATAGAAAATAGGTGTACACCATTCAAAAGCCTTATGAACTCCTTTGTAAGTGATGCAAGATAGGCATCCATGTTTTATACTTGATTATTTCATAGAACAATAAGTAAAATTATAAGGTTATCATATTATATTGTCAACCATAGATAAATATTATAATGAACTAAATGACATGCCATACTAAATATTTTGTGACCATGTTACCAAAGGTATTCACTCCATCGATAACTAACCCAAGCTTAACACTAGATGGTTTTCTCTAAAATTTTGTAAACCATATTCTCACAATTTTTTATATTTCTTAACTTGTATTTTCTCTAACTATTATAATGTCAACTCATTAACCTTTCAAATAATTTGCACTAATATACACTTCAAGTCATTTATAATAAAAAAATAGATATTATCTATCATGACATTGTGGATCTATTTACACCTTCCTAATAACACATTTTACCACAAATATTACACAATTTTTCATACTCATTGTCTCCCCTATATAACATAAAATGGTTACCTAGGCACCATACTTCTTATAACCAATTCTTATGAAGGAGGAAATTTTTGTGCATCTCATATATAGTTGGAATCACATTGCCTTCTAGAAACAATTCATTTTTAATAACATATTCAAAGTTCGATAAAATGTATAATTAGTATAAAAATATGAGACATTGAAGTACATAAAATAAAAGTGATGTACAGTATAATTGACTAAAAGACTGATGTATTTATCTACAACTTGATAATATGTTATAATTGGCTAAAAATTTGATGTATTTATAACTCAATAATACTGAAGAACTTGCCTTGAGTATCAAAAAATTTTATTTCAAGTCTAATAGTGTTAAAGAAGTCTATAATAAAGTTGATTGACATGCTCTCATATGATACAATGGAATTATAACATCTACTTTATGGAACCATATTTCATGTTATTGAACTTGTGTTCATCCACCATATTGGCTTCTTCTTCAATGTGACTTTTCCTATTTCTTGTGTCCATCTCAAAATTGGTGTTAATGAGTTCAAAATTGATCAAAAAAACATGCTAAATCCAATAACATATATTTTGAATTCATGTCATACATGTGACCATAAAAAATTTACCTAGGATTGATGATATTGCACACCTTCTTCTCCAATTTCCATAATCAATCGAAAATAAGAAAAAAAAGTTTCCAAAAATGAGTTTCCCTTTTTAGAATTTTTCTGTTTTGTTACTAACCAAAACAAATATGTTTCAATATAAATTAATACTTTGGGAACTATTGGAGCTCAAAATTGTACCCTGACTCAAGTCATGGACAACTCAAGGATTTTGAGGCAACATGGGATTGTCTCCAAGTTGTGGGACCTTACACTTGAGACAAACCTCTGAAGAAGGCCGGTTCCTCTACCTATTCCTAATGCTAAAACTACTCCTAATGCAAAAATAAAATTCTAAACTAAACATGCCAGGACATTCCTCTACCTATTCCTAATGCTAAAACTACTCCTAATGTAGAAATAAAATCCTAAACTAAACATGCCAAGGGACCAAGGTTAGAAGGAGATGCAAAAAGGGAAATCCTAAGCTAAAAGGGTGGTGATAGTAATAAGAAAAGGGGTGAGAGATTTCCATAAGGGGAAGGAAAGAGATAAAACATGGGAGAGATGGTGGCCAAGTATGTCATAATTCGAGAACCATGTAAACTCACTTGGCCACACATTTACAACACAACAAAAATTGAAACTACAAGCAAAGAAATATGTACAACACACCAGAAATGAGTAGAAAGGCAAGGCTATAAGATAAAACTAGCTATGGAAGACATGATGTGCCACAAAAGAAATTTTATATTACTCATAATATGCACAATTATACTATAGTCATGGAAAAATACAATAAATGCATTACAGAGACCAAATTTGAGGTCTAGAACTTATGGGAAGTTAGACACCATTTTGGCATGGTGTCATTACAACAAAAATCTCTCTCCTTTTCACATAAGTTTCAGATTACATATATAGAAGAAGGAAGAAGGAAGAGAGAAGGAAGAAGATCATATTTGATCTTGTCGTGATTAAAAGATCTTTGTCCTTCCTGCTGACATGGTGATTTACTAAAAATAGTGATAATGTGTAGTTAATATGATCTAGAATGACATGTAAATGTGATAAATAAATGTAGTAAATGACTATGGAAAATGACCTAAACAACTATGAAAATGGAAATGTTAAACCCTAGAGTACTAAGAGAGTTAGAATGAACTCATTTGATTAGAGAAACTCGTTGGACTATGTGCGTAATGAATAGAATAATTAGGAAGTAGGAACAACTATGCAGAGGTCCCGAAAAGGGAGGATCCGGGTTGATTCTTTGAATTGGAGCACCGGAAAGGGACCGGGGTTCTATGCAGCACTTTGATCTATAAAATGGGTGCCTGGTCTATGTAACAGTCTAGAAATGAGTTCCATAGGTTCGGTAGGTGGTTCAAAATCCTCGTTGTTTGTCACATTAGACTTGCTACACTTTGTGTCAAGTGTCACTAATAATCCAAGATGTATAGAAGACCTACAAAATACCAAAGAGGAGTATCAAAACCCTAAAAAAATGAATGCAAATGAATGGGTCAGAATGACCTCAAGCTGTCACAATAGTGGGCTTACTAATTGAGCATTGCACTACATTTCAGACCCAAATGTAGTTCTAGTGTGTGTGTGCATCATGTGCCCTAGGTGCTCTTGTGCCAGTCACACTTTGTGAAGTAGCAAGTAATAACTATGTGTAGAAAATGTAATAGAATATGTGCATGGAATAGAATAGAATCCCTCCCCTATGCTTGTGTGATGCAGATGAACCAACATTGTCCTTGTGATGGAGCTAATGGATGCAAATGATCTCCAAATGAATGGAACTCTAGGTGGATGATAGTAGTGACTATTGTTTGGTCCCTCATTATGGTCTCATAACTTTATATCTATAGGGTTCTCTTGATCTAATTTCGTAATTAACCTTGAAATAGCCAACCACCAAAAAGATAAAGATTTCAAATGGCTAGAAAGAGCACAAAAAGTGGAGGGAAAGTTCAAAAAGGATCGGAGTGCCCCCGATGGGACCAAGACACCCATGGGTGCCCTAGTCAAAGCTAAAATGATGGAAGATAAAAACTAATTGAGCATGTGGTTGTAAGAGGTCAGAAGTGATGAAAGGAAACAAAGTAAGATGGCCAAAAGAAGGGGGTTAATTAGTATTGTATTCACTCAAAAACATTCTAAATAATAGTATGAGATCAAGACTAAATAATGTCTAAAGTGCATGATTTTGTGTCTACATTTTCCCACTTTATGTTGGTGAGTGAAAATATTAGTAACATAAAGTATATAGAGATGCGTACCTAATATCCATGAAGATTTTAGTAGAAAATATGCTTTGAAGGACTAGACAAAGCGTCGAATGAAAAAAAGATGATGGAGCATGGAAACTATAGATGAAAAAGTGCAAAAAAGTGATGAGATTGAACCTAGGGCAGAAACATGTGTGTAATTGTTGATGTGTGTGATGTACCTACATGGTTAGTATGGTGTGTGTTCTCGTGAAGTATTTTTGTTGACGTTGTTGTTGTTGCCCCCATTGTGTTTGTTTCTCATATGGTCGACTTGCAAGGAGAAAATGATCAAGTAGTCAAATATGTATGTATGTGTAAAAACACAATGTATAGGATGCATGTAAAATTATGTAAATGTAAAATATGCAAATGAAAAATGTAAATGGAATATGTGCACTGATCCATGTCAAGAGAGAGAGTTTCAAAGGATATCTTGTACTACAATTTTTTTTTGGGTGATATCATGTCACCCCCTGGCCAAAGAAGTGTAGGGAGAAAGTTGTATTATTCTTCTTCCTATAACTACTTCCCCTGAATGTGTGTTAAGAGACCTTTGTACGTCCTAGTTTTTGGGTGATCGACACCATTAACCTCGCCAGGTAGGGAGTCACACCCACTGTAACCTCATAGCTTGTAATTGCTTCTCAAAATGCTAAGGACATCATGTCTTATAAAATTCACCTGATCCTATGAACCCCGTACACGTGAGATTCCTAAATAGTAGGATATGTTATCCTATAAATTTGTATAAACTCAATTGATCTAATACGGTGAGAGTTTTATTTATTATTTGATTGTGTCAAACTAATCCAAATTTATTATTTGGTATCGAGTAGGGAAATTGTATGGATTTTTAGTGTTGATTGTGGGGAAGTTCAAATGATTTAGTGCCCCAATCTATGCAATCTCATCGATTTAGATTTCGTAGATATATTAGATAGATTATTATTGATAAAGTTTTTAGTGGAAGTCACTTCAAAATATTTGAAGGCATCCGTGGATTCGAAAGTATGGTGCCTTGAGAATTTTACAGTTTTTCATGAACTCTATGATCACTCGAGTAGTTTTATGCCTCGCCTCTCGTCTACAAAGCATCTCAATTACCATCAACTATGTAGTTTGCTTCTCATCACGCTTTGTATTCTTATGCATCCGTGAAATTGTCCATTCCTGATCTATTCACAATTAGCGAGACCACTTCAATTTTATCATATTCACTCTACAGAGACATTTGCAACCATTCCTAGATCAATGCAATCAGATTGGTCCTATTTCTAGACTTGGTATTAGCATAAAGGGGATGTGTTTTCAACGGCGCGATCCATACTGCATGACCGTGTTGATTAACTTGAATTTTCAATTTTGTATCTATGTGAACACATTTTGTGTTCTCGTCAAACCTGCCCACATGCTTCACACTCGTCAATAACAATGAATCTCCAAGACCATCAAAAATGCGTAAATATCATACGCCTGAATGAGTATATTGGCGGTTTGAGTTTTCTTCCATTTTCCATCTGTTAGGAAATGATTAAGTTAGTGCTCACATAGAATATTGTTTTACGTGAGATTTGGTTAGTAAACCAACTCACTAATATAGGAATTTCGGGAGATTATCCGGGAGGAGTTGTTAGAAACCGCATCAAATATAGATTATATAACTCCTATATATTTGTATTATATTGATGGATGAAATTAATGAAGAAGGAATCGGAGAATTAATAATATATCCTGGGTTCGTACTGTGCAAATATGTAGCTGTTCCATCATTTGCTATCAGAGCGAAATGATTCTATGTTCTTAGCTTGATATTAGTTTATCAATTACATAGTGTTCAAAATCCCATCGGGAGCACATTAGCAGAATTTAAGGTATTAAGGGCAGCGTTGGGAGGATACATATGAGAGGGATTTTCATGGCCGTGTGCATTTAAAATATTTGCAGACCATTCAATGCCATGGACGTCCCGTGCAATGTAAAGCGACCTGCCATACATGATGCCGTGGAGAAAAGGTATAAAAATGTCTGATATATTCAAATATTGATCTGTTCCAGGCTACGAAGGAGTGCGATTGGATCCTTAGACGTCACCAAATAGAGGCATTAATACCTACGGACTCCAAGCTTCTCTGATTTTCTTTGTTTGGATCATACGGCCCTGGCAAATGCACGTGGAACCGCTGACCTGGCAAGATGTCCACAATCTACAACTCTAACCTGCGCACCCACGGACGTGAACTCGATGCCTGCAGTCCACGTGAGGATCGGATGTGCCTGCGACCTGCAATGAATTCTGAATTGTCATGCACGAACGGCCTGTAAAATATTCATTGCCGTGGATAGTATAATCACTGTCTATTGTTTATGTTTTGGAATTTTTAAGATTTTTATTGTTATTTGTTCTTCACATATTACTCATGTTAGATTAATTATTTGATTTATAATATAGATGTATCTATGTAAATTTAAAAAGTAATTTGTTGTGATTACTTTTTAAATCTATATTGTAAAGGGTGCATTCTCGATTGTATTCGACACCCTATTTATATTTTGAGTGCATTATCGGTTGAACCCGACACTCTGAAGAATCATGGACATTCCACTAGATAAGTTCAACGGATTAAATTTTCACACATGGAAAGTCAAGATCCAGATGCAGTTGATGAACAAAAATCTTTGGAGGATAGTGGATGGAAAAGAACCAGCACCTTCAGATCCGACCAGATTGGCAGAATGGGAAATACGAGATGATAAAGCCAAAGCCATTATTGGCCTTGCCCTCTCAGATTCTGAATTACATTATGTTGATCTAGATAAAAACTCGAAGGACATCTGGGATAATCTGAGCAAATTATTTGGCTCAAAAGCAATCAATGCAAAGTTTTCTCTAAAACTTCAGTTGTTCAAGCTCAAAATGAGTGATGGAGATACAATGTCTAGTCACATCAACAATTTACGATCTCTTCTGAGACAACTTGCAGAAGTAAAAGCCCCGATGAGGCACGAGGATGCAAAAGCTATTCTGCTGAATAGTTTACCACCCAAATACAGTAATGTTGTTTTCACTCTTGGTCAAATACCTTCTAACTCATTGGAAGATATGATATCAGCTCTCCTAGCTGAGGAAAAACGGACCAAAGAAGATGTAGAAGAAGAAACAGCAATGTATGTAAAAAGGAAGTACAAAAAAATTTCTAAATATAAAGAGGAAAGAGAATGTTTCTACTGTAAGAAAAAGGGGCATACAGCTTCATTTTGTAGAGCCCGAGCTCAAGATATACTTAGTGGAAAACTCAAAGGAATTGAGGCCAACTTTATTACTGAAGAAAGATCAGAGAATGAGGAAGAACCAGTAAATGAAGACAGTGGTTCTGAAGACTTCTTGTTCTGAGCATGATACTGGAGGACGGAGGCAACGGAGGATGGAGGGCAATCAGCGCCTCTCGTCAGTCGCCAACGACAGGGCCGCATATCAGCTTTGGTGACAGGTGTGTGTGCAGTTTGATTTTAGTGCTTCCAGTGTGGTGAGCCTCCGTTTGTAGTGTTCCTGATTTCAATAAGTGGAAATTTCACATTGAGGGGGGGAACATGATTCCAATGTTCCATTTCCAGTATGTCAGTTTTTTCTATGTATGTATGAGCAACAGATGTCAGCAGAATTTCCTATGTTATTCCCTACAGTGAAATGTGATGAGGGCCGATGATAGTACTTGGCACGTCATGATGTGGTTGTAGGTAAACCACTTGAAAACCTTCATTTGTGGTTTGTGGTAAACCAATAGCAAAACCACCATTCTTAGTTGTTGGTAATCCATTTGCAAAACCATCACTTTGTGGTTTGTGGTAAACCAATTACAAAACCACCATTCTCGGTTTGTGGTCAACCGTTTGCAAAACCATCCCTGAGGTTTGTGATCATCCTATGAAAATCACCAGATCATGAGCAGGTGCAAGTACAAAGGCAGGTTTTCCCCATGTTCACACTAAGGGGGGGAATGTTAGGAAATGATTAAGTTAGTGCTCACATAGAATATTGTTTTACGTGAGATTTGGTTAGTAAACCAACTCACTAATATAGGAATTTCAGGAGATTATCCTGGGAGGAGTTGTTAGAGAAACTGCCTCAAATATAGATTATATAACTCCTATATATTTGTATTATATTGATGGATGAAATTAATGAAGAAGGAATCGGAGAATTAATAATATATCCTGGTTCGTCTTTGTGCAAATATGTAGCTGTTCCATCACCATCAACTTGATTCACCCACTATTTTGACATATGATTCACGGGTATGGAGATATGTTCAAAGTCATTTTTGGATCAGACATTTTAGTTTTGCTAAGCCTAAAAGTATTATAATCAAAGGATTCATGGTCATTGTCAATTTTTCTGGTAAACAAGTCTTTATATCCGATACTATATAAATATTATCAAGAGTTTCTATATTTAGTCTAAGTTCTCAAAAGTCCAAAATTTTAAAATGTTAATTATATTATTTAGAGTCTTTGCATTTGAGTCACATATTCTTATGTCAATAAAGTTTATATAGTCTTCTCTAAAATCATCATTAAAGAGTTTGTTGAGTTGTTTTAAGGCCGTGATTTTCTTTATGGTCCAAATAGTCATCAAAGTGTCATGTTTTTAGTTGTTTAATTTTTAAGTATATATAGTCATAGTTTGTTATTAAATTTATCGAGTCTTTTCATTTTGTAAAAATTTTCACATAGTCAATGTGATAAATTGTCATTGTCAAAGTAAAAGAGTAATTATGATCAGAGTCAAGTCAAGTCAAGTCAAGAGTCAAAAATTGTACAAATAAAAAAAATTCCCTTACGGACGCATTTTTGGTGTTACCCGACGTCCGGAAAAGAAAGTGTTTCAGATTGCAGAGGGAAGACAAAATAAGCCCAATGTGAAAACTATTGAGCCTCAAAGTCAATATCACCGTGAGCTAGTATCATGTTATTGGAGATCGGAGGTAATGGAGGTTGGAGGTCAATCAATGACCTCTCACGGTCGCCAACGACGGGGCCATTTCACTAATTTGGTTGCACATGTGTGAGTATTTTAGCGTGTAGTGTGGTTGATTTCAGTTTTTCAGCTTATCGGATGATTTACAAAATAAGAACAGATGTCATATGTTCTTGTTCACTTGTGTATGTGAATATTCCTATTCCCCAATGTACTAACATATTGAAAACATATAGCACTTTGTGAAATGCAACATCATGAGTCTTGAAGAGGTTGAGCAGTCAAATGTGTTCCTATTCATACCTAGGTTTGTGGTTAGCCTCTAAAAAACTATTAAAGGTTGTTTATATGTGTTCCTACTTAAGTTCCCACACTGTTAGGTTAGATGTGTTCCTTAGAGTGACTAGTTGATAAGCGAGATGATTATTGAGCATGTTCCCATCATCGTCGGTCATATGTATTCCCGACAACACATGGTTGTTAAGAATTTGATGTGTTCCTTCTTCGCCTTTAGTTTGATTTTTGTACTAAGATCATGATCAAGCACAAGCAGCGTGTTGTAGAGGAAGCGTGAAAGTTATTTTGCTACCATGTAAACATTACGAGGAATGTTAGGAAATCTAATGTTCACATGTAATCACCTAATTTATCGTATGGTAAATTAGTATGTTATTATGCTTGGTTAGTTTTATATATATATATATATATATATATATATATTGTTGTAACAAACAATATATTTTGCATAACATATTATTTGTTAAAACATAATATTGTTATAAACAATATTACGTTAATAGGTTTGAGCTATTATAGGAGATTTCTTAGTTAGTTAGATTCCTAAATAATAGGATATGTTATCCTATAAATTTGTATGAACTCGATTGATCTAATACAGTGAGAGTTTTATTTATTATTCGACTATGTCAAACTGATCCAAATTTATTATTTGGTATAAGAGTAGGGAAATTGTATGTATTTTTAGTGTTGGTTTTGGGGCGGTTCAAATGATTTAGTGTTCCAATCTATGCAATCTCGTCTATTTAGATTTTGTAGATATATTACATATATTATTATTGATAAAGTTTTTAGTGGAAGTTACTTCAAAATCTTTGAAGGCATCCGTGGATTCAAGAAGTATGGTGCCTTGAGAATTTTACAGAGTTTTTCATGAACTCTATGATCGCTCTGAGTAGTTTTATGCCTGCCCTCTATCTACAAGCATCTCAATTACCATCAACTATGTAGTTTGCTTCTCATCACGCTTGTTGTATTCTTTTGCATATGTGAAATTGTCCATTCCCGATCTATTCACAATTAACAGACCCACTTCAGTTTTATTATATTCTCTCTACAGACATTCGCAACCATTTCTAGATCAATGCAATCAGATTGGTCCTATTTCTAGAATTGGTATTAGCATGGAGGGGGTGTGTTTTCAAAGGCACAGTCCATATTGTGCATGACCTTGTTGATTAACCCAATTTCTGGTTTTGTATCTATGTGAACACATTTTGTGTTCTCATCAAACCTACCCATGTTCTTCACACTCGACAATAACAACAAATCTCAAAGACCATCAACAAATGTGGAAATATCATACGCCTAAATGAGTATATTGGTGGTTTAAGTTTTCTTCCATTTTCCATCGACTTGATTCGCCCACCATTTTGACACATGATTCATGGGTATGGAGACAAGTTCAAAGTCATTTTTTTGGATGAGAAATTTTATTTTGTTTAGCTCAAAATTCTTCTAATCAAAGGATCCATGAAACAAGTCTCTGTAGCTAATACTATATAAATTTCAATATTTAGTCCAAGTTCTCAAGAGTCAAAAAAATTAAAAGGTTAATTATGTTATTTAGAGTCTTTGCATTTGAGTCACATATTCTTATGCAAATAAAGTTTATATAGTCTTCTCTAAAATCATCATTAAAGAGTTTGAGTTGTTTTAAGGTCATGATTTTCTTTATGGTCCAAATAGTCATCAAAGTGTCATGTTTTTTAATTTTTAAGTATATATAGTCATAGTTTGTTATTCTATCGAGTCTTGTTGCTTTGTAAAAAATTTCACATAGTCAATGTGATAAATTTTCACTATCAAAGTAAAAGAGTAATTATGATCAGGTCAAGTCAATTCAAGTCAAGAGTCAAAAATTTAACAAATAAAAAAATTTGCCTTACGACGCATTTTCAAAGTGTTACCCAACATCCGAAAAGAAAGTGTTTCACATTAGAGAGGGAGACAAAATAAACCCAATGTGAAAACTATTGAGTCTCAAATTCAATATCAGCTGAGCTAGTATTATGGTATTGGAGGTCGAGGGTAATGGAGGTTGGAGGTTAATCAATGACCTCTCCTCAAGTCGCCAACGACGGGACCACTTCACCGATTTGGTGGCATGTGTGTGTGTAATTTAGCATGCAAAGGTGTTTGATTTCAATTTTCCAACTTGTCGGTGTGGATTGTAAAATAAGAACAGGATGTCGTATGTTCTTGTTCACTTTTGTATGTGAATATTCATATTCCCCCGATGTAATAACATAGTGAAAACTGATAACATAGTGAAATGCAACATCATGAGTCTCAAAGAGGTTAAATAGTCGATTTGTTCTGTTCATACCTAGGTTTGTGGTTAGCCTCTAAAAAACCATTGAAGGTTGTTCATATGCGTTCCTGCTTGAGTTCCCACACTGCTAGGTGGGATGTGTTCCCTAGAGTGACTGGTTGATAAGAAAATGATTCTTGAGCATGTTCATATCCTTATCGGTCATATGTGTTCTCGAAAGCACATGGTTGATAAGAAGTTGATGTGTTCCTTCTTATACATCCAGCTCAAGTGTTGTACCAAGATCATGAGCAAGGACAGTGGACAGTGCAGAGGAAGTATGAAAGTTCTTTTCCTACCATGTAAACATTAAGGGGGGAATGTTAGGAAATCTAATGTTCACATGTAATCAGTTAATTTACCGTATGGTAAATTAGTATGTTAGTATGGTTGGTTAGTTATATATATTGTTGTAACGAACAATATATTTTGCATAACATATTATTTGTTAAAACGTAATATTGTTATAAAAAATATTATGTTAATAGGTTTGAGCTATTATAGGAGATTTCTTAGTTAGTTAGATTCCTAAATAATAGGTTATGTTATCCTATAAATTTGTATGAACTTGATTGATCTAATACAATGAGAGTTTTATTTATTATTCGATGTGTCAAACCGGTCCAAATTTATTAACAAACAAGTATGGAAGCAAATGTCCTTACATAACAAATGTTACACATGAAGCACATGTTAACATGTTAGAAATATAACTAGTATGTCAAAAGTGTGTATAACCAAGTAATGTAAAGTGTTAAGTATGAAATGGAACAATAGCACTTGTGAGAGATGAATCTAGATGCTCCCAGTGACCAGTGTAGGAGGGGTAGAAGGTGAGCATCCATGTCACGTGTAAGATACATGTATCTATGATCACAACTAGAAAAATACATGAATGTGCATGTGTGGATGATATAGATAAATGACATACAAGTAATCTAACTAGCATGTGTAATAAAGTGACCATGAACAAATAAAAGTAAGCAAGAGTAAGAGAAACCATAATATGCAATATGTTGTGGATGGATGGAATGGAATGAAAAATGGAGTGATAGGATCTGTGTGCCCCCTGAGTGAATGGAAATGTATGCAGTGAGGTTCATTTATTTTTCCCCCTCAGTAGTCAAGAATGAACCATAAACAAGAGTGCATCATCAGGAAATGGTTGAAATGTGTGTATTGTGTCTAACACATTGTGATGAGTGTGTATGCGTGGTGATGAAATGTGACCTAGAAAGGATGTGTGTGTGACCCCTATAGACAAAGTGTATATCATGACAAGATGAATGTAGGAGTGATGATGTAGCCTAAAGCATATATCACTACTAGATGAATAAAAGGGAGTGGTGATGTAGCCTAAAGTGTATACCACTACAAGATGATAGAGTAGGTGACCATTTAGCCTATAACGTATGTCATTAACCTAGGAATGTCACATGCTAAAAGGTCGAAGGATGAATGTGTGATGAATGTAATGTCCATTTGATTTGTAAACCCTCAGTATTCGAGTTTTGATCAAGGAACTAAAGTGTGTCATAGGGTAGTGAGTGCAACGCGTAGAAGACAATGTAGTTTACGTGATAATAAATGACCATATGATGTATAGAATGTGTAGTATATGTAGACTAAAAATAGTATGTATGATGAGTAATGTGGCATGATAGATGTAAGTATGTATAATGAATATTATTATGATGTATGACATGTAGATATGTAAATGTCACAATGATATAAACTAGCTATAGAATGTGTGATGTAAGATGCACAAGCATTGCTATAGTGTAGACTAAATGTAGTATGTATTATATAAGATGTTGAGTAGACAAGAGTATGATACGAAGGAGAGGGCACACAGAAGATTTGCACACGAGAGTAAATCATAGTCAAAGGTATAGAAGGATAGGGAAGGACACACGCGTAAAAGACAAGGGCAGATTTGGGACTTAGCCATTTTCACATGTACGGGCTATTTTTGGAGATAGCATGTAGAGCACACAAACCAGGTAAAGACTTGCATGACATGCATGGGATATTATTGGAAGAGCATATACTAAGTGCTTTGCATGGGTTCGAGATAATAATAGAATTGCTACTGCTACATTAATTAGAAGAGATCTATTGTTAGCACACTTGCATGTGTGGCTATTATTGTAAAGGCGCATGGTTATTTTCAACATGCGACCTATTTTGGGAATTATGCAAGCAGTGAAGGGAAATTATCCACCCTTATAAATATGTAGTGATATGTGTAGAATAGTAGAACTACATGAGAATTGAATTACTATGAGGTTATCTTTGCCAAATCGATGCGCGCATGAGCTTATGGTATTACTTATTGTAGTAAGCTTTTGTGTATTTATTGTGTTTAATATAATGGAGTGTATTGGCTGAATCAAAGTATTAATCATGAGTATAACTGGTTCTTGCATGATTGACTTCATTATGGTTATTATTTAAATATATTACTCTTTAGATCTAGATTTGGACATGCTTTGTAGAATGTTATATTAATTATGGATTTGAATGCATTAAGTCTTCATCATGCTAACATCCTACAATAGAAACCCTAAAGAGGGGCTTGGTACCTTTGTACACTTTGGGTGAGTGCTCATTCTAGGTTGAGTGATGTGTCAGCGTGCCTGGGTTATTACTAGTAAATTCTAGGTTGCATCATTGGTTTCATTGTCGGACCTCTTTTCAGTTGTTTTTAGGATGGTTCGTGATGAAGACATACCGGTTGACCCTAGCAAGTGTTGCAGAGTGGATACATGATCTAGAAGAATAATACGCATAGAGGTTTGGCACCAAATTTGAGTTTAACGCACACGTATGGGTGGAACAGAATCTATATGACAGTTTATATGATATCTTTTTCACTATTTTTCCAATAGAACTGTATTTAGTGGTGGTTGTTTATCCATCTAAAATGGATTGGAGGTATTGCGCACTTGCTTGGATGTAGGAATAATTTCAGGCCCTCTAAGATGTTGATCTGATTTAGATACGCATTGTGGATACGTGTTACGAATAGTTATATTATGGAGTACTCAATTTCCACTTATTCTTCCCGAGTAGCGGAATTCCATTTTTAATGATATTCCAAGGGAACTTACCTACAAGGCATTCTAATGGAAATCAAAATCTTGATGTAACCCTGAACTTGGAAAGAAAAAAATGGCTAGCTAAACTCCACCACGTGCGGAGGCGGAGCGGGTTTAGTGAAAGATGGCAGACCTAGAAGTAGAAAGGTAGAGAGAAGAAAGACAACTTAAGTATAAGGAGGCGTGCGAGAGGAGATAAAGAAGTAGTGGGATGTTGCGAGAACAAATGGCATTGAGGTGAGAGTTGGCTCGCAAAGGATTTAGAGCTCACATAGAAGGCATGGAGCTAGAGCATCAGGAACTCCCCATTTGGGAAAGCATGAAAGGGAACCCCCTCGGCCTCATGTAGAAGCATGCCAACAGAGATGACTCGGCCGTGGGTACACATTTGAATCTACCTGGTAACCTTTCCCTTGTACTTGGTTTTCCAATATCTAGTACAACAAATAGTCAACAAGCTAATTTAGGTAGTGGGAGAGTAGGAGTAAGTCATATAGCAAGTACATCGATGGCAAGGAAAACATCTTTGTTTTTTTAGAGGTACCTTTTCAGGTGCATCATCCAACAGAATTCAAGCATGCAAAATTTTAGACTCACTTCTGGGAGTGGTAACACTTCAAAGACTATAGGGGTGCAGTTTGGTACTACTATTGGAACACAGGGAATTACATCCTCTGGTTCATCTTTGGCTACCCGTGGAGGATTAGGAATTATATGTGGTTCTAGTTCCAATGGATCTAGTGGTTCAAGAGGTAGAGGAAACATAGGAGGTTCTGGATCAGGTGGGCAAGGTCCGCACCAACCCCAGAATATTTACATGGAGATGTCTCTTCATCTTCCAGAGTATAAGGGCATAGAAGATGCTACTAAACATGTGCACATGTGTGAAATCTTGTGGCATGCAAAAGGAATCACAAATGGCTTTCCGAGTGCAAAGGAAAGTTAATTCACCACTACATTATTAGGGCGTGCACACACTTGGTACAGAAAGTTTGACCACGATTAGACTTTCCTAGACTATGTTGCTTTACAAGATGTTTTCCTTAAAGAGTTTCACATCCCTGAGTTCGAGTAGAAGAGTATAAGTGTGCTTAAGGATATCAAGCAAGGAACTACTGAGAGTGTCAGAGAGTATGATGCCTATTTCAAAACACTTTTATCTAAGCTTTCTTATGATATTCATGCAAGACAGCATGCGCAATGGTTTGTTGGAGGTCTGATTACACCTTTTAGAAGGGTGCTATCACATAAGACATACATTGATCCATGCCAAGCACTTGAAGCAACTTTTACACACCGAGTCATTTGGAAGTATAAACACCGGGTGAGCCTATTTTTGGAAGCACATATCATAGCTATGGTGAAATAGTTGGAGAAGCTATCGACAAATTCAACACATGAGACGCGCATGGGATTTGGTGTACAGATTGTGAAGTGGAAGGCCACACCAAGGATAGTTGTCCCCACGAATCAATATGTTCATTGCTGCTTTAGACTATGAGATATGTCATTTAAACCATGATATTAACCACTTCCCATTATTACAACGTGTAATAAGGAAGAATGTCTCTTGCTACTGTAAAATTTATAGGCCCACGACTCATGATACGGAAGACTATCAGCTGATTGTCCAAATCCATGATGCTATAGATATTGCTGTGAGACAGTTAGGAGTATCAAATAACTCTAAAGGAAAGAACGAGCATCAAGATTGGGATCACAATCAAGCACACTATGATCAAAATGAAGGGCATTTTGAAGGAGGTCGTGGTAGAGGTCGAGGATACCATGGTGGATTCAAAGGACAAGGCCATGGTGGTGGACGAGGTGAGTTTCCTCATGGAACATGTTATACCTATGGATCTCCTGACCACTATAGGCGTGAATGTCCTCAGAATCTTACATGTTCTTTCTATGGAAAGAATCATAGTTATGAGGAATGCTTAGACTTATATGAGTATCTTAGTAAGAAACATAAATAAGAAAACAAAGATGTGGGGATGGTTAGAATACAGAGTGTTGTGGAAAATAGTGGATGTGCCTGAAGTTGGAACCGAGAATCGAGGCATTGCACAGAAAGATCACTACCCGCGCTAAAGTAGCACGTGCCAAAGAAGCATTACAGTAGAATCCTACCATCACTAAAGAGGAGGTTCTAGATGCACGGTACCTAGATCTTGTTCATCATAAGTAGGTTTAATAAGAAACCATGGAGGTACTCAAAATCTTCAGGGTGAAATATAGTGTTTAAAGGAGCAATCACGGAAGATGGAGCAAAAGAAAGCAAGTAGATACGGTCCAATCTAATATGGATGACTTGAAAGAGGTGTGCAAGATGTTGCATCGGAGAATATCATTCCATTTTTAGGGATTTGGCTAAAGGGAAACACTCCACATGCAAGTATTGAGACTAGATGGAAAATATTACATGCAAATCTTCCCCCTCATAGCTTAGACTACGATAAAGAAATCACTTTGAATGTTGTTGTGGATGGATGGCTTTTGAGTAATATATTGATTGATACATGCGCAAAAGTTAATGTTCTTACTTTAGATGCATGGGTACAGATGGGGAGACCCCATTGTAGCCATCTTTGAATGTACTATTCATGGCTAACCGAACTAAAGCCACTCCCATCGGAGTTTTAAAAGATGCATCCATTACCATACAGGAGCCAAGTTCACTAGGGATTTTGAGTTTTTAGCACTTGCAGAGGTGGATAGCTTCCCAACTCTACTTGGGCACCCTTGGTGCTATGTAAATAATGTTGATCTTCGGTTTAAAAAGGGTTATATCAGTTTTGAAAATAAGGAGGAAAGAGTTATTATCCCTTTAACAGATGGCAAATATGCACCCTATGTTGAGCCTTTAAGTGAGGAAGATCTGAATAGGATTTATGTACGTGACATCCGAGACCCAGAGGTGCTTGAGCCATCTAAAGAAGGAATCCTTTAGTGGGAAGATACACATTCTATTAACGATACAAGTATTGCTTTACGATAATTGGGCTCATAGTACTTATGAATTGGTATGACACAAAGTAAAGAGCACATTTGCATGGAATAGTAGACCTCGTTGTATCAAGAGAATAAGTAACAACTCGGTACCTCGATACACTGGAGAAGGAGATCCTACGGTGTTTTACGCATGCCATGGAGAAACAATGGATAGACTAGTTGGAGAGATGAAATATGCTAGCATATACCCTATGCGGGACAGTAGTGTGTTGGTGGGTAGTTCACAAGGATAATCTTGTAGGATGGAATGAAATCAAGATTTCTCTTTCTACTCGGTTTTCTAGGAGTAATGCACCTACTCAAATCTGCACTTATCATGGTAATCAACCTATTCAACACCACGTTTAGCAGTGTGTAAGAGACTTTGGACAAGAGAGGGTAGGAAGCTTTACCACCTTCACTCTAGGTGCAAAAATTTTATTCCACTTTACAAGGCTACGTGCATGCTTGGTATGTATATGTGGAACTCCATAGAGATGGAAATTGGCAGGATTTGATTACAGGAATGATCCAAACATTTGACTATTTCTCTACTAAACCTCTAGTAGAAGAGGCATTAAGGGTTATAAAGCACTTAACTATGGGAGATAGTGCTAAGGTGGAAGAAATCATTCAAGAGTTATTTGATGAAGAAGACTCAGGAGCACATTTTGTTGAAGAAACAGAGACAGATGCCACACTACTTAAGTGCGCTTGCCTTGAGAAGGAAAAAGGAAAGATGGTCTACTTAGTGGATGATGAAGAAGTAGAAAATTTGGATGTAGACCATTCAACAGGTAGGCATGAGGTTTTGGACAGTGTAGATAAGACCATGCATGCCTATCATGAACCTATGAAAACAAAGAAAGTGAATATTGGATTAGATGTTGAGCCTAAGGAGGCCATAATTGGGGACTATTGGTTTGACTCTAAAGTGGCAAAAATCATCGAGTTACTATGATATTATCAAGACTTATTTTCTAGGGGATACCATGAACTCAAAGGCGTTCATGAATCATTAGGAGAAATGAAGATAAAGCTTAAGGAAGGAGTGTTCCCGGTTAGGAAGAGACCCTACAGATGAACCCCAACTTGTGTGAAAAGGTCAAAGAAGAAATTGACAAAATGTTGAAGTTTGGAATAATCAAGCCCCTAGACAATCCAGAATGGGTTAGCCCAATGGTGATCAGTATCAAGAAGGATGGTCAGATTAGGATCTGTGTGGACTATAGGGAGCTGAATGCTACATGTGTGACTAATCCCTTTCCTATGCCATTCACTCGAGGAAATACTAGAAGGCATTGCAGGGCACAAAATCTATTCATTTACAAATGGATTCTTTGGGTATCATCAGGTTAGGATTGCACAGGAGGATCAGGAAAAGACTACTTTTACTACTGAATGGGGCAGCTTTTGCCTATATTGTGATGCCTTTTGGTCTGAAAAATGTGCCTGCTATATTTTCATGCATAGTTGTTCAAGCGTTCAAATATTTTATTCACAACTTCTTGCAGGTTTATTTAGATGACTGGATAGTGTATGGACTTGTTAAGGATCATTGTGACAATTTACACTTAATGTTTGAAAGATGTTGCTAGTTAAGCATCTCTTTGAACATCAAGAAATGTGTCTTTGCTACACCATTTGGCACATTATTAGGGCACATCATTTGCAAGGAAGGTTTGTTGGTTGATCCAACTAAGGTTACAGTCATTATCAACTTGGAAGAGCCTACCAGTCAAAGTGAGGTGCATGGATTCTTGGGTCACACTAGGTATTATAGAAAATTTATAAAGGGGTATGCTAAGGTTGTCACACCCTTAGAGGAGTTACTAAAAGGAAAAGGGATGTTCTACTGGGAGAACCGTAGTAGCACACATTCGAGACATTGAAGGAGAAACTTACTATAGTGCCTATTATGTGCTTTCTTTATGGGACCAAACATTTCATATACATGTGGACGCCTCAGCACGACCATTGCACAAAGGTTGGCTCATCTTGGAGAAGGTATTATAGATCATCCTATCTATTTTTGCTAGTAGAAAGTTGACTCTATAGAGAAAAATTATACAACTATAGAGCACAAAGCTTTGTCAATGATCTATGTGTTGCGTAAATTCAAACAATACCTACTAAAGCAACACCATTTTTATTATAGACCGATCACATGGCATTGAAGTATTTGGTAATGAATCTCATTTTACGGTAGTGCATATGTCAATGGGTACTCTTATTCCAAGAATTTGATTTTACAAACAGGGTCAAACCAGGGAAGAGTAATTCTAGACCGGATCATCTATCGAGCATACGGTGGGAGAAGATGCACGGAAATTGAAGATACTATGCCCGATGCATAGTTATACAGTTACAATGCGTGCCATCAAAATTAGAGGACATTTTTGTATTTCTACGTACATGTATGGTGCCAGAAGGAATGAAATCCTTAGAGAAGAAACAACTTTCCATTCACGCGCACCATTTATGTTGATTAGCGGTGACCTATACAAGTTAGGTCGATGAAGTATTACGTGTTGTGTACTAGAACATGAGCACATAGATATCATGGAGGAGGCTCATGGTGGTATTGTAGGTGGGCACTATATAGGTGACGCCACTATGTGCAAGATTCTACTTGTTGGATTATGGTGGGAGACCCTGTATAAAGATTATAAGGCATATTACAAGGCTTGTGATCACTGTCAGTGCCTTGGAAAACCAAGTCAAAGAGATGAAATGTCGTTAAGACCTATTACTAGTGTAGAACTGTTTGAAAAATGGGCTATAGATTTTGTGGGTCCTATTTCACCAAATTACACATAGAATGGATCGCGCTACATCGTCACTTGCATAGATTATTATTTGACAAGGTGGGTAGAGGCAAAGACCTACAAAGGATTGTGCATGAAAGAGCTAGGTTTCTATGGGAAAATATTATTACAAGGTATGGATGCCCGTTGAGTTTGACCAATGATAGGGGCACACATTTCTGAATGAGACAATCAAGAATTCTATTGGATGAATTCATGATTGCACACCATAAGACTACACCATATCATCCTCAAGCAAATGGGACTGTTGAGGCTTTCAACAAGATCTTGAGCTAGACATTGACAAAAAATTGTGATGTTGGAAGAAAAGATTGGGATGATAAAGTTTCTTCCATGCTTTGGGCATATAAAACAACATATAAGTGGTTAAACAAGGCCACACCCTTTCAATTGGTTTTTGGCACGTATAGTTCTTCCTATGGAATTCATGTTACCTTCTTTGCGTATTGCAGCGCATCGGAGCTCTAGGCGATGAGAAACTATTAGAATAACGAATTAACAAGTTTATTAAGTTGGATGAGCGATGAGCAATAGCACGATGGAGTCAGAAGCAAGAAAAATCTAGGTAGAAAGCATGGCATGATAGGCACATCAAGGACAAAAAGCTTGAGATAGGGCAGATGGTACTTCTTTATGATTCTAAGTTTCGCACCATCCAGAAAACTCAAAGTACATTGGTTAGGACCATATGTTATCACTTACATACTTGAAATAGGAGCTTGTTAGTTAGAAACACTTGATGGAATACGGTTACCCGGTTACTTCAACGGGAGTAGGCTGAAGCCCTACTATAAATAAGTCTTCTTGGTGTTTGTAATAAGGTAATGTTGCCATTTAGATTAAGTTTTCAATTATGTATTCCCTTAATGTATTTCCTTCTTCATCACTATGCTTTATCAATTTAGTTGGTGTTTTGTGAAATAAGTGTGGTTGCGTGCTAGAAGATAATTATCATTTGCAGTATTTTTTATGTACAGAGGACTACACATACCAATTGTGTGGGTGGTTATTGAAAAATGGGTACACATAAAGGAAAAAATCTGCTACATGTGTTATTCAAGTTTGAAGAGTTGGTGGATAGAAGATTGCTCCAAATAAGGACCATAGATGGAGATAAATGAAGGAACAATATAACGCGAGGTAAGCAGTGGCCATGGAGACTACTAGGAGAAGGTGCAATGATGAGGTACTCATGCGCACGTAAAGCACGCCAAGAGAAGTCTATATCCGAAAGATAAGAAGGCACACTAAAAGGTTATAGATGAGGTGCGAAGATGTACCACATGGAAAAATGTGAAAAGGGTCAATTAATGAGGATTATTGGTAGGTGAAGGAGTAATAAATGCACTAACTTTTTCAAAATCTATATAAAAATGGGATGCGAGTTCATTTTTACCATTTTAAATCGTAAAAATTTGAACAAGCTAAGTGTAAAACAAGTTGAGTGAATCGTGTTGAGGTGCGGAGAGTGTGAAACCAGACATGGAGAGTAGATTTGTGCGTAGGAGAAGCTTACATCCCCATTGGTGAAGGGTTTGAGTGAAGCAAAGCATTTTGAAAGAGCTAGGGCATGTAATTTCAACTAGGGCACGTAGATTCAAGCTAGGGTTTGGACTTTCTCATTACAAAGGATAGAAGGCAAGCATTTGCACACTATAGAGGATAGAAAGTTACAATTTACAGATGGCACCAAAGAAAGCACCTATCGTAGGAGCCAAGGGAAAGAAGAAAGTGGAAGTAGAGGTTGAAATTTCCCCGAGAGTAATTTCTTAGAGATGTAATACCCAGAAGGCATGATAGTGGGACAAGAATGGGATTCTCACATCCGGAAGTGCAAGATAAGTGATTACAACCACCACACATTGGATAATAAAAAGGAATTAGATGCATTGTTGAGTACGAAGACAAACAAGCACACATCAGAGGACATGCTAGTGTATGATGATGCTGGAGAGAAGTTTTTAAAGCAGATTGGAGTCTACCAGTTATACGAGCTCCCATATTTTGGTAAATATGAACCTTTGTACCAGTGGTTGATGAGCAGGGTACATGAAGACTTTTTCTATTTCGTTGGACGCATGGTAAGGATTACAACCGCTTTGATTTTAACTATAATAGGATTAAAGGGCACATGAGTGGATTTAAATAGTGACTTGACAGATAAAGCAGCAATCCTAGAGATGCGGAAGGAGTTAGGGTATACCAAGGGTCCATGTGGAATGGATATCAACAAATTGAAGAAGTACCCAGTGGTACAGAAGCTACACATCTAGTGACCAAATTGAATGATCAAGAGAGATGGTCACAGGTGAATACAATGTGGCTACACATTGTAAGGAGAATGTCACAGGAATAATTTATAACATATCAAGCTACATTACAGAAACTATCATTGAGGAAGCGCACACATGTGATAAAATCAGTTTCGGCACTATTTTATTATCCCTTATGTTTATGGAGATCAAAGTGCTCGATGGGCCAAAGAACAAGATTTGGGAGTACCCCATGCAAAATAAGTCCCTTGTGGAAAGATTTGACAAGTACTTGTGTGAAGGGTCAATGAGTGGGCCATTCAAGTAGAGGGCGAGAGATGTGGTATGATAGGCTCTGTGTGGCATTTGAAGAGGAGTGGCACATCCTTAAGGAGTTACCTTTAGTGGTGGGCAAGGTAGTGTAGTTTGTTGTATATTAGCACTTCGCATCACAACAATTTGTAATGAAGGATGGGACTTAGAGCCCCTAGTGCAAAATTTTGTATGCCTTCACAATGCGCTACTTCTAGGCATCAGTCCATCATTTTACTAATGCGCGATGCCTAAATTTTGTTGCAGACAAGGTCGACTATGACTACCACATGCTGCGAAAGACATATGTATATCCAGGTTAGACTGCCTACATTGAGAGGCTAATTTCAAACATGATAAGCATGAAGCTTGTGAGTTTGGAAATTGGAGACAGTGGAGTTGCACTTATATACCTTCATCTTAAGCCTAAGTTGGAGGGTAACAAATATGTGGAGAATGAGTTCATGCTCCCAAGGCCACCTAAGGGTAAGCATACAATGGAGAATGTACCAACTTTGAATCCCACTGAACCTATAGAGGTAGATGAGGAGGAGGAAGAGCGTGAAGACAGTGGCAGCTTGGTACATAGAGGATGGAGGCAACCCTCGGATAGGGTAGAAGTTGAGCGTGTAAGTACTCCACCCTAGGCACAAGAAGAAGGAGATGAAGAATTGGAAGTAGGAGTAGACCCTAAAGAATGTTGCTTTAAGAGGGTGTTCAGATGAACAAGAACTCAAGGTGCTACTCCATAATCAATACGGAGATCACCATGACTCTCTCCACAGAAGGAGACAGTTGAGAAGAGAAGGAGAAAATTGAAGCTGAACGAGGAGGCGAAAGAGTCTGAAGAGAGTGCACTGGATCACCTATACAACCAGAGGATGTGGAAGAGCCCAAGGATGAAGAAATGAAGGTTAAGGAAGAAGGGGTACAAAATCCAGGAGAAATAAAGCAAGATACTACTTAGGACATAGAGGATCCAACTCCAAACCTTGGCGCTCAAGTTCCCAAGGGGCCAAGATCAAGGAGGGAAAGTGGAGAGTACGTTGTGCTAGTCATGGGTTATGAAGAGGACACAAGTAAAATTGTATGCGTGTGATTTCATAATATAGTGGGCCTTAAGGACTTATATGGATGGGAGTTGATGGACCTTGACATAGTAACCATGCACGTGAGCCATGGTCCATGCAAACTCACATAGATGAGCCTAATTTTGATGTGTGTGAAGAGTCCTGTGTATCAAGGAGAATGAGAAAGGCACCACAGAATAGACATATAACCATCAAACCCACGGTTATGTCTAATGAACAGGTGAGTAATGCCCTAGTGAAGGTGTCTACAGAGGTGGCGCGCAAGAATGTGGATAAAGTTTCCACCATTAAAGTACTAAGAGAAGATATTAAAGCACTAAGGGAAGACAACAAAGCCAAAGATGCAGAGATCGCATGTCTGAAAGGAGAGAAGGACCTAGAGAAAAAGAAGAATGGGGTTCTTATCAGTATGGCAGAGGAGGTTAGCGATCATGTCCTGAAAGCAACACTTGGATTCCAAGGTACCTGAAAGGTTCCTTCTGCTATGTACTATGTGCATACATTAGTTGATCTGGTGCTTGAGGATGGACCAATTCGGATGCCAGCACCAAAGGACCCTGAGTAGGAAGCAAAGAGGGCAAAGGCTTCAATATTGTGAAATATTTCATCATACAAGGCATTGCTTCAAACCTTACAGGAGGAGATAAAGAAAGCGGACCAGGCACTAAACATATGTGCAGCTCTAGAGGTAGTAATAAGGATCAGGACAATAGTAGAAGACAATGAGGTCTTGAAGGCAATGAAGGATGAGACCTTGGGACACACGGAAATATTGGTGCTAGTCAAGAAAAAGCGTGAGGCCCTTATAGTAGCACAGACCCCATAAGGAAAAGTTGGATGAGATTGGAAAACATATAGCACAAAAGATGGATCTATTAGAAGGAAGAATGTATGCTATGTCCAACATTGTTCTGGTGTTACAAAATGAGAAGGGAGAAATTGCCCAAGATGAGTTGGAGTCTATTACAGTGGACATTCCAGAGAAGACAGAAGCCATGCTAACCGAATGGAAGACCTTGGAAGCAAAGATAAAAGAAGAATATCTGAATTAATTCTTTTGGTTGAGATAGAGGATGTTGCACAGTGAGAGTTCATTCTTTATGCAGAAATTCTTTCATTTCTTTCCATTCTTTATTCTTTATTATTCAAGAGTAGCCATTTTCGGGGCAGCAATGCAGTTTAGTGTGGGGTAATGTTGAGTGGACAAGAGTATGATACGAAGGAGGGGCGCACAGAGTAAAGCACAAAGCATCAAAGGTGTAGAAGGATAGGGAAGGACACACACACAAAAAACTAAGGATGGATTCGAGACTTAGCCATTTTCACATGTAAAGGCTATTTTTGGAGACAAAGCATGTAGAGCACACAAAATCGTAAAGACTTTCACAACACGTATGGGCTATTCTCGGAAGAATAGCTAGTAAGCACTTTGCATGGGTTTGGGCTAATAATAGAATTACTACTACTGCTAGTTAACCAGAAGAGATCTATTGTTAGCATAGCTATTATTGTAAAGGCACATGGCTATTTTCAGCATGCGGCCTATTTTGGGAATTATGCAAGTGGTGAAGGGCAAGTCCCCACCCTTATAAATATGTAGTGATCTACGTAGAATAGTAGGACTATGTGAGAACTAAATTACTGTGAGGTTATGTTGCAGATCTGATGCGTGCATAAGCTTATGGTATTACTTATTGTAGTAAGATTTTATGTATTTATTGTGTTTAATATAATGGAGTGTATTGGCTGAATCAAGGTATTAATCATGAGTATAATCTGGTTCTTGCATGATTGACTTCATTATGGTTATTATTTAAATCTATTACTCTTTAGATCTAGATCTAGACATGCTTTGTAGAATGTTGTATTAATTATGGATCTGAATGCATTAAGTCTTCATCATGCTAACATCCTGCAACAACAACCCTAAAGAGGGTCCTGGTACCTTTGCACGCTTTAAGTGAGTGTTCAGTCTAGACTGAGTGATGTGCCAGCACACCTGGGTTATTACTGGTAAATTCTAGGTTGCGTCATAAGATGTAAGACATATGACACGATGTGCAATGCGTAATGCAAGATGTGTATATAGCCTAAGAATGTACTATGTAGGATGAATAATGTAGATGCTAGATAAATACGATGATACATGCATGACGAAGACTAATATGATGTATGATGTATGTATGATATGTAAATTTAGAATGTATGATGCATGACTCGAGATGTGTAGATAGATGTAATGTGTAATACCTATTGTGTAGTAATCCCTCAATAGTCAAGTGTGAACCGAAGCAGAAGAGTGTGTCATCGGGTAATGATGACACTAAAGTACGAATGAGTATGCATATGTGAGAAGAATTGTGTATGGGAATACAAAGATGATAGATGCTAATATGAGTGTGGGGGATGTATTAGATGCGATGCCCCCAAGTGTGCATGAATGCATAGGCTAACCAATGACCGTGAAGGACAAATGTCCTCCATCTGACACATGTGATGGTGAAAACGTATGACTATGCTCTAACAGTGGTGGTATAGTAGACAAACATTGTGTTGGTGAGTGAAGTCTATGTGCATGTGATGGATGAATGTATGATGAAGGTCATGGCATCACAAAATGTGTTGGTGACGGAGATCTACATGATGTTGAATGCAAAGATGATGAAGACCCGCATGGAATAAACCAAGGTGGTGACCTATTTCAAGATGTGGTAACTATCTTAGGAATGGGCCTATACCTATGTGTAGGACTAGTAGAACGATGCGGTCATGTAGATGATGCTCGAGTAGGCAAGCTAGGAGTAGATTGTGCTTTGAGAAACATAGGATGTGACGTCTTAGAAGGAGTAGATAATGTGCTAGCTACTTTGCGCAAGGAGACTACGACCATGGATTATATGGAGGGACGTTGTTAATAGAAATGATTTATTTGTTGTAAATGAATTTGAGCTGTAAATGATTCATAGAAACGATAAATTGAGAGTAATGAATCTAATTGATACTGAGAAGCATGTCGCATCTAGAAACTGTGTTTCCAAAGAGGAAAGGCACAAGCAGAGTAAGAGGACCAATCGTAACATGCAGTTTGACAACACCAAAAGGTTTGTTGAAAGGGTATTCAATTTGTGATGGAGGATAACCGATAGCCTTAAGAAGTGAAATAGAAAATGCACTAACAAGTCGTGATGTGTCAACCTTGGTGTTGTTAATGGAGGTTGAGCTAATAGATGCATTGATATGTAAATTATTAGATGTGAAATTTTCATGATAATCGACGTCGAAGAAAGAAATGATTGGTGGCGAAGCATCAGTGTTTGCAACTAAGAAATCAAGAGCTCTTGATGCGGAGGAGGAACTACGTGACATGTATGAATAACAAAAGAGTTGAATGTCATCTTATCACATTTTTGAGATTCATTTTTAAAAATCTTGAGTTTACCATTTTTCTTTGGTCGATGCAGGGTTAGTAGATTCTGGAAACTCTAGTTTGTTTTCATCAATTAGATCTTAGATGATCATACAGAGTTTGAAACATCTATTTGTACCCCTTTAATCAAATAGATGTTTCAAACTCCGTATGATCATCTATTTGTACTCCCTTTAATCAATTAATTGCAAATGGGTGAATAACATGGTGTACTAGAATAATACTGGGAACAAGTGGAAACATAAATGTAATTTTGGGGTGTCTACATTTTGCCCCTCTTTAAAGTGCTATTGCAAAGTAATAGTGCTTTAAAGATAGTAGATGCATGCAGATCGGTGAGTGGAAAAATTGTGAAGCATTGAGATGCCCCAACAAAAAAAACATGAGAAATGCCCCATTAAGTGGATGGATGTTGCAGCGCAGGCAAATAACAACCGCTTGATAGGAAGAAAGCAAGGGATTAAAACAAGGATGGGAAAGGACTATGTTCATAGCATGAGCGTTATTTGGAGAGTAATTTTTAGAGTAACCTAATTTTTGTTGTTGCACAATAGAGTTGTCACCATGATTATGAAATAATCAAGATGGTTAACCCAGATGCACGTAAACAAACACACACAACAAAGAAAAGATAAAAAAAAACAAACCCAATATACAAAGTAGGTTCTGGCATCAGGGTTATAAAGGAACCAAGATGTGATCACAGTACTTGTAAGTGATCCAAAAAGAGTAAACATCAACAATGCAACACAATTCAAAAAAGAAGACAATCAACTATGCCCCTAATGCATGCCATGATGATGATTAAGTAGATACAAATGCTCCTAAATGGGAATAGGATCAGACTAGAAGAGAAGAGTTAAAGTGACTCCTTATGACACTCTTTTTGAATCCATTGTGCAAATGATCAAAGTTGAAATTTCCCCAGGTGAAGTTATATCATGAAGGAAAAACAATTTTGACTTGCCCCAAGCAGAGTTAACATATCATGCAAAGGGAAGAAAGTGATAGTTGTAAGATTGACACAATCACTAGGGTAATAGATAAAAGTATGACATTTATCAAGATTGTATTGAGATGTTGAATGATTCACTTTAAGTGTTTTCCAATTGTAGGATTCTTGTGATAAGTGAATGTTTGTCCAAAAGTTTTGTAATTTTTTTTTTTTTTTTTTGGATTTTTGAAATATTTGATTTTTTATTTTATTTTCACAAGTTTTGAAATACAAATGCAAACAAAAAGGAAGACATTCCATGGCTTAAATAAACCATAGAGGAAAACACAACACGTGTAAATGACAAAAATATATAAAATAAGTAATAGAAAGAAACCCAATATGAACAAGAAAGAACCACACCAAAGTTATATGTGAACTAGGATGTGAATAAATTTCTTGCAATTGGTCCATAAGTGCATTCCAGATACACAGAGTACTGGTTATTCGAACTATCAAACATAAGAAAATAAGCTAAGAATATACAATACAAAATTCCATATGTACAAATGTTAAACAAGCAAACAAGCTAGTGAACAAAAACACACTAATGTAAAAAAATCTAATAAAGAAGCAAATATATACAGATGTCAAGTTTCCCCCAAGAGAAAGCCAAAGCCAAGTGATGTCCCTATGTAAAGTTACATTGCAAAGAGTGGCTTGATTGATTGGAAAAGATGATTGGGAACAATCAGATGAAGAAAATGGCAAAACGAAATTACATAGTTGTGAGTTTTTTTTTTTGGAAAGCATTTTCAAACATTTTGTATGTTTTTTTGTATTTTCTGAATAATTTTATATTTTTTTGGGATTTTGAACAATTTTATATATTTTTTGTAGTTTTTTTGTGAAATTTTTTTGAATATTTTTTATTTTTTTGGAATTCTAAACCACATGTCAAAGAAGAGGGAAAGGAAATTACTAAGTCAAAACCAACATACTACGTATGAAGGAAGTGAATGAAAGCATAATGGAAGGTGAAAAATAGTGGTAAATAATGGGCATGACAACCTAACAAGGAAAACATGTGACACACGACAAGGTGAAAAGTTACAAGTGGGAAACAAAGTGAAATGACGAAATAGGTGGATGCACTGATATGCCCCTAGACAAGGGTTACTCTTCAGAGACTCGGGATTAGAACTTCTTTATGATGGCTCCTTCAACTCTTTTCCATCTTCTGTAGACAGTTTGTATGCACCATATCCAAATTTAGTAGTTATAACATAAAGATCCAACCAATTAGGCTCAAATTTGCCTTGTTTTTCTCGTGTTTTAGTTGTGTTCTTTTGATTTTCCTTTAGGACCAAACCACTGATTTTAAAATTTTAGAGGTTTAATCTTGTGATTATAATTACGACATAATCTATTCTGATATACCTGTATATGGTCTAAGGTGCAAAGTTGTCTCTCATCTAGTAATTCCAGCTCTATAAGGCGTGCAACATAGTAATCCTCTTCATGAATGAGATATTGGAGGGAGACACAAAGTGAAGGTAGCTCAACTTCGATAAATAATATGGCTTTAGAGCCATATACTAGGGAAAAATGAGTAGTTCTTGTAGGTGTATGGAAGGAAGTGCGGCAGGCCCAAAGGGTAGGATATAACTGCGTATGTCAATTATGTCCATGTTCATTGACAGTCTTTTCTAGAATGGACTTGATAGTCTTGTTTGATGCTTCAGATTGGCCATTGCATTGTGGATAATAGGGTGTAGCCCATTTTAGGTGGATATTATATTTCTTAGCTAGGGCTTTGAGATCCTTATTTTCGAAAGAACCACCTTTATCGTGAAATGATAATAGCAGAGGGGATGCCAAAATGACCGATAATATAGTTGAAGATGAATTTAGAAATATTACACCCAAGAATATTAGTAAGAGGCATAGCCTCAACCCACTTAGTGAAATACTCAAATGGCGGTTATAATAAAAGTGTGGCCATGGGAAGATGTGGGCTTTATTTTTCCAATTAAATCAAGTCCCCATTTTGAAAAATGCCAAGGTGAAGTAATAGGCTGTAAGGTTTGGGATGGTGCATGAATGAGATTACCATGTTTTTGGCAAGCCTGAATTTCTTCACAAAGTTGCATGCATCTTCCTCCATTGTGGGCCAGTAGTATCCAATGCATAAAATCTTCTTTGTAAGGACTATTCTACTGGTATGGGCACCACAAATACCCAAATGTACTTCAACTAACGTCTGATTAGCTTCATCTTGATTGAGACATCTTAAGAGAGTCCCATCATAGCCTCTTTGATACAAGGTGTCAAAGAAGAAGGGTGTAGCGCAAAGCATGTTGTGCTAAGGCTCTTTTATTAGTTGAATTAAAATTAGGAGGATAGGCTTTAGTTTGAATGAAGGTGTATATATCGTGGTACCAGGGATGATCAGACCAACAATCTCACAAACCATGGTGGACTCTGACAATTCGTATGCGGGCACCAAAAGATGTTCAACAAGGAACTCATTGTGAGTTTGATTAGTGTCAAATGAAAGAAGGGAAGTGATAGTTTCCATGGCATCTACTACTTTTTTTTGTACGCGAGGAACTTGTTCAAAATTGATAATCTGGAAATACCCTCTAAGGCTATCAACCATTCTTTTATAAGGTAAGAGCTTTTCATCTTTTACCTGATATTCTCCATTAACTTGATTAATGACTAGAAGAGAATCACCAAGAACTATCAATTCTTACAAGCACCATGAGATAACAAAACCCTAAGCCTATTATCAATGCTTCATACTCAACTATGTTATTTGTGCAAGGGAAGTTGATACGATAAGATTTAGGTATGAGGTCTCCATCCGGTGTACGCAAGACAATTCCTGCTCCAGAACCATGGATATTGCAAGATCCATCAAAGAATAATGTCCATAAGGGTGTTGCTTCTATGTACAACAAGTCTTCATTTAGAAATTCAAAATTTAGTGGTTGTGAACTTGGTAGTGGTGTTGTGGCCATTTGATCTACCAGTGTTTGACCTTTGATAGCCTTTTGATTGACAATTTCAATGTCAAATTTGTTGAGTAGTGCAATCCAACTAGACATTCATCTTGTTATGACTGGTCTCAAAAGTAGGTACTTAAGAGGATCAACCCTTGAAATTATCTTGGTGGTATGATTTAGAGATAGTGTCACAACTTGCCAAAAGTATAAGCAACTATTAAACAAGCCTTTTCAACCTCGAGTACTTGGTCTCATGCTCAAGAAGAGTTCTGCTCAAGTAATACACAACTTGTTCCTGACCCTTATCATTGTGTTATGCCAATAATGCCCAATGGCATGTTGTGTTGCAGATGTATACAAAAACATAGGCTTATCTGTATAGGCGGCATGAGTACCAACAGAGATGCCAGGTATATTCTTTCAATTTTGCAAAGGCATCTTGACAGTCTTGTGTCCATTTGAACTGGACATCCTTTTTAAGCAATCAAGTTGAAATGATGGCACTTATCTACCAATTGAGAGATGAAGTGACAATAGACTATATTTTTCCTTGTAGGCCCCTTAGTTGTCGAAGGTTCTAAGGAGGTGGCATATCTATTATAGCTTTGACCTTGGTAGGGTCCACTTCAATTCCTCTTCGTGAGACAATGAATCCTAGAAGTTTCCTTGAAGTGACACCAAAGACACATTTTTTTGGATTAAGGTGAACCTTGTACTCCCTTAACCACTCAAATATACACCTAAGAACTATTGGATGATCCACCCTAGTCTTTGATTTAGCAATAATATCATCGACATAATCTTCCATTATGTCATGAAGAAGGTCATGGAAAATAACAATCATGGCACGTTGATAAGTTGCACCAACATTTTTAAGGCCAAAAGGCATGACCTTGTAACAAAATGTCCCCATGGGGTTGTAAAATTTGTTTTATGTTGGTCTTCTTCAACAATTTGAATTTGATTATACCCAAAAATCCATCCATAAGGGATAACATCTCATGGCCCATAATAGAATCGAATAATCATGTCAATATTAGGCAAAGGAAATCATCCTTAGGACATGCCTTGTTAATGTCATGAAAATATATACAAATACAAGATTCTGGGGGTCTTCTTCACAATTGTACCATATTAGATATCCACTCTGAGTAATCAATGCACCGTATGAAGCCTGCATCCAATAATTTTTGTAGTTTGGCCTTAACAAGCAATGCAACCTTGGGATGCATTTTACGTAGTTTTTACTTGATAGGTTTAGCATCTGGGTGCACCACAAGGTGATGAACCACAAGAGAAGGATCAAGACTTGGGCATATCTTTGTAAGACCAAGTGAATACATCTTGAAACTTGGTTAGAAGTGTTGTGAAGGCTTTGATTTTAGTTTCTGATAAACTGGCACCTAGTTGTAACAATTTTGGTTGGTCTTCAGTTCCAATGTTAATGGTTTCATCTCTTCTACCAACAACTTAGAAGTGTCATTATCTTGAAATGATGTTGGAGGCTTGTGTAGATTGTCGATATTTCTGATCCAAATCTCCTCTCTCTAGTGCCTTTGAAAGGTTTTCACTAGGAGATGTGTCCTTTTCTTTCTTTTTCTTTTTCATTTTTTGCTTCTCGTATAATGCCTCAGAAAGGTTTTCACTATGCGAGATATAATTTGTCTTTTTCTGTGTTTAATTTATTTTTCTTTAGGACTGGAGATTGTAAGTTCTTCACCAAAGTAAGCGGTGGTAACATCAAGGTTTATATCAAACCCTTCTTGTGATCCGACAAGGGAAAAGGGTCCCAGCCCCAAGGAACTCCTGGATGGCCTCATCATTTTGAAAGAGATCCATGGAAATATGACATTGTTGGTCTTGATCAATGAGGGAAGGATAAACAATGTCAAGGGTTTGAATGGATAAGTAGTCTAGGAAAAGTGTAGTTTCGGCTAGGTCTTCGAAGAGGCTATGTGTGGAACCGGTCTCAATTTCAAATATGAGTCCTCATCATCGCTAGATAATACCTCAAAGACTATAGGCCTCTTCTCATATGTCTCATATCCTAGACCATATGTGTAAAGGTTAGACTTGATATTCATAGGTTCAAGAACACCATGCCCTTGTGGGCCAAGGCCTCTTCCTTTCCAGTTCATGTTTTTCATCATTTTATGGCCCTTGGTGTAATCAGTGGATTCATAGCATTCTGCCATCCTGTCATCGTATAGCCAAGATTCATCGAGATTGGAATATGTTCATCTTCTAGATATCCATATCATCTCCAAAGAGTGTTTTCAAGATAGTAAGCTGGAGGTTCTTGTAAATGAGGAGCATTAGGACACCCATAGTTGCGAGGTGATAATGGGAGTTTTCCAACAAGAAATGCATTGTCAAGTGTGTACTCACCTAAGCCTTTATGAGAGAATGTAACTTCAGGTGACACCTTAGATGTAGATGCTCTAGAGGAAGACACGTGAGGCATGAGGAATATCCTCAGGTGACACTTTAGATGTAGATTCTTCAAAAGAAGATGCGAAGCATGAGGGCACAATATTACATCAGATCAATACGGTTGGTAACAATAGAAGTTGTGCTAGATCTAGTTGTGCTATCAGCAGATGGAAAATAGTTTTCCTTTTTGTACCTTGCTTCAAAAAACTTACAATATTCAAAGGGGTCAATATTGCCACAAGGTGAACTCTCTTGCCATTATGTGGAAACTTTATGCATTGATGGAAAGTGGAAGGTACTGTGTGCATCACATGTATCCAAGGTCTACCCAAAGAAGGTTATATGATGTGTCTACATCAACTACATGACACATAGTGTCAAGGAGCTGCAGGCCTACTTATATGGGAAGAGTGATGGTACCACAGATCGGTGCTCAAGTATTATCATAACCATGAATGGTAATGATATTAACATCTAAGTCATCTATTGTATGACCAAGGCAATAGAGCATTTTTATAGAAACAAATGTTAAGAGTCACTCCATTGTTGATAAGAACTCTCTTGACTTTATGATCGGTAACATAGGCTTCATGTACAAGGAGTTATTGTTAATCAAATTTGGGTTCAACATATCTTGAGGGCCAAAATATAGGATAGGAGTTTCAGTGTAAGGTTCACGATCATAGCCTGAAACTATTGAACATTGAGAGTATGAGGAACACATGATTCATTTAGAGCATGAGTGAGAATATCCTTGAAAGCTAGGTGACTCTTTCAGTAGTTCCATGAGAGAGATATGTGTTTGCATGTGGTTGCTAATTGTTTGATGAAGTCATACTGACTTGGAGTGGAAGATTTGGCATTAGAATTTGACTTTTGATTTGAAGGAGCTTGTTGGTTTAGATGTTTGAGGTTCTACAAAAGACGTAGAAGGTTGGTTTTCCACAGGAACCCATATCTTCCATTGGCATGTGGTCACAACATTACTCAAGGTGTGAATTTAATGGTCACCATTATAGATGGTACTTCCTCAATAAATGAGATAATTGAACTAAAATCAGCATTATTGGCAAAGGGACCTTTGTCAACATTTTTATCGTCACCGCCATGTTTGGGAAATGGGTTTGAGAACACCTTAAGATTGTCATTGGGTGTTCTATTTGGTGATGGTTCTTCAATAATGTGATATCTCCACTATCAATGAGGTCTTGGACAAAGTGACGTAAGAAAAGCATCGATCATTCGAGTGACCATCAATGCGATGAAAATCACAATAAGTATCAGCCTTGTACCAAGTAGGCTTGGGTTCTCCCTCAACCCAAGGTCTGGTGATGGGATAAGTAACCATGTTTACATTAATGAGTTGTTGAAGGACATTTGATAGAGGTTCTCCCAAAGGAGTGAAACAACGTCGTTTAGAATCAGGAGAGGAGGAAACCTCTTTGCTAGAACAACAAGAGGTTGTTTACCTTTGTTTGGTCTAGTCTGAGTGTTTTGGATGTTGTGACATCATTGTGGTTGTCTATAATACCATCATTGACCATATTATGATTGTGTTAACATGTTTAGATTTTCTTGGTGAGAGCTATTAGGATGATTACTATGTTTCCCATTGTCTTTTGAATGAGGTTTAATCAAACCTTTTGCGATAAGGGATTTTTTCAATCTGTGATCCTTTCTCAATAACTTCTTCAAAAGTATTAAGGCAATGCATTTACATGTGAAAGGATAGCTCACTATTGAGATTGGGTACAAAGATGCTCACGAGATTGCTTCTCAGGCATGGAGCATGGGAAATAGCTAGCAATCCCACACCATCTTTGTAGGAATTGTGTGAAGGTTTCATTTGTTCATTGTTTGGCATTACACAAGTCCATCATTGTAATTTTAGACTCTAGGTTGAATGAGAAATGTTTGACAAACTTCTCTGAGAGGTCCACGTGAAAGTTTGTATAGAGCCCTTGGGGAGGAGTAGGAACCAGTCCAAGGCTTGTCTTCCTAGACTTCATGGAAAGAGACGCATTAAGAAGACATCACTATAGGCCACCTCTTGGCAAGCCATATAAAACTCCTTGATATGCTCTCTAGGATCACTCTTTCCCTTGTATTTGTCAAAGTTGGGCATCTCAAAAGATTTTGGAAAAGGAACATGCAAAATGTCCTTATCGAAGGGGTAAGGACACAATTCTTCAAAGCTGAATTGTTTGCATTGATGTTTCATACTAGAGATGGTGTCCTTCATCATTTTCCATTCTTGGGAAAATGGTGAGTTGTTCTATAAGAAAGATAAGGAGCCATCACTTGTAGAGTTGTTGTTATCTTTGGTGTGTGTGGTATGACTCTTAAATGAAGCATCACTAGATTTCTTTGGTGCCTCCTTGTCATGGGATTCATTGGTGACTTTGGAATTTAAAATAGCAAGTTGTTTAGCCATGTCATTAATTTGATTCATGAGGGCTTGAGTAGGATTAGTGGCCAATCATTTGATTTTCCTTTGTTCCTTTCATCATATTTTTCTTTGTTTGATTCATTGATTTTTGGTTGTTCGAGGTGGACTTGTTTCGATCATCATTATTCATGTGACTAGGTCCTACCTCATCATCATTATTTTTTCAAAATGAAAGGTTCACCCTTGTTAGGTGGTGGTTTTCCAAGTAATGTTTGTAAACTAGCTTCATCAAATCAGAGGGTAATTTTTCTCCCATCTCAAGGAGATGAAGAAAAAATTGGTCTTTATTCATACGTAAAATATTTTCAACACGGGATTGTTCTTCGAGTGAGATGTCATTCTTGATCATCCTCGAGTTTTGGTCATTATCACTATCAAAATTTCCAAAGGATTTCATTCACCCCTTCCAAAAGGACTATAATCTCTATGTCATGTTCCCACCATTTTTAAAAGAGGGAGGGAGAAAAAGAGATATGCGAAAGATAACTCAACCCGTAGCAAAGTGAATGCGACGATGGAAGAGAGGTGTGTGATTAAGTTTGATAATAACTTGTCCCTTAACAAAGTGAATGCTAAGATGGGCAAGAGGTTTGGAAGATATGAGTGACGCAACCCTTAACAAAGTGAATGTCAAGATGGAAGCATGCGAAAGTGTTTGATAAACTCAACCCTTGACAAAGTGAATGCCAAGATGGAAGAGTGGCATGATGTGATGAAGGTTCTCATCCTCTAACAAAGTGAATGCTAGAATGGAGGAGGGTTATAGTGACAAAAATTTCCAATGTGTTCAACCTCTAACAATGTGAATGCTAGAGTGAAGAAGTGAGGATAGATTGATTGCAAATGCACTCTACCACCTAGCAAAAGTGAATGCTAAATGGGAAGAGGGTATGAAAAAGGAGTCAAATCATATGATGTGCTCAACCCTTAACAAGAATTAGTTAAGAAGGAAGAGGCTAATGAAGGGATAAGACTCAAATATTGATAACGTAAATGTTGAAAAAGAAGATATGATGAAGTGTCTAGAATGTAACAAATATGTTGTCAAGTTAGAGACATGAAGAAAGAAAACATATACAGTTTAACAATGATGTTTTCAAACTAAAGGATGTAAGAGGAGAATGAAGAGAAAATGTGATGAAATTGAGTTGTGAAAAAGTGGAACACAACACCGTTGAGATGTGAGTCGTAAGATGAAAGTGCTTGAGCGAGGACGTGGATATCCACAACTCAAGACTTGATGTCGAAAAGAAGATGAAAAACTTAAACTTTGGGAAGGTTATCCAAATGTTTAAGTGTTGAATGGAATGGGAGATAAAACCAAAATGAGGTGAATATGAAAGATAGAAGAATCTGATAATCGTGAAAGGGGAAGAATCAAATAAGTGAATAAAAACTCCAAATGAATGAAAGAAGATCAAATGGAGAAGACAATGAGGATGAAAAGAAGAGAAGATTGAAATAATGAAAAGAGATGAAAGTTCAAAAAGGGGAAAATTGAGAGTAAAATGAAGGTTAGTGAATGACTGATGATGAGAAGAAAAGAAGACGAGAACAGATGAAATGAGGATGAAAGCAAAATCCAAACAAGGATAGTTTGGAAAATGACAAAAAATAAGAAAAGTGAAAGATGGATCCCAAACAAGGAGTATTTGGGAAAAGTGAGTGTGGAACACTACTACAAAAAGAAAGAAAAAAAAAAAGAAAATCAAAAAAGAAGTTTTTGTTTGAATGTTTGTTTGTGGCCTCTACCTTAGATTGGCTTGGAAAATGTTTGGCTTCCTGGTGGCTCTCTCAACTAGGTGTCAAAAAAATATCCGAGTGAGCACGACGCTATTGCTAGCTGATGGCTTTACTTTACCCCCTTTAAAACCCTAAGCAAAGATCTTGCTCAAAATGAATCGCACTGGGGTCGCCACTAAGGATATCCATGACTCTAACTCACAAAGGCTTTACTAGTCAAGTAGGAGAAAAGGTTCCCATTTCATCCACCAGTTCCCTCAAGGTGTGGACTACTTTGGGGTTCCTAGAACCACCCCTTTGTTGTAGCTTAAGGCTTATGCCAAGGGGGTTATGTTCTAGTTAAGTGGTTAAGTCATAGCTCTTAACCGAACCTACAAATCAAGTGTTTTGAATGTGGTGTTTTTTATCTTTTGATTTAGGTGTGGTTTGGTTGAACTCCTTTGGCAACCTACAGTTAGTAGTTTTCAATGTTTTAATCCACCTTGTGAGAGTGGTCCTACAAAAACAATGATTAGAAAGTTTTCCGAATGAGGTAAAAATAACAAAACAAATAAACAAGACAACAGAAGCAAACCCACATTTTTTATTTCCAAGATCACTTAAAAAGCAGGAAAGAGCATACGTGTGGGTTGGCTTTGGTTAAGTGAATGTTAATTCCCCAAAAACAAAAAAAAGAAACGACCATGTTTCTGATTCCCAAGATCGCTTTAAAAAGCATGAGGGAAGAGCATACGTGTGAGTGATTCATGATTAGTTACAGAAAAAAAAAAAAAAACAAAGCGAAAAAGCACAAAAACACATTAGAAAGGGTTAGTCAAGTTTGTAAAACAATGAATAAACATGTGCAAAAAAAAAAATAAAGAAAAATCTTGAAAAAATGGACCGAAAATCCAATAATGCTAAATATTCAATGTTTACAATTATCTCACAAGAGTGATTAAAAGCGTCTCCAAACCGTAAAAAACAAATTGCATAATTAGTCTAATGTGAAGAAAATAAAAGTAAAAAAATGAATGATAAAAATAATTTAATAAAGTAAACAAATAAAAAAAATAAAAATAAAAAGGAAATAAAAAAAAAAAATCCTAATAAAAAAAAGTTGTGTTTTAAAAAAAAAGCTTAAAAAAAAAAAAAATTAAAATCGAAAACCTAAACTAAAGTTAGATGTTTAAATGAATACCCTAAACCTAAACCTAAGCTAACAAAATATATAACATCGCCGAAAAACCTAAGGTAAGCTAAGTATTGTATTTTGTGTGGAGTGTGTGTGTAGGGCGAGGAACTCAGGTGAGAGGCTTGGGAGTGGAGAGGGAAATAGGGTCGAGGGTGCGCAGGAGGGTCAGGTCAAGGTGGAGGTAGATCAAGGGAGGGCACAGGTGGGAAAGGGGAGCCGAGGGGGCTTTGGAGAGAGGGGGGTCATGAGGTGGGTGGGGTGGGAGGGGGTGGGAGGGATGGGAGGAAGCTCAGGGAGGAGGGGCTGGGACAGGGGGAAAGGGGTCGGGGATCTGGGCCGGGGAGGGGGGGAGTGGGAGGGGATGGTCGAGGGGGGAAAGGAATGGGAAATGAGGATCGGGGGAGAGGTGGTTTAGGTAATAGGGAGGAAAGTTGGGAGTTGGGAAGGGTACTTAGGATGGATGGGGTGAGTAGGGGGGGTAGATCAAGATAGGTGTTGAGGGTTGAGGCTAGGGAATGGGGTTGGGGTGGGTAAGGGTGTAGATTGGGGCTTGGGGTAGGTCAGGTGGGAGGGGTTAGTGGGTGGAACAGGGAGGGCCGAGGTTGGGTCGGGGTAGTTGGGACGGTGGGTAGGGGAAAGGAGGAGACGAGGGATGGTGGAAAGGGGTGGTTAAGAGGTGAGGGAAGCAGGGATGGGGAATGAGTTGTGAAGGGAGGTGGCTCAAACTAGGGCTGGCTGCCAAATAGGGGGTTTAGGGGTAGGTTAGGGTTAGGGTTTTAAAAAATTTATTATTTTTTTTTTGGTTTTTTTTTTTTTTTTTTTTGTGAAAATTAAGTTAGAAAAATCTAAAAGCTAACAAAAATATGACCTTTGTGTTAAATAAAAAAAAATCTGTAGGGTTATTTTTTTATGTTGCAAATTGTAAAAAATAAAAATAAAAACAACAATAAAAATGAGAAACTAAAAAGAAGCCAAAAATAAAAAAAAACACCATTCCTTCCTACCAAAAATAAAACAATAAAATGGTAACACTCCCAATTTCACTTCAAACCTATGCTTGAAAGTCAAACAAGAAAACAACAACAAAAGAAAATAAAACACAAGAATAAAAAATGAAACCAAAAATGAAAGAAAATGGGGTGCGAGTCCCACCGGCATGCCAAAATGTATGCAGAGAAAATCACCTGAGAATGAAAGATAAACAAACCAATAATGCAAACCTTCCAAAGAACCTTCTATGCAAACCTCAAATAAGGGTCTCCTATGAAACCTTGCAAAATGGATGTCAAAGATGATTTGTGGATGCTCTTGAGTGCTCTCCAAGCTTTGAATGCAAATGCTACAGACACAATGAATTCAACAGAGTTTTTGTATGTCAGATTCAAGAGGATTTGAAAGGAAGGTAAGCCTGTAATTTATAGAAGCAAAAGGTAGTTGAAATCAGTTACACATGGATAAATGAGTATGCTAAAAATAGCATGTGGGAAGTTGTAATAGTGTTCGGGGGTAGTAAATGAATTAATTGCAAAAGTTGCATCCGAAAGGTGGTTATACGTGCATTTTAATTTCCCCCACCTTTCTAGGATTCTAGAAGTGCAGTTAACTAGGGTAAGGATAGGGAGTCCAAGTGGAGTCTAAGTGGAGTTAGATCAAGTGGCAGATGACTAGGATGTGCACACACTTAATTAATTAATTATTTAATTAATAAATAATAATTAATTTAGCCAAAGGGGTACAAAGGGTACATGGGATTAATTTAATTAATCCAAAGGGTAATAATATGTATTAATTAATTAATTTAATCAATTAATTGCAAATGGGTGAATAACAGGGTGTACTAGGATAAGTGGGAACAAGTGGAAACGAGGCGATAAGAGACTACGAGCGAACAAGCCTACAACTCAAAGTATGCAATCACATTTGTCATCTTAGCTAAATTATTCTTATACCTTAAAATGTAGTTAGTGAAGTGTTCATTGGATCCCTGTTTAAGTTACACTAGTGAGTGTAAGAGATATTAGAGTCGATCGAGGAGAAATACATAAGAAATGCATCACTAAATGTGTGAAGGAAGTTACCAAGTGAACAGTAGATTGTAAAACCAACGCATCGCATAGTCATGGAGACTACAAGGAAAGATTTTAGCTAAGAGAATATGATCGTCAATAAAATCTAGACAAGCTACATGAAACACTCTAAGATGCTCCTGGTCACCATGCCCATTGAAAATGGGAAGCTTAGGGGTGACAAAGCTAGGAGGAAGTGGATAAGTAGAGATGGCAGGTGTGAATGGAGTATGCAACAATAAGGTAGAATCTAAAGATGGTGATGCACACAACATGGCTTGTTGCAACTTATGGATTTGAGATTGAAGGTCATGATAAAGAGAAGTTAAGTCTTGATTGTCAATGGATGAAACCTTACGTATACGAGAAACTAAGGGTGGCATAAAATGATTAGTAGGAGTATTATAGGAACAGTAATAGTAGAGATAGGTGGAAGAGTGGAAATGAGTGATTGAGTGACAATAGAGGTTGGTATAGACGCAGAAGTATTGAGTTCCACCAAATTAGTAGCTTCCTCATGAGCCACATTTAAAAGTAATTCTAGATCTTGAGGGTGCTCAAAGAATATGATCATTAATGGCCTTAAAATGTTCTTCAGTAAAATTATTATGAGAGTGAGCCATGGTGAAAGGAGAATAAACCCTATAATGATAAGGTATGAATGAAGAGACCGAAGCATGAATGATTGAGTCGATTCACCAAAATGATTAACTAAAAATAGTGATAATGTGTAGTTAATCGATCTGAACGACATGTACATGCGGTAGTAGTGACTATGGAAAATGATCCAAACAACTATGAAAATGGAAATGCTAAACCCTAGAGTACTAAGAGAAATAGAATGAACACAATGATTAGAGAAGCTTGTTAGACTATGTCAGAATGAATAGAATAATAAAGAAGCATGAACGACTATGCAAAGGTCCCGAAAAGGGTAGATCTGGGCTAATTCTCTAGACCGGAGCACCTAAAAAGGGACCAGGGTGCCTATGGGAGCTCTAGTCTGCAAAATGGGCGCCCTAGTCATGCTGCAACAAGTCTGAAACTAAGTTTCACATGTTCAACAGGTGGTTTGAAACCCTTGTTGTTTGTCACATTTGACTCATTGCACTACATCAGGTGTCACTAATAATCCAACATGTATAGAAGACATGCACAAGACCAAAGAGGAGCATAAAAACCCTTACAAAAATGTAAATGAATGGGTCAGACTGACCTCAACTACCACAATAGTGGGCTTACTAACTGAGTACCACACTATATTTCAGACCCAAATGTAGTTCTGGTGTGTGTGCATCATGTGCCCTAGGTGCTCTTGTGCAATCACACTTTATGAAGTAGCGAGCAATAACTATGTGTAGAAAATGTAATAGAATGTGTGCATGGAATATAATAGATTCCCTCCCTTATGCTTGTGTGATACAGATGAATAAGCCTTGTCCTTGTGATGGAGCTAATGGATGTAAATTATCTCCAACTCTAGGTGGATGATAGTAGTGACTAGTGCTTGGTCCCTCATTATGGTCTCATAACTTTATATTTATAGGGTTCTCTTGATCTAATTTCATAATTAACCCTAAAATGGCCGACCACCAAAAAGATAAAGATCTCAAATGGCTAGAAAGAGCCCAAAAAGTGGCGGGAAAGTTCAAAAAGGATTGGGGTGCCCATGGTGGGATTAGGGCACCCATGGGTGCCCTAGTCAAAGCTAAAATGACGGAGATGATAAAAATTGATTGGGCATGTGGGTGCAAGAGGTCATAAATGACGAAAGGAAACAAAGTAAGATGGCCAAAAGATGGGGGTTGATTAGTACTTTCTTCACTCAAAACCCTTTTAAATAATAGTATGATACCGGGACTAAATAATGTCTAAAGCACATGATTTTGTGTCTACACACGGCTTGTCGAGTGTGTTCCCTAAGTCTGTTTTTCTTGTAGAAGAAGGAAAAGCCCCATACTTCATTAAATTAAGTGGTTGAGCCGTTTACAACTATTTATAATTAGCTTGAACTATTTTTAATCCTTTTTTCCTTTCAATTCATGCCAAAATCTAATTCTCATGATGCCAAATTGGAGTGCTTAAGGAAAGCTTTTGAATGAGACTGATTTTGTTTTATTTGGATCAGGGAATCAAAAGATATCATCATTTGAATATTTTCATGTTGGGAAGCACAAGAATTTGACATGTGGAAGGCTCTAATTAACTCAGGGATCATCCTCTACCAATGTGTGCATTGCTTTTTCCTTTACCATGTGTCCACCTCCCATTTATTCACAATATCGGGCTTTGCTTCCTAGCTTCCTTTTCCTTTGTTTTGCCTTGGCTTAATAAAGGTCTGACGTATAAAGAAATAGTAACCAATAGAACCATGCCACGTTTCTTTGGGATGAAAAACTATTCTTTGACTTTGTTAGACCCTTAAAAATGTGAGCCAACAAGATCCAACCATGTTTCTTCATAAATTTCCCTTAACAAAGTTCATCGACCGACCAATGTGAAATGTGGGCCAATAAGAAAACTACACGTAGCTTCGCACATTAGTCCTTTTGATAACCTACCTCTAGCACCCGCGAACCATCATCTAATGAGGAGGTTACACATCCCTTCGCATATCGAGCCTTTGAAATCCCCGATTGATGAATACAAAGCTTCGTCTAATGGAATAATTCCATGCCTTGATGCACTTTGTCGACTTTATAAGCCTCATCCGACAATTGTGAAGTGTGAGCTAATCATGCGCTTCGCTTATCGATATTTTTTGAACTCCTTCCGATAGTTGTGAAAGATTGGCCAATGAGATAGCTCCACGTATCTTACGTGTCACACTTCCCTCTTTGTGTTTGTCTCACGATTGGATGAGCTTTCACATTTGTCAAACCGCAAAATGTGAACCAAAGAAATGGATCTACGTACCCCTTTGCATCACAACTTGCTACCTTAAGGGACTTAGAAACGTTTTTGGCTTCGAAGTTGGTTACCACCTCTCCCTTTGACCTCGTCTGACTTTGCAAACCCGATGAAATATGAATTGTGATTAACTCTGATGACTTAGAGTCCGGATGATCCCATTACCTTAGGAACTATTGAAATGTCGAAACGTGCTTTGCCTCCAGGTCATTGATCTCCTGCCACCAAATGTTAGCCTTTGATTTCACTATGTATCTTCTTTGTTGTGTAGATTTTAAATGTCCCATCGGTTTAAGTTAAACCTACCTAAGTCATTGACTAAGCTCCTTTGCCTCACAACTTTGAAATATATAACCCACCAATGATTTGATCCTTAGTGTTTAATGGGTTTTCAAATGCCAATGACCAGAGCATTTGGGGAAGGGAATTTGACGGTTGTTTGAATGTGTCAGACCCATAAAATAGCTGAGTCCATTTTAGTTATCCAATTTTGTAGTGGTGCAAATTGGATAATAGTTTTGGTGACTTTCAAGGGTAATCTACCTGCTAGATTAAATGATCAGTAGCATGAAGCATCCATTGGGCATGGAGTTGAGCCCAATACTTTGAAACACTTGATATTTTTTTTGAAAATTTGTCTCCTGAACCTGTTATGAACTTAACATGAACTAGAACTTCCTGGACTTGATCTATGGGCTCTTGAATGAAGCTTTGAAATTTCCCAACTATCTTATTCCGCAATGAACACTTCTCAAGCTGATTTGGAGTCAACCTTGGTCTGCTATTAAAGCTGATTTTCTAGAAATTTTGACATATCTTGCAAAATTTCCAGAAAAAACTGAAAATTCTTTACCCAAGGAGGAGGCACCACGATCTCTGACTATAAAATGATCTATGAGGATGAATGGTTGAGTATATAAAATTGCCCCATATCTGATTTGGCCAAGAAATATTTCCTAAACTCGAATCGAATCGAACTAGACAACATGCAAAAAAATGCACAAAATATGAAAATAGTACATGCTCCAAATGAAAACATACAGAGTGTGCACAAGAACATCTTTTTACTTGAAAGCAAATATACTCTACCTACTCTAACCGGAGAGAAAGGGAATTCAAACAAATCCTGAATCGACAGGAGAAGTAGCTTCCCTTCCTCACAAATTGAGACCATGTGTTTGATTTGGCACTAAACATGGCCTTGAGTAAGAGTGAAAAACTGATTTGAAGTTTTTTTCCACCCTATTCATCAAGGTATCAACAAAAAATAGATAGAATACCTTATTTAGTTATTCTGCATTTGTTTGGAGGTGTTAAAACTGATCTTTGGCACATTGTAGCTCCTCCTCATGCTTTAAAGTGAGCATGACCGGTGGCAACTCTCTTTTTAGCTCTAAACTAGCCAGATATCTGATTGAGCATGGTTTGATCCTTTTGGTTTACCCATCTCCTTTGAAATTAGCTCCAAGAATGGAGCTAGTAGAGACTCTTTCCTCTTCATGGTGGATGTCTGCAAGGTTGTCAAGAATTGATATTACTTCTTCTACAAACAAATCTATTTCCACCCTTGTATTCTCATGCTCTGCTTCCTCAAACAAGAAGCTAGAGAGCTCAAACTCATCCTCCTTGAAATCTTGAGGCCCTTCCATTAAAAGTGCAGTAAGCTCCAAACATGTAGAGCAATGAGGATCATTGTATTCCATTAAAGCACCTTGTTCACTTCCAATACACTCTTCCTCAAGGTCTTGGGTAGCACTAGTGTTTAAAAATACTTTATCCTCCACTCCATTTCCAATATGATTGTCCTTCACATCTTCCTGATTCTTCTTGACATTTAACACCTATTTTTGCACATTTGGATCCTCTCGTCTTCCCAATCTAAAGAAGACCAATCGTTAACACATATATGGAATTATCTTCCTTAGAAGAATTGGTTGGAGAAGAGGTATAATCAAGGGGTTGTTGATTTGTTTCATGTTTGTGTAGATATGTTTGATGCTTAAGAGACCTGATTTGATCAATTAGAGAAGCTAGATAATCCTCCAAAATATACTCCCTACTCTGTTGATATGTTTTCTCCAAAATAAATGCATGATTTTTCTTGAAGCCTTGTTTTGGCATGTTGCATATGCTACTCCTTCTCTCCAAAAGCATAATAGACCTCCCTTTCTGCCAACCTTTTAGGATAACTTGATTTAGTGAGTGTTAGATAGTAGGTAGGGATAACATGTGAAATACCATAACTCCTATAAACATTAGTGCAAGGTTTAGTGAAGTTGGGTAGTGCTTTGGGTGGAGATGGGAGGTAATTTCACAAAGTTTTGGTAATGCTTTGGGAGTGATAGTGTTTCACCTTTTTCTTAGATTGTTTCTTTGAATTGTTGATGAAACAGATAGGGTAACGGTGTAGGAGGAATACCTGTTCAAATGTCGGTTGATGGGTTGTTGCGTGCGTATGACTTCTCGAATCCATAGCTGACCATGAGAGCTTCCTTTTGGCTAGGAGGAACTACCTGTAATGAAAGCAAGACCACCAAAAAGAATTAAACAATATGGGCAGTGAATTGCCTAGCGTGAGCTAGATCAGGAAGTATGGTACTTCCTAGATGGTTTTCAGTCCATTGTTTTAAACAAATTAATGCTGAAAACAAGGTAAATCCTATTGTTATTTTAAAATGATTTAGGTATCTCACTTAAAACACAATAAGAAAACAAATCTAATCTAACATGCTAAGCTAGAATAGAATCCACAAGTCAAATGGTTGGTTCTGGGTTCTACAGGTCTGATAAAGGTCTCGAGTAGGTCACAAGTGAGTGAGGGTGAAGTAAAATGAGGTGGGTAGGTCTCTATTTAAGACTGTGTAGGCCAATATAGAGACCGACGTCGGTCAAGGGTGACCGACCGCGGTTAGGTATAACCGGCGCCACCATGTGATATCTGGAAATGTCACAAAACAGGTTTTGGTCTCCTTTGTGATTACACAAAGGATTTAGTTGGTTGGGAGGAGGTATTAGGTGACTGGGATAGGTTTTTATGAGGTTTTGATGGGTCTATGGAGGTACAAAATGTTGGAGATGGTCAATAAGGAGCAAGATAAACAATAGGTGATAAAACAATGATGAAATGAAATAACTAGGAAAGTATGATATTGTACTTACTTGGATTTCATTCTGAAGGCTTGTGTGTGATGGATGGAGGTGCTAATGGTGGGTTTAAAGGCTGCAAGTGATCACCAACTGAAGAAAATCTTTTGTATGGGTTGTATGCACACTCCTCTTTTACTTGGATAGTTTAGAAGGTGGCTGGGATGGCTATGTAGGAGAAGATGCTCAATCTCCTTCCTTGGATGTCAGTTCTTATTGGAATTGGCTCTCTGAAGATGCGTTATCTTTTGAGATCTTGTTCTTACTCGTCAAATTTCTTGCTTCCAACCTTCAAGTTCCAGCTTCCAACCTTGATAAATAAGGTTTTTTTGGGTTAAAAGGGGTAACTGAAGCAATGTCCGACTTAACCGACGGTTAGGGGAAACCGACGCGTCGGTCGAGGCAAGATTTTCTAGGTTTACTAAACTTAGGAGACCCTCCCGATTTCCTCAAATCTTGTGTTATTATCCCACGGATTATACTTGGAAATTTGTTGTGAGCATGCGGGAATGTGGTTAGAGGGAGTGTAGGCATTGATTTTTAGGGTTTAGGTAAGTCTTAGTTAGTTATGTTAACTTGTTAAGAATAGGTCTTAGGTTGAGTTAACTTGGTGAGGTGTCTAAGTGAATCTGTTTGTGTAGATATTATATAAATTAAGATATTTAAATAATAAATATGGTGAGGATAATGAGTTAATTAAATTAAATTAATTAAGTTAATACTAGTGAGGTGAAGGGGGCCATGGCTAGGTAGATGTAATAAAGGGGAGGCTTATATGTTGAAGGACGAAGGGGGAGTGTGACCTAATTTTAGTGTCTACATTTTCCCCTTTTTGTTGCATAGCTTGTATTGGTAAGTGATGCTAACAAAAATAAGATGTGGTTTGGCCCATGTGTTGGTGAAGGTGATCCCCCTCAACCCAGAACCGACAAAGCAAAGCAGTTGAAACGGTGAGTGGTCTGATAAAAGGTAAATGTGAGGAAAAGGTAAATGGGTGTAAGGGAAGAGGGTGAAAGGTCTACTCAGGTGATCTTAGGTAATGGGTCAGGGCCAAAGGTAGCAGCAGTCAAACGCACGCACACGTATAAATTGCGCATGCTACTTGGGTTGAAGAGCAAGGAAACTCTACATCGTCTAAGGTCGATATGTTTATCCAAACAAGGTTTAAGTGATTTTGGTATCCAAGGTATAGGATAAGATTAGGAAACACAATGTAGGTTAGGTGTAGGAATGTTTAGGTGTGTTCCAGGACACCAAAGGTAGGGTCAAGATAAACATCATAGAAATAGGCTAGGTAAGGTCATTAGGTCAACAACACATGTAACAGTTGATAATAATGGTATAGCTTAGATACCAAATGATATAATAGAATAAGATTGCAATGACCAAAGAGGGACGGAAGCCTCACAAATATTATTGATCATGAAATCGATTACATAACAATGCAAGAGTCAGAATATTTATAGATATTAGAACTGACCTCATATGGATAGACATGACACCCTATCAGGCACCAACTACGAGATGATAAGACCCATCTCACATGCACATGTAATTACTACTAATACCAATATTGAATGTTATCCAACATAACAATATTGAATGCAAGTCACTAGACTAGAGTGCACATGTTGCACATTATTAAATAAAAGACAATGCAATAAAATGCAATAAATATGCCTATGCTAAATTATGCTAACATTCCCCCCCTTAATTTTGCATAGTTTCCAATGAAGTGGAGAGGAACTCTCTAAATAGTGTGAATTTGTCACGTGCAAGTGACTTAGTGAAAACATATGCCTTCTATTCAGCTATAGGACAAAACTGGAGTTGTATGTTGTGCTTCAAGACATGCTCACGTATGAAATGAACATGTAATTCAATATGCTTGGTTCTCTCATGAAATACTGGATTGCGAACAAGCTTCAGAACTCCTTCATTATCAACATATACTGGAGTAGATTTATGTTGTGGTAGACCAATTCCTTCCAGTATTCGGCATAGCCATATTGCTTCACAAACAGCTTCACTTGCACTCAATACTGCATACAGAGAAGAGCGAGAAACAAATTTTGTTTCTTGCTTCCCATGATATCGGTCCAGATCCCATAAAGAAGATGAAGCCCGATGTTGACTTCCTATCATCCATGTTTCTGCGCATGATCTGAATCTGAATATCCTATCAAGAAGAAGTTGTTGTTCTTCTTGTACTCTAGACCAAGGTCAACTGTACCCTTTAGATATCTTAGTATTCTCTTTGCTACTTTCCAATGACATATTTTTGGTTCTTGCATGAACCGTGATAAATAAATGACTAAAAATCTAATATCTAGTCTAGTATATGTCGAGTAAATGAGACTCTCGATCAATCATAGATAGAGAGTTGCATTCACCGGTGGTGATGGATCGAATGAGATAACTGAAGTCTCGCTTCCATAGGTGTAGCAATAGGAGTGCAGTCCATCATCCTGAATTTCTCAAGCGTTGTCTTGGTGTATTTCAACTGCAACACAAAGATATGATTCTCTTTTTGCCATACTTCCAACCCAAGACAATAGTGCATGAGCCCGAGATCTGTCATGTTGAAACGATCGATTAAAATCCTTCTTTGTTGCATCGATCATCTTCACAGAACTTCCTGTAATGACTAGATCGTCGACATAAACAACCACAATGACAATCTCCCCCCCTTGCTTTTTGAGGTAGAGATTTTGGTCATAAGGATTCCTTTTGAATCCATGACTTATGAGATGCTCATCAATTTTGATGTACCATGCCCAGGGTGCCTGGTTTAGGCCATATAGAGATTTTATGAGTCTGTATACCATCATCTCTTTTCCTGGTATTACATAACCCTCTGGCTGAGTCATATAGACTTCTTCTTGCAAATCTCCATTAAGAAAGGCACTTTTCACATCCATTTGGTGGACTTTCTAACCAAATTGTGCAGCTAGAGCAAAGATCATCCTGATTGTCTTGATCTTGGCTGTGGGAGCAAATGTCTCCTCATAATCAATGCCTTCTTGTTGTGCATACCCCTTTCTGCTACAAGACTTGCTTTATACTTTTCAATAGTCCCATCCGATTTGTACTTAGTCTTGAATATCCATCTCGCATCCAATGGGTTTCTTCCACAGTGGAAGGTCGACAAGTTGCCATGTGTTGTTCTTCATCACTGACTGATACTCTGAATCCATGGCATCTTTCCAAGCTTTTGATTGTAGGGCTTCCTGAACTGTAGATGGCTCAACTGTTTCAACAACTTTGCTCATTAGGGCATAATTGACCTCTTCACGAGCTTGACTGCGAGTTCGAGGTCCAGGATTAGATGATGTGCTAGGTGCTTCATCCAAATTTGCATCTCTTATTAATTGAGTATACCATTTAGGTAACTTCTTAGCTATTCCATTGGCTTGTGGTGGATCCAAGTTTTCACCATCATCCAATTCATCACATCATCTTCAGTGGGAACATCAAATTATGTCTTCACAAGAGGTGTATTCTGCATGTTTGTTGAGTCGTTGAGTGGAGCATCTGCTTGTTTCTTCTCAAAGAACTCAACATCCCTACTTGTGTATACTTTCTTTGCTTTCGGATCCCATAATCTGTACCCAAGTGCTTCTTCACTGTATCCAATGAATATCAGTTTCTCAGCTTTCATATCCAACTTGTTCCTGTTCTTCTTGGGTATGTGCATGCTAGCTTTACACCCAAATACTCTTAGGTGTGCAATTGATGGTTTCCGATTTGACCATGCTTCTTGAGGTGTCACTCCTTCAACAACTACTCATGGGCACTCTGTTCAACAAATAGATCACAGCTTCTTGCACTTACGCCCAAAATGTCTTTGTTAAACCCGAGTCATCAATCATACATCGCACCATTTCCATGATAAGTACGATTCCTTCTCTCAACTATACCATTACATTGTGGTGTGTGAGTAGGAGGCATTTGTCTACGAATCCCATGAGCTTCTAGGTAAGTCTTGAACTCATTGCTTATGAATTCCCCCTCGATCTCGAGCGGCAGAGTTTTGATCTTGCGACCAACTTCATTCTCAACAAGTGCTTTGAACTTCAAATGTCTCAAAGGCTTGACTCTTGTTTCTTAGACAATATATCCACATCTTTCTTGAGTAATCATCAACACAAAGCATGAAGTATTGACATCCGAATGACTTGGTTGCATGGGCCCGTAAAGATCGGTGTACACCAAATCAAGCTTTCCCTTAGCTTTATATGTGTTCTTCTAGAAGGGTACTCTGTGTTGCTTTCTAGCTAGGCAATTGTGACACTTGTCAGTGTTGTGCTTGAGTGTAGGCAATCCTTTCACCATGTTGCCCTTTTGAAGTGTTTGGAGATAGCCAAAACGATGTGACCATATCTGCGATGCCATAGTTCTCGCAGATTGTGTGTCTTTAGCCACTAGAGCTTAATCATCCTTGTGGACAAAATCAAGTTGGAACATACGTCCCACATTGGAGGCTCTTGCTACAATCTTGGAACCTCTTGACTTATCTCTTATCAAGCACACTTTTTCTCCATTATTACTGTCAAAATCTAACTTCAAGTTGTGATTAAGGAGTTGACTAACTGATAGCAAATTCTTGGTCAACCTAGGTACATACAATACATTTGTGATTTTGCAGTCATGCTTTCCAAGAGGTAGTGAAATGTTTCCAATCCCCTTGACATTGTATGATGATTCATCACCTAATGACACATGGTTCTTGTTAGGTGAGTCACGTAGTGTGTAGAACCAATCCTTGCGTCCAGTCATGTGTCGAGTTGCACCCGAGTCAACATACCAGATATCTTGTGTGGACTTGGTTTCTTCATCAAATTGAGCAGAATACATGTGGTGTCCTTCATCTGAATCATCCTCATGTTCGGCAATGTACCCTTGTTGTTTGGGTTTTCTTTGCAATTACCATTTTTCGCCCTTGATTGTTGTTGTTGTTGTTGGACTTCCCTTTATTTGAATTATTGTTACCCTAATGGTTATTGCGTTTTGAATTACTTGATGAACCCTTTTTATAGGAATTGTACCAACAATCTTTGATGGCATGTCCCCTCTATTGCAAATGGGACACTTCTTAGTGTTGTCTCGTTGACTTTGGTTTTGTTGAGACTTCTTGTGATTGGACTGAAATTTTCCCTTTCCTTTATGATTGGAAGATAGTACTTGCTCATCTTCATGATCTTTGTTGTTCATTGCCTCTTCTTGTTGGAGTAGATTGACCAACTTCTCAAAGGTGACTGTGTGTTCACTCATATTGATAGTTGTCACAAAGATTTTGTAGGAAGGAGGAAGTGCTTGCAACACAATTAGTACGAGGTATTCATCACTTATCTCTTTTCCCAATGCTAATAGAGATGCCCTCAAAGTAGCAACTCGTCTCAAAAAAAATTCAACCTTCTCATTGTGCTTGAACTTGAGAGTATGCAGTTGTGATAGTAGGTTGAGGATGGCATTCTTGTTCTTTACCTCATAGATTGTGCTCAACTTATCCCATGCATCCTTGGCTGATGTGGCATCTCTAATGTGGGGTTGCACATCGTCTGTTACGCTAAACAAGATGATCAACTTGGCCTTTTGATTGGCCCTGTCAAATTGAACTTGTTGTCTTCCATCATCAAGTGATCTTGTTGTTTGTCCATCTACAACTGTCCATAGGTCTTCAAACTCAAGTAACACCTTGATCTTCGGTTTCCATACAACATAGTTGTCTCCTCTAAGCAATTGTGAATCTGGCAAGAAGAACTTTGGTGCTTGTGCACCCATTTCTGCAATTTGAATTTCTAAAACTCTGAATTTCTGATAAAGGGTAAGGCTCTTATCACTCCAAGTTTATGGTCTCCCTCTCAATATACCGTCAGTACGATATACCAAACCTTTCTATATACGCTCCCTTCCAATATACCCATCGGTATGTGGAAGAAGATCACCCTTTCAATATACCCGTCAGTACGGAAAGAGGTGTTAACACACGTGAAAGAATTTAGTACGTGGTACTTAGACAGTACGGAGAGGGGTTTGTGCAAGCACAAATGGATGGGAGGGCTCAAATGTGTGTGTATTGTGTCCTTATTACTCCCCGTCAATTTTATAGGGTCGATGCCCAGACGACGTTTAGGCAGCTGTGTTAGGCGTTAAGTGCAGTAGTAGTAGTCGCGACGCATCACCATAAGCGCTTCCCAGAGCACCGTATATACCGACCAACGCTTTATGAGATCAAAGATCTCGTGTGATAGAACCAAACATAAAATAAAAAATTTGTACTCTTTTTTTTCACTTTATGCACCAAGATTAGTATAAAATGCTCCAAAAATACATCAAAATGAAGTTTTTGTGTCCCCCTCTTCTACAAAAAGGGTCTAAAATCACAAAAGACACAATTTAGGCCAAATTTTTTATTTTTACCCCCCAATAGGTGTTTTTCCGCTAAATTTAGCGGTGGCTCTAAATGTGTTTGGTGATCTTCTAAATTTGGAAATCTCCCAAAATTTAGTAATTTCTCCAAATTTTCTAAAAAAATTAATTTAATAAAAAATATGGAGAGAGTGGGAATCGAACTCACGACTGTTTGTTCCCAAGATCCAAACAAACAATCTAAATATTGTTTTCATCTTTTCTCACAAACCGTGATCGAGTTTTTCTAAAAAATTTACAGAAGATCATACAATATTTTTCTTTAAACCCACAAAATTTCGAAGAATCGGAATCTTAGTTTTGAGATCTTACCAAATTACCAGCTAGATCGATTTTTTCGAAAAAAAATGATCCGACTTATCGAGACTTTTTGTCATATGTAGTGGCCGAATCAAGATAATGTAAACTACAAAGTTGTGGCTCTCCTTATCTTTCCGAAAAAAAATGGCATATCAATCCAACACCGTATGAAAAAGTTATGTCTTTTTTCTAAGAGCTATCTGCTGGAATTTTATTGACGGGATCGCTTGAACCTTTGCTCCCGAATTCTTCACACCTCCACTTTCGAGATATGATTTTTTTTTTTTTTTTCAGATCTCGATCTTTTTTTTTTTCCTTAGATCTGCAAAAAAAAAAAAATTTAAGATCTCCTTTTTTTCACAAATCTTTTTTTTTTTTTTAGATCTACAATTTTTTTCAAGATCTTTCTCCTTTTTTTTTTAAAGATCTCCAAATCTGAAATATTCTCGCCAATATGTTAGATCAATTGGCTATACCAATGACTAATAAAAAAATTTACCTTCCAAATAAGTGGATAGGTCAAATTTTAGTTAAGGGATGCTTGGAAGGAATGGAGGCTGCGGGATGCTTCAATGGCTCTCCTTTGATGCAGATCTTCTTCTCCAATGGATCCTCTCCAATAGTGCTCATCTTCAACCTTGCTTGGATAGAACCCTGCTCGATACCAAATGATAATAATGGTATAGCTTAGATACCAAATGATATAATAGAATAAGATTGCAATAACCAAAGAGGGACGGAAGCCTCACAAATATTATTGATCATGAAATCGATTATATAACAATGCAAGAAGCGTAATATTTATAGATATTAGAAACTGACCTCATATGGATAGACATGACACCCCTAAAGCAGATACCAACTACGAGATGATAAGACCCATCTCACATGCACATGTAATTACTACTAATACCAATATTGAATGTTATCCAACATAACAATATTGAATGCAAGTCACTAGACTAGAGTGCACATGTTGCACATTATTAAATAAAAGACAATGCAATAAAATGCAATAAATATGCCTATGCTAAATTATGCTAACAACAAAGGCCACAAGGTATAGCGAACACATGAGGTAAAAGGTCACTAGCGATGGTCCAAGTCCAAATATTGAGATCACAGCACGGGTAAGGCTGAGGTAGGGGTAAAATAATAAGGCGTCAACAGCGGACGCGAGGATGTTGAAGAGGTTGAGGGCCAGAGGTGAAGGTAAAGTGGTCCAGGGTGTTGTAGGGAGGAAAAAGAAAGAGGAGGTAAGGAAAAGGAGGTAAATGTGAGGGCAATGAGTATGCAGGGTAACCGACATTAGTCGTAATGAACTGATGACGGTGTAGGGGAACCGACGGTGGTAGTATAGAGCGAAGATCGGTAGCATTCAAGGGTTAACCGACGTCGGTTGGGTCGTAGGGTATAAAAAAGTGGAAAACCCACGTTTTTAAAATTCATTTGTGCATTTGGAAAAGGAGAAAAGGAAAAGAAGAGAGAAAAGAGGAAGAGGACAAAAGAGTACAGTAGAGAGCTTGGTTGGCGAGCCACATAGGCAAGAGTGGTTGAGTGAGAGGTGGGGCCACGAGATCAGGTGGCATGGTTCGTGTGGCTGAGGATTGGTTGTGCGGTTGAGGATGACAAAGGCCGAAGAGGGGTCGGGTGGTCCACCCGTCACAAAGGCTGATATATCGCCACGGTGTCGTGAGAGGGATGAGGTAAGCTCCACACCATAGCTTAATAATTTGATTAATTAAGTAGGGTAAAATATGGGTTGTAATAAAAACGTGGGGGGAGGTTTTGAATTTGGATTGGGAGGTAAATTGGATATAATTAGAGTGGGGAGGTTGGAATGTAGGTCAATAGGAGTGGGAAGGGAAGTAGGGAAGGTTTAAGCAGGTTTGGTTGGGTAGTTAGGTTGATTTGGTCAAAATTGAAAAAAATTAGGTCAGGGTTTGGCGGCGCTTCGGCACTATAGTGGCCAGGTGTCGGTCAACGCTTTGTCGGTCGATGTCGGTCATGTTTAAAGTAGCATTGGTCAGGATACAGATAACCAATGGCGATTAAATGCTACCGGTGATGGTTATGGGTAATCGGAGTCACTTTGAACAAGGAAATGGGGCCATAAATAGGCAAAAAATGTTAGGCGTGTGGAAATGGATGGGCAATGGGTAGGGTAAGATATGTAAAGGTGTGGGGTAAGAGAGAGGGGACGGGTTGAGGGTGGGTTGGGTAAGGATTAGGGTAGAGGGGTTTCGGGAAGAATAGGTGGTTTGGGGGTGGACACCGGGTAAGTTGGGAAAGGCATACTAATATATAGTGTTGGTTGGATGCAGGCCCGGGATGAGCTGCAAATGAGGGACCGGGAGCCGCTTATATTGCTAGAGCTACATGGATAGGTGACGTTCGAGGAGTGGAGTCACATTGATGATGTCAGCCTGATTGGGATCCACGTTATGGGCAGGTTTTGAGAGAGTAGAGTTTGATGGTCGCACTCATCGAGAGATGGGATTCGGTGACTAACACCTTCCACTTGTTGATGGGGAGATGACCATCACCCTAGAGGATATATATAGGATATTGAGGCTACCGATTAGTGGAGCCCAGGTTTACTTAGTGACATCCGAGGTCGCGGTGAGGTGTGTAGATGAGGTGTTGGAAGAGAGAGTGGGCGAGTTGTGCTACCACAGACACCACCTGAAATTACTGAATAGGTTTATCGCTGCCCATCCTGAGGAGATGAGGTTGACGGTGTTGATGATGGAGGTGATCAAAGTGCTACGCATTGCAGATTCGAGAGGGTGGGAGATTCCCATAGTTGTTGTTGGGTGTCCTTTGGGACATGATGATTGATCATACCAGTTTTACATGGGCACCAGCTTTCTTGGTGCAGGTATATAGAGAGTTGTGGGCCTACGGGTGATTGCGGAGATATAGTCTATGTTGCATTTTCCTTCTTCACTATTAGGCCTATGAGCACATTGTGTGTGTGCGGCCGAAATAGGCCTACCCTGGCGAGATGCATTTAAGCGGGAGTCATTCGAGTTGGTTATAGCGATGGGTGTCGAGGGGTGATGTACGAGAGAGCTCGGGCTATATGACGTAGCATATTATAGACAAAGACTGGAGAGCCTGTCCAGTGTGGATATAGTCTAGAGACCTTATGTGACCATACCTCTTACAAAGGGATGTATGCAGAGCTAGAGGGACTATAGCTATGGAGGTTGATAGAGGGATGCCTTGCTTGGGAGCACGAGATGATACCCGTTGACCGAGTGAGGCAACAGCTTTGATTAGTGCAAGATATACACCCCCACCATTCCCACAATATAGGAGAGAGGAGATGGAGAGACCTTTGTCTCCACCCCATCCAAAAGAGAGTCAACGAGGGAGAAGGAGGAGCCCGTGGACCATTGCACGATGATGATGCGAGGGGTAGCAGTGGCATACTGCCCGTGGTGGGCCGTACAGAGGCAAGGTTAGGCAAGGACAGCTGGGAGGTAGGGGTCATAGTACAAGCCGAGAGGCGAGAGCCACGATACGAGTGCAGAGAGGCGAGAGCCTCGAGATACAGTGTGTAGGAGGAGGAGCCCGAGCTGCAGATATTAGTAGATGGTGTGATGAGACCACCACAGATAGTCTCGAGTGAGTAGACACAGTCTCACACATATAGTGCTGAGAGTGTAGGTGGCCAGTGAGCCCAAAGGAGAGAGCAGAGGACATCAAGTAGTGCATGGGGGTCAGCATCAGATGTCGGGCCATCTAGTGGTAGATTGAGAGTAGCGAGACGCCACTCCAGATCAGAGGGGACCGTCATCACTACGAGATGAGGTAGATATGTATAGCAGATGGGAGACAAACATGTCACCTATTTTTGTATTTTTGGATTTCAGATGTATACCGGCCTGCGAGCCGAAGAGATATTGTATTTATTTTTGGACATGATACCGGCCTGCGAGTCGAAGACATTTTTGTATTGGATAGCGGCCTACGAGCCGATGATGATTATTTATAGTATATCAGCCTGTGTGCTGACATTTTTGAGATGATAGCCATGATGAGACAGACATGTTTATTGAGATACACATTTATGTGATACGGGTGTACATTGTATTGATACACACATGTATATATGAGGAGATAGATGATATTCAGGTGATGATGTTGTGATGTGTACGAGTTTTACTTTATTTTGGAAAATAGATGAGTTAGGCATGATAGAGTCGGGTCATAGGCATGGATCGAGTCAAGTCGGTTTAGGCATGGATCGAGTCGAGTCGGTTTAGGCATAGATTGAGTCAAGTCGGTTTAGGCATAGTTTAGTTATTTCAAGTATTTTGATAACAAATTGTAATATAAATGCATGAGATAGTGTAAAATGTGGAAAATTTTGGTTATGTATGAAAATGTGAAATAATATAAGTGGTAAAATTTATGTGATATATGGTTTAGATGTCGAGGTTTGTGATATGAACAATAAATTAGGTAAAAGGTGGAGCAAATGGTTAGGGTAAAGAGTGGTTGAGCTAACCCTCCAGGGCCCCATGCCCTGGAAGTGCTTCCTATATAGTCTTGGTGAAAAGGGACCTCAGACCGATGTAGTTCTCCCATAAGCTAGGGAAGAATATGATAAGATCGAAGAATAGGTAGTGCGGTTGATAGTTAGGTTGGATTCGAGGTCATAAGTATGATGAGGTCAAGGTCGATTAGGTGAGGTGGAATATAGGTAGATAGGTATGGGTGATTTTAGGTCGTAGGTATAATTAGGTTGAGGGCATTGATGTTGGGGTTGAGAATAGGTAGATAGGTAAAGGTGATTTGAGGTTGGTTGAAGTGGGATAATAGGGGCAAGAAATCCACCCGATTAGCAAGGATAAAAAAACACCTTTTAGATAGGCGAATGAACATATGAACCTAAAGACATTACATGATTGATAATTCTAAGAGTGACAAATAGTCACATGATCACCAAATGTCGTAGGTTCAGCAGGTCCCTTGAGGTATGACGTGAAAAGAAAACGGGTAATGAGGTGCAAGTAATTGGGTCATAAAATGGGAAGTAGAATGCCTTAGGCAATAGAGCCAAGATCACAATAGGCAAGTCCATGACGAAAAAGCGTATTTTTCTTTTTCCTTTTCTTCTTTTGACTTTTAGATAGACTGATCGATGTGGGAAGTCTATACAGGAGGAATATATGTCTCCTTGAGGTCTTCGTGAAGCTGATCGATGTGGGAAGCTTTTGAATTTTGATTTTTGAGAAAATAGTCTTCTTTTTGGAAAAACTATGTAGAGAGTTGTGAGATTTTTATAGCTGTCCTTTGAGGGAGCAGTCTACTTATAGTGACAATTGAAGGTGGAAGATGTCCTTTTAAGGGATTCATCTTTTATATTGGAAGTTTGACTCAAGGAGTTGATCCCTTATATTGGAAGATGTCCTTATGAGGGATTCATCTTTTTTTTGGCTTTTAAGTCATGGATGAGACTATAACAAAGCATTTGGTTCTTGTTGAGAAGGCAAGGGTGAACGACCATGGGATCTCATCTAAAAGAAGATGAAAAGTATCCATGAGAATCATGCCATGTGCAGAGTTGTGGTGCACATATTTAAGATAAGGCAAAAGGGTGACGGGTAATCACATGATCCTTGTTTAATCATTGGAGATGAGATGTGGAAAAAGGTAAATGGCGCTCAAGGGATGAGCATGAACTAGATAAATAGTGATGTAGGACTAGAGGTCAACGAGAGAGAACGGTCAAAGATGTAATGTGTTAAGGGCTCGAGTTCGGGTTTACCCTCGGCGAGGACAAACGATAGGCACCCGATCCATAGGTATGAGTTACGATGTATGGTCCAAGCTAATTAGGAGCAAATTTGCCCCATTTGCTTTTCTCTTCTTTGGTTACATGTTGATTTTCTTTCAAAACAAGGTCACCAACTTGGAAGGTTCGTTCATGAACACGTTTGTCATAAGCACATTTGATACGTAGTTGATAAAATTAAAGGTGATCCAGAGCATTAAGACGACGTTCGTATAATAATTCTAGTTGTGCTAATTGGTCCCGACAAAATTTGTCATCGATAAGCATGTCATGCGAGAGAAATGTGGAGTTAGGGGATCGGACTTCGAGAGGCAAAATAGCCTCGGTACCGTGAGACTAGTGAAAAGGTGTAGCCGCATGGCGGTCAAATCACTAAGTGCAGTATGCCCATAGAGCAAAAAGGAATGTGTGTATGCCAATCCTTCCCAAAGATCGTCAACCACCACTTTCATGAGAATTTTATTGAGGGTTTTGTTAGTGGATTTGGCTTGGTTTGTTGATTTGTGGGTAATAAGGTGAGAAGAAACTAAGGTGAATGCCAAAGACGTCACAAATTTTTGCGATGTTTTGTTTTTGAATTGTTTTCCATTGTCAGTGATGAGTCGATGAGGGAAACCAAAGTGACAAATGATGTGATGGTTAATGAACTCGTATATTTTCTCGACTTTCATGGAAATAAGTGGTATGGCTTCTACCCATTTTGTGTAGTATTCGGTAGCAGTTATGATCCATTGATGGCGTTGGGAAGAATGAGGATTGATTTCTCCAACAAGATCCAAACCCCATTGAGAGAAGGGCCAAAGGTCACGAGTGACCTGTAAGGCGTGACTAGGTGTATGATGAAGGTTGGAATGTTGTTGACATTTCATGCAGCATTTGACATAGTCGCAACAATCATGGTTAAGGGTCAGCCAGTAATAGCCTAGGCAAAGAATACGCTTAGCAATAGCAAGGCCACTAAAGTGACCTCCACATATGCCATCATGAACCTCCTTGATGGTATAAGGAATTTCAGAACTTGTGAGGCATCGTAAGAGAATACCATCAAAGTCATGCTTATAGAGGAGTCCCCAGGGATAACGAAATGGGAGACCTTCTTAAGGAAGGCACGTTGTCCATTATGGGTGAGATTAGGAGGTAAGATGGAGAGGGAAAGGTAGTCGGAGTATTGTTTATACCAAAGGTCACTCGGGTCAGGGGTGTCGGTTCCGATTGAGTAAACATCATGAGGTAAATAAGAAGGTAAATGGAGGTGTTGTACAGTGACAAATATTTTGGAATCGATAGGGAAGCGGGTATTTGGGAAGCTAAGCAGGCCATGGTGTCTGTAAATTTGTTGGTTGACCGTGGGATGGTTTGAAGGGTGTAACGATCAAAGGTGGTCAAAAGTATGTCTACATGATGTTTATACTTTTGAAGTATCTCATTATGACATTGGTACATACCATTGACTTGGTTTATGACCAATTGTGAATCACCAAAGATGTGGATTGATTTAACATCAAGGGCATAGGCGGTCTAAAGACCTAGTATGAGCGCTTCGTACTCGGCAATATTGTTGGTGCATTCAAAGTCTAGTTTGAAAGACAAAGGCATGGGTTCTCCATCCAGAGGGACAAGGATAACACTAGCTCCACCCCCACGCTGACACTTGGAACCATCAAAGAACAGTGTCATTTGGTAAGGGGGTTCATCCAGGAAAGGGTAGTAATGGATTCATCGGGAAAGTCAAAATTAGAGGGTTGGTCCCGTGATAGGTGCGTCGGCCATTGGTCAAGAATAGCTTTGGCCCTTAATGGACTTTTGGTGAATGAATTTGAGGTCAAGATCAACTAAAAGCATAAGCCATCGCGTGGTGCGCTGATTTTGATAAGGTTTAGCATACATGAAGTGTAAGGGGTCGGTGTTGGTCACAACATAGGTTTTGTGGTTGAGTAAGTAATGGTGGAGTTTGGTGGCAACGAAAACCAAGGCTAAGAAAAGTTTTTCAGGGTGAGTGTATCGGGTTTCGTAGTCTAGAAGGGTATGACTGATATAATAAACCGCTTGCTCCCTATGTTGTTCATCACGATGAGTGAGCATAGCCCCTAAGGAGTGATCGGTAGCTGATAGGTAAAAAGGTTGGTCGTATTTCAGTGGAATGAGTACGGGTGGTTGAAGAAGGTATTGTTTCAAGGCCTCAAAAGCTTTGTGACAGTCATCATCCCATTTGAAGGAGACATCCTTCCTAAGCAGGTGATGAAATGGTTAACACCGGTTGAAGAGTTGGGACATAAATCGGTGAATGGACTGCAATTTACCTTGCAGGCTATGAAGTTGTTTAAGGTTAGTGGGCGGAGGCATTTCGAGGATGGCCTTGAATTTAGCAGGTCAACTTCTATACCACATAAGGAAACGATAAATCCCACGAGCTTTCTTGAGAGAACCAGCGAAGACACACTTTTTAGGTTGAAGGCGGACACAATATTTAATGAGGTGATCAAAGATGGTTTTGAGGACAATGAGGTGCTCGGTCGACATTTAGATTTAGCCAAGAGATCATCCACGTAATCTTCCAATATGCGATGCATGATATCATGGAAGATGTAAGTCATAACACACTGATATGTAGCACCAGTGTTTTTAAGGCCAAAAGGTATGACTCAATAGCAAAGGTCCCCTAAGGGGTAATGAATGTGGTCTTGTGTTGATCTTCTAAGGCAAGAAAAATTTGGTTATAACCCGAGAAACCATCCATGAGTGAGAGCATCTCGTGACCCACGGTAAGGTCTACCAGTTGATCAATACAGGCAAGGAAAGTCATCTTTCGGGCAGGTGAGGTTGAGGTCACGAAAGTCCGTGTAAATGCGGAGTCCCCCTGTTTCTTTAGTAACAGGGACAATGTTAGAAATCCAACGAGGATAATCAATGGGTAAGATGAAGGAAACGGAAAGAAGTGCTAAAATTCTTCTTTGATGAGAAGAGTAATGTGAGGGTGCATTTTCCTCAACTTTTGTTTGATAGGTTTGGCATCGAGAATGGTTACGATATTGTGGACCACTATGGTGGGGTCAATACCAGGCATGTCTGCGTAAGACCAAGCAAAAGCGTGGTTATGATCTCGAGAGAAAAGAAGTGATGGCTTCTGTTCAATAGCATGTAAAGATTGTCTGATCTTTAGGATGTGCGGGTCATCCTGAGTATGAATGTTGATCTCGATAGTCGATTCATTCAACATGGTTTGCATCTCAAAGGGTAATGACCGATTAATATACGAGTCTTCTGCACCAAGGTAGGTGAGTATGGATTCATCATCCTAACATTGAACGACATTAATGGTCAGTATGTCATCATTGATCATCTCAGGATACAGGAATGGGAGAGTGGAAGGGGCCTCGCCCTCACGTTGATAAGTCAAAGGCCCCAAGGAAATGGTGTTTATGAAAAAAAAAAGGAGGGATAGATTCATGATCCATCGACTCCATCGGTGAGGGTGGTGATGAAGGTGGAGAAGGGCTAGGGTCCTCAATGAATTCAATGCGGGCCTGTTTGGTAGAAGGGTCGAGGAAGCCAATACCACTTCGGTCATTATGTTTGCGGGTGGTACATGGAATAACGGTATGGCGACCTTGCTCGTAGAAGCCAAAACCAAAACCCTTCCACACACAGTGGTGCAGGAAGGTGTGGGTGAAACGGTGATTGGTAAGTGATTGGAAGTCAACGGAAAATGAATGGGGTTGTGAGGGTGGTTCGGTGTGTAGGTGGTAGTATCAAGTCTCCCATAGGTGAGACTAGTATGAAGATGAGGAGCACCATAAAGGAGGCATTCTCTATCACAGTGATCATAGCGAGGGTGTTGGTGAAGGCTTCAATACTCACATGGAGTAAGGAATGTGTTGACGCTATATAAGCGGTATTCCCTAGAGTGAGGTGTTGAAAAACACCTTCCAAGGGATCAGTGGTTGGTATGTGGGTAGCTGGTATGGACGATGTGTCGGAGGTCGATGCGGAGGTGGTGTTAACGGATTGGGCAGCTAATGGTCAGCCATGGAGGTTATAGTAGCGGTAGGCATGGAGGAGGTATGTGTGGTGAAAGTAAGCGGCCAGTACTAGTAGGTGTGGGTGTAAATGAAGCAATATGGGTTGAAGTAGATGGCTTGACCAGTATGAGTACATCATTGGGTCAGTAAAGCATGTTACATGTTTTGAAAGGTGATGGGTCAGCTAGAATGGTATAAGTGTGTCCTTCGTGTTTAAACTTTACATAACGATGCAAAGTGGAAGTAACGCAACCCCATGACACGGATCCGAGTCTACCAAGCAACAAGTTGTATTGGAATTCCCCCTCCAAAACATAAAACAATTCTAGAATAGTGTGGGGGCCCATGCGAACATGAAGGATGACAGTGCCTAGAGTGGAGGTGATAGCGTCATTGAATGAACACAACATGACCGGATGTTTGTGCATGCAATTGTCAGGTATGCGCATTTGAGAAAATGCATGGGATGAAATGATGTTAATGCTAATGCCTCCATCAATCATCGCATACGGCATACCCGTATTTCATCAATGTGTACAGAGATGAAGAGGGCTGGATCCGGGTCATCATTTTGGTATGGCACGATCTCTATCTCTGAGAAGCTAAGGGAGGCCACTTGCTAAACAAAGTGAGGTGGGGATGAAGGTGGTAATTTGGTGAGGGAGGCTACATGATGGGGTGTGATAATGGATGCTACGGGTGTAGGGTCATTGGGTAAAACCTCGATAGATTGAATAACCTTCATGAGAGCTTGCCGATGGGATTCCGAGGTTTGGATGAGGTCATATAAGGACATTTTGAGGGGTGATTAGTGTAATTGTTTGAGCATGGTGTGATGTGTGACGCCATTAGAAATGGGGTATGTGGGGCCGCGGATAGTTATCTTAGGTATGGGTGCAGATGGTATGTTGGGTATAAGATTGGTTGGTGGGTCAGCTGCCTTTTCTTTACCCTTCTGTACACATGTAGTAACATGTACCATGTTGATCTAAGGGAATTTTTCAAATGGAGAGGGTGTAGGGTACATGGTATAATGACATGAAGGCTAAAAACCTACGGGAGGAGAAAATCCCTGTGAGGTCAGTTGGGCGCAACGACATTTGGGTGGTGGCGTGGAAAGTTCTCTGATGTGAACCATGTTAATTTCAAATTTTGTGTGTGGTTCTGGGAGCTATGAGGGTGGAGGTTGTGGTTGTTGAGTGCACAGTGTGGGAATGGGTGTTGGTGAAGCAAGATCCTTGTCAAGAAGGTCATCGTCATCAAAGTTGGTTTCAGGTGGACACAATTGGATAAGTATGGTTTTCAAGGCCTTGCAGTTCTCCACATCATGCCCTAGCACACGATGGTATGCACAAATTTTGGTATCATCAAAACCCTTTGGCTTGGGTTTGAGGGGGTCGTAAGGTCGGAGTGGTGGTAATGTGATAATATAAGTCTTGAGGAGGTTGGTTAAAATTTTGGCATAGGACCCTGCTAATGGATCATAATGGGAAGTAAATGTGGGTTTGGGTGTAGGTGTGGTTGGTTGTCAGGGAATTGTTTTTGGAATTGTAGGAAGGGGTTGAGCTATGGGTTTAGGCGCCGGTGTGGTTTGAGAATCGGTCGAGTTTTCTTGGGTAGGGATATAGTAGATGGACGGTAGGAAGGTGTGGGGTTGTTTTGACTACCTTGTTGTGGGGTAGTGGGGTTTTGTTTTTGGTTTGCACCGTCTTGGGCAAAGGTGATGTGGGTATACTGAGGATCTAGAAGGAAAAGTAGATGGAGGAAGATGGCGAGTTACCCATGGGGATAACGGAAGTCTTATGAAAGTAGATGACATAGGTCACGCTTGGGGTGTGAGGGACAATGACCGAAGTGTAATAGGTATTGAAGCAATGGCTAAAGGTATCGAGGTATTGGTGGTAAAGAGACCGTACGTGAGGATATGAGTTGTGTTGTGTGCACAGGTAGGTTAGAGATTTTGAGGTAGGAATGGGTGGTTATGTTATTAGGTTATGAATGGGTGAGGGTGCTTGACCATGTTGGGTAGCTACGATCTTAAGCGAGATGGGACAAGTGCGGGTGTGATTGATGCGGTAGGGGTATGAGGTTGATGAGTTTGTTTCTTTAGTTTGGGTGTCAGAGTAGGTGTGGTTTTAACGTTGGAGGATGTATCTAAATCCATTTTAATAGGTGGATGAGTAAGGCGGTGGTCGGTGTAACCCCTAAAGTGGTAATAGGCTTAGTGGAGGTAAATATTGTGGGTATGGGTTTGGGTTTAGGCATAGGTCGGGTTATAGGTAAGGGTGTGGTGTGAGTGCTAACGGATATCGTGGAAGGGGTTGCAACAGCAATGGTTGTATGTGGTTTGATAGGTGGAAGTGTGCTTGGGTAGATAGTGGAGGTGTCATCGAGGGATCTCTGCATTTGTGTTGAGACAGGGAGTAAGAGACACCCCCATAACAAATCCCTATCCACATAATCTAAGTGATCAACCAAATGTGAGAATGGCACGTTTGTGGGTGGAGTTGGTGAGGACCTAATGGGAATTCCCGTAAAATGAATCTTGGAGACGGGGAATTGGTGGCTTCAGCTTCTGTGGGTAAGAGAGCTGAAAGTAGGTCTGTTGGATGTCGGGTAGTGGATGGAGAATGCTCACCAAGAGGCAAGGGTATCCCTACCGGGTCTATGATGGGTGGAAGGGATGATGGGAGTTCCTCTATGAGGGAGGAATAGATAGGTGCTCCTCTATGGGTGGAGGAGATAATGGGTGCTCCTTTGTGGGTGGAGGAGATAATGGGTGCTCCTCTGTGGGTGGAGGAGGTAATGGGTGCTCCTCTATGGGTGGAGGAGTTACGGTAGGTAAAGGTTTGCTAAGTGAAGAAGCTAGGGGTGAAATGGTCTCAATGTTAGCAGAAGACTCCTCCGTAGGTGATGTAGGAGATGAAGGGTGTTCTTCTATTGGTGAAGGAATAGTGACGGTTGGTTCCAATGTGGAAGGAGGATTTCAGGCTAGGATTTCCTCTATGGAAGGGATGTGAGGTAATTGAGATGCGACAGGTACCTCGTTAAAGATTGTGTGAACCTCACGGGTATGGGTATCGTGAGTGGATGTCTCACCGGTTTTGATTGGATGAAGGGGCATGATTGGGAAATGGTTTTTTAAAGATTTGTAGATTTTGGTTAGGGGCGGCGTTGGGATTATCCACAGTCAACTCGCCTTTCTCGAGCATTTCTTGGACAATATTCTTAAAAGTGATGCAGTTTCCATCACTATGACCCTTTACTCGGTGATAGTTACAGAAATCTTGTTCCTTATACCATGTGGGCATGGGGCGAGCAGGGTCAAAACCAGTGTGTGGTTTTATGGGTGGAAGGGTGATGGCACCAACTTTGATAAGCTTTTCTAAAACAGAAGAGTAAGGTTCCCCAATTGGGGTATATTTTCGTTGCTCTTGTCTGAATCGAAAATCCTGACGAGTGATAGATTAGATGAGGGTGTAGCTTGATTGGATGGATGAGCTGGGCCGGCCTTGAGTACCACTGCATTAGCGGTACCTTTAGCCTTTGAATAATTGGTTGGTGGTTTAGAAGAAGAAGAGGTTTCGTTCGACTTAAATGCCAAATTCTTATTTCGTAATTGGATTTTCTTCTCTTCGATGGCTTGAATCTCTAACTTTCGTGCCATAGTGAATGCCTCATCGAATGTTCTGAAAGTTTGGACCTGCAAGGTCGGGGAGATATGCCTAGTGCAAGCTCGTGTGAAGAGCTCGATGAGTTTAGTTTGTGGTAGTTGAAAGGTAAGTTGATTGATCAAGCTACGCCAACGAGTGACAAAATTTGTGATAGATTCATCCTCATACTAACGTGTGGAATATAGATCGGTCATGGTAACTTTCTTGGCAATGTTGATAGAAAAATGATCCAAGAAAGCTTGGGCTACCTGATTGAATGAAAATATGGAGTGTTTGGGTAACCCACTATACCAGTCTAATGCAGGTCCAGTGAGGGACATGGGAAAAGTTCTCAAAAGTAAGGCATCATCATGAGCAATCAAATAACATCCCTATTTAAATGAGCGCAAATGCTATTATGGGTCTTCCTTACTATTGAAGCGGTTGAATTTGGGCATTTCCCAATGCACAGGGTATGAATGGATGGGAATGGATGGGTGAATAGGCTCATTACAAATCTCATTGTAAGTGAGAGTGTTGCGGGAGCGAAAACCGATGCCTCCAGTGTTTTCATATCATCCATCACCAATTTAATTAGGTCATTGGTGGGTTGTGATGATTGGATGCCTCCTATAACGTGAGGAGGTTGGTTTTGGGTGTATAATGGGGGTGGCATTCCCATATATGGGGCTGCCATGTAAGGTGGTGGAGAAGAAGGTAAGGAAATAGGGTACGTACCCAAAATAAACAATAGATGAAATAGGCGGTTGTTGGTAGTATGTATATGGGGAGGAAGGGTCGTGGTAACCACAGGTGGCAATAGGGGCTAGAGATTGTGGAATGGAAAGAACTACGTTCGAAATGGGTTAGGGGTCACTAACACTTGGGAGGTGGGAATGTAGCTATAGGTATGTGTGAGACATGAGGAATGGATAAGGTGGTGTTTGGGGTAATCGTCGAGGGTATGGTGGATGTAATGGGTGCCACAGAGGTAACAGACGCAGTAGTCATAACGGGTATAGGACCTAATTGTGAAATGACTGGGGGTAAGGTGGATGCAGGTAGCACGGGCCGAGATGGGGCTAATGCGGAAGTGGGTGTGAGAGTTGGGGGATAGATATGGGCATGCCGTATATCAACTGACTCGAGGCATCTCGAGTGGACAAATGGGAGAGGTAAAACTGCAAGGTAGTAGGGTTCTGGTCAAGGAGTCATGCGAACTCCTCATCTCCGGTAGCGATATTGGTAGGTTGGATGGGATCCATGGCTGGTGATAAAATAGAGGGTGGTGAAGGACTAGGTGGGAGCAGTGGTTGGCGGCGCGTGGAACACGAGGGCATTCACTTGTCTTCGGGTTAGTACCATGTGAACCAATACTGATCAGGTGGGGCTGCTTCTCTGTAAATAATACAGAGAATAGTAGGAATAGGTGAATCTAGTGATAAAAATGGATGAAGTAACAAATGGTGAGTGGAATGTGAAACAGATAACCGATGCCGATTAGGCAAAACCGACATCGATCGAGGGTAACTTACTTGCCGGTTCTTGTGGAAAATAGACAGATGAGTAAATAGTGAAGCGAAAGAAAAATCGACAAGTATGCCAAATTTGGGGATGTGTAAAACATTAATGGGAAAAGTGACAGTGATGGCAGAGGACCGTGGAAAGTGGAAGAAAGTGAAGTGAGAATGTCCTCGTTATCCAAAATTCATCCCTGGGGTAATTTTGATAACATGCATTAACTTCTCAAGTCCCGGCAAATAGATTGACTCAGGGCAAAAATCATGTTTCTAGGGTCCCCTCGATTTTTCTAACTCCCTGTCCAGAGTTGAAAAGAGCAAGTTACGAAAAAGGTGAAAAAGTTGCAAAAAACAAGCTTGGGCCAGGGAAAATCATGAAAAATGGCTAAGTCCTAGTCCTCGCAATCGGGACATAAGGGACATCCGGCGCGAATCGACCAAAAGGCCGCCAGCGATCTGCACAGAGAGCAAAGGAACACCCAGGCCGTCGGGGCGCGGGACGCTTGAAAGCTGGTTTGGCCGAAGGAGGTGAGAAAATTGACTAATCTGGGCGAAAGCAAAGACACTTGGGACATCCAGCCGCGAGGACGCGAAGGACGCGAACCACCCGGATCGGCCGAAAAGGAGAACTTTTGCACTGGGACAGTTGGGACAAAGGGACGCGTGGGACGCAGATAGCCGAAGGAGCCGAGAGCCAATCACATTACGCCATGTGTCATAAGCCAAATGAGGGACAAGGAAGCCCATTTTGGGTGGATTGGAAGTTTTGTCCTGACAAAGACCTTTGGGACATCCGGACAAATGGACGCGGTGGACGTGAAATGCTGGTAGACCCGCAGACCAACCAAATCATGACACGTGTCACAAGGGGAAACGTCCAAATGAGAAAAGGGTGAGGTTTGAAGGGTCAGCCCGAGCCAATCAGAAGAGGACATGTGTCCAATGGAATAGATAAGTGCGGAGCTCGGGGAGGAGTTAGAAAATTTGGCCAAGTTTCGGCCAAAAAGCTAAAAGCAAAGGAAGGCCCCACACCCCTGTCCTCCAATCAATGCATGCCACGTGTCGCCTAGGTGGCGAGCACGAAAAGATTTTCAAAATACATTTTCACTTTGTTTGTGCCCTAAATCTTGAGATCACCATATCTTTTGATCCATAGCTCGATTTGCACGTTCTTTATATCAACAGAAAGCTTATGAAATTCTCTACATGAGTCTAGGGTTAATCTTGAATTTTGGTGCAGACTAGAGAGATAAATTTGAGAAGCGGCTCGACGCGTGTTCATGACCAGAAGTGACATTTCAAACCAAATTTAACGCAGAATGGGTCGCATTCTCCTGCAATTCGGTCAAAAGTGGCAGGGTATGGGTTTGTAAGGTCCCCATGCCGTTTTAATGCATCTGCAGTCAAGGAGGAATGGGCTCTCACGTTTTTTGTATGTTTCTGTCTCCTGGGCTCGACCCATGCAATGTAAAAGCTAGATTTGGCTCATTTCTAGGGGAACATATTTTTTTGGGACATAGCAACTTCTTCTTTCACCTCCAACAAGTGATTGTTTGAAGAATCAGACCTCTCCAAATATTGTAATAGGTTTTACCTCTCTGAGGTTGTAATGCAGTGATTTTGACACTGGAAATGATAATGCAAGCTTTGTGAATGAGTTTCAGTCCTTTGTTTGTATTGTTTGCTTCATTTCAGATCCTAAATTATATCTTATCGGCTTGTGTATGTTTTATCTTTGCAATCTTTGGTCTCGTGTCTATTTTCTCAACAGTGAAAATGTTTCACCACTCCTTTTGGTGCATCACCATCTTTAGTTAGTTTCAATTTTGCATTTCTATCCTGTCTCCTTGCAGGTTTAGAGTAGGTTTAGGACCTAAACCTCTGTAGTTTTGCAAAATTTAGATCTAATCGAGAGGAGTTTGAGGAACCACCTCTAATCTGGAGATTCCTCTCTTAGTTTCACAAGTCCCACACTTGGAGAGAGGTTTCCATGTTGTGCAATCACACTGGATGCTAGAGTGATCAACCTAGAAGCCTGATCTCGCATCTAGGGGTCTTTGTGAGTCTGTAAATAACAGATTTTGGCATGCCCGGTGGGACCAGAGGTCTCATTTTTATTGCAGCAAAGTTGATGTGCATCTGCTGCAATTTTCTTGCTTGAAAAGAGCTATTATTTGCATATCCGCGACTCCAGGGGAAGAATCAACTGGTTTCAGCAATGCAGGCACGAAAACTCATGAGAAGAATCACCACAAGGTCAAGAGTTAGAGAAGAAGAAGTGTTGTTTGAATACCTGAAATTATCTCCAAGAAGAAGGCAAAGAGGAAGAAAGATTCAAAGGTCTCCATCTCCACCAAACAGAACTCTCTCAACTCCTCCACCTGGTAGGCCTTTCATTCAGTCAACAAGGGTTTTAAGACCAATCAGAATGGCTCAAAACAATCCCTACATCAACTTCACAGGAAACAGCCCACTTGCCCTTAATGCACAACATCCAGTTCCTATTGCAGCCTTGAAGAACATTCCCTACTTCACTAGAGAAAATCAGACTACTCCAGGTGATCATGTTAAAGATATTGCTAACCTTTGTGCAATCCATGAAATCAATGAAATGCAAGTGGCTGTCAAGTTACTAGCATCTTCATTCAAGGGTAAAGCATTGCAATGGTTTAGGAGCCTTGGAGTGGTTCTATCACAAACTGGAATCAGCTGTGTATTGCACTTCATGAGCAATTTGGAGAGAAGGGAGACAACTTGTCTCTTTGGAGCAGTGACAACCATCAAGAGAGCTCCCAATGAGCAAATGGCCGATTTTAACTTCGATTTCAAAAGACTTGGGAGAGAATTCCATGGCGGTCGAGCCAACAATGCGAAGGTGCTTTTCTCTACTATCTCAAAGCTTTAAATTCTGATATTTCTAAGTTAATTCAGTCCATGGGAGGCATAACTATCCCTATGGCTTATAGCATTGCCATTAGGGCTGAAAATTGTTTGATCCAAGTGCAAAACTTGCCCCTAGACCTCCCATGCCATTGTTTCCTAGCTTAGAGAGCCCAAACACCAATCAAGCACCTAGTTTGGCTCCTTCTCCCACTCCTAGAAATCGAGTTCAAATGAAGCTTCCACTTCATCTCCAAATGCCCCAAATGAGCTTCAAGAAGTCATGAAGCAATTGCAAAACCTAGGAAATGAGCTGGTTACTCTCAAGAGGCAAAGAAGCCCAAGGTTTTAGACCTTCTTATCAACCCCAAGCTCAGCCTAACAGGCAGCCATACCAACCACAAAGACCCCCTAATCCAACTGCGAATATGAATCAAACAAGGCCTCCCGCCAATAGACCATTTCAGCCTATAATCCAAATGCCATATCCACCTCTAAGGCATTGGTGCCAACACAAAACAACATTGCTCGGAGTACAACCGGTGTTTTCCATGAAATGAGACTCATAACCAATCCATGTGCTTCAATGGTGCTTTGAATCAAGCACTAATGGTGACAACTCTTGGTGTGGAGGGTGAGGGCGGAAACAATCAACAATAAGAGACATTCCAACAAAGAATCAGCCCCAAATGACACCACATTGGTAAATTGGCAAGCGAGAGGATTTTGTGGCATGAACTATACAGATTTCTCAAGGTGTTGCAGCTAACACAAGATCAAAAAGGAGGAATTTGGGTGAAGAGAAGCCATTAGCCCCAACCAATCCACAACCTTCTATGGCTCCACAAATGATTGAAGCAAAATCTAGCTTCAAATGCACAAGGGCAGCTAAGAACAACTCCTAGGCCAACTCAAATGCCAGTTGTTGCTGCCCACATGCAAGGAGTGAACGTGCAAACCAAGGGACAACAAAGAGATCCTTCATCACCATTCAGTATCATTGATCAGATGAAGAAGACAAACATCAATATATCAATGTGGGAATCCCTATCCATCCCAGGCCAAAGAGATCTGCTGCAAGCTGCCATGAAGGACTGGCCAACTTCGAATCAGCAAGTTTAGATGCAAGACAAAGTGCTTACAAATGCTGCCCAACCTGTGGGAAATCATGGAGGATAGCAAGGTAAAATGTTGAAGCCCCCTCCTTTCTATGTTTCATTAATCATTGGAAATCAGCTAGTGCACAATTGCATGATTGATTCTGGAGCAAGTAGCTCGGTAATGCCTAAACAAATAGCTGATCAGCTAGGGCTCCAGTATGAAACAACATCCAAAGGGGTAGTGCGGTGGATGGAACAGCAGATGATAGAACAGATTGGGGTGATTAGAAATTTGAGTCTTACCTTGCATGCATGTCCAAATGTTGTTGTTTTACAAGATGTATCATCATAGACCTTCCACCACTCTTTGCCCTTTGTTTGTCAAGGGACTTCACACCAAGATTGGGGATATTTGTCTAATGATTGGTCTCACATGTTGTTCGAATAAGGTATGGAACTAAGGCTACAATCAGTGTCGAACCTATTGCAAACTTTCACATTGAGCCTTACACTCCAAGTCGATTAATGCCAATTACTCAAGATTTTGATCAAGAGAATCACCCAAGCACCGATGAAGGCGACACTAAGGTTGGGAGCATCCCGGATCTAACTCTTGATGAATGGGAAAACAAGATCCATGCATTTGATCCTTATCAAGAAGTGGAAGAATCGAGCTAGGAGTTTATTGTTTACATGAAGAGAATCAACCTCTCCCCAGCATCACCAAGCAAGATCATAAGGACAAGAATGAAGTATGGCAATTGTTCTTTGATGGGTCAAGGAGTAGACAAGGTGCAAGAGGAGGGGTTATGCTCATTTCACCACAAGGTATAAAGTATTACTCACCCTTCCGTTTCGCTTTTCTTGCTCAAACAATACAAATGAGTATGAAGCCTTAATTCATGGACTATATTTGGGCAAAGAAGAAAGGCATAAATAACTTGTAAGTCTTTGGTGACAAGTGAGTTGATTGTAAACCAGTGTCGAGGGAAAAATGCTTTGCCAAGAACGATCTACTCGAGATCTGCTACAAGAATCGGGTATGGGATCTTATTGAAGATTTTGAAGCTTTTAGCATCAATTCCATCCCAAGAAAAAAAGAATGAAGCACTTGACGAGGCTAGCAGCAATTGGGGCTGCGTTTGATGTTGTAGAAAGTATCAAAAGTGAGAAATCTTAGCCTCATATCAAATTGGTTGTGAGACCAAATTTCAGGATAACAATACAAGTTGGCGGTCTTCGAGAATGATCAAGAAATTGTTAATTTCCTACAAGAAGAAGCTGAGTTCTCCGCCAGAATCAAGACAAGCTGCAGCAACGAAGATGGTGACCAAGTGGTGCAAATGAGAACTAACAAACTACCAAAAGGCCTCATAACCTTGGAGTCAATCTTCAACCCGAATGATCGATTCCTAAGGAGAAAGCGAACATTCAAGTAAAGGGTGAAGATTCAAAGCCTATTTTAGTGGAAGAAGGAAAAACATTGTAGATTGGCAAAGTAAGTACCTCACAAGATAAATCTGATTTTGTTCACTTTGTCAAGAGTTCCCAGATGTCTTTGCTTGGACTTACAAAGATCTAAGAGGTTTCAACCCAAAGTTGGCACAACATACTATTGAGCCGATCCGAATCCAAGCACATCGCAAAAGCAAAGGCTAGTGAATCCCCATATTGAACCTCTCATGAGAAAAGAGTTAAGCAAGCTTATCAAGGCCAATATCATCTTCCCCATCAAACACTCAAGTTGGGTTGCAAACTTGGTGCCAGAAGAAAGAGAAATGGAGAAATAAGATTGTGTGTGGACTTTCATGAATCTAAATAGAGCATCACTCAAAGATCATTATCCGCTTCCATCAATGGAATAAATATTGCAGTTGTCAGAAATGGTTCGAGAGAGGTTTTCATTGCTAGATGGATATTTAGGCTATAATCAGATAATGGTGAAGGAAGAAGATCAATTCAAGACGGCCTTCACTACAAAATGGGGCACATATGCTTACAAGAAGATGCCATTTGGACTGTCGAATGCTCGGAGCAACATTCCAGCGAGCTATGGATATGGCACTCAAAGGCTTGATCAACAAGATAGTGCTGGTATACCTAGATGACATCACTATCTTCCCAAAGAATGTAGTGAGACCATCTCTTTCACCTCAGGCAAGTGTTTCAGAGGTGTAGAAGGTTCGGAGTGTCTTTGAATCCTAAGAAGTGCATCTTTCTTGCACATGAAGGAAAGCTCCTTGGCCATGTTGTCTTGAAAGAAGGATTAGCAATTGATCCAGAGAGGGTTGAAGCCATAAGAGCACTACCATTGCCAAGCCACAAGAAAGCCATTCAGAGTTTCTTGGGAAGGATAAACTTTGTTCGGAGGTTTGTCCCAGATTTTGCAGCCACAGTCAAGCCCATCACAAAAATGTTAAAGAAAAGCATGGCTTTCAAGCGACAGAGAAGGCAAGGAGAGTTTTGAAGCAATCAAAGAAGCCATTTCTCAAGCACCAACTCTCATCAACCCAGGCTTCTCCAAGGATTTCATCCTCTATGCATTTGGAGGTAATGACACTATCTCTGCCATTTTGGTGCAATGAGAACAAGGATAATGATGAGCACCAATTGCTTTCTTTAGCGTGAGCCTAGATGACTATGAGGTGAGGTACTCTTTTATTGAGAAGCATGTCTTTGCAAAGAATCGTCGAAGCTTGAAGAAATTCAAGCATTTAGTCTCAAACAACAAGGTCCAGATTCTTGGTCTCTCATGTCAAGGGTTAAGGACTTCCTCCTCAACAAGGATTTAAATGAGAAAAGGGCAGTTGGATCACTCATGTCATGGAGTATGACATTGAGATCAAGATCACCAAGCTGGTGAGAGGGAAAGGATTGTGTGAGCAGGTGGTTTTGGGGAAGCAAAAAGAAGTACGAATGAAGAAGAGGTTATTTTGACATTCCAGGACATCCATGAGCCAAGTGGCAATCAAGAAGAAGACAGTGGCCCCCCACTTCTTGCTGGACCCAAGATATTATACACTTCCTAGCACAGAGCCTATGCCCTCCGAGAGATGAACGAGACTTAAAGAAGACACTTCAGATTGCAGTCATCCCGTATGCCATTGTTGATGGAGTTACGCACAAGAAAGATGTGAATGGAGTGTTCTTTGAGATGCATTAGCACAAATCAGATTCAAAGGGTGTTGGAAGAGTTTCATGGTGGACCAGTGGTGGCCATTTTGCACCAAGAGTGACAAATCTAAAAATCATGAAGGTGGTTATTATTGGCCTAAGATCTTCATGATTGCTATGCATGGATCAAGAGGTGTAAGAATTGTGCATTCTTCACAGGGAAGAGAGACTTGCTGCCCTTCCATTACATCCAATCTCAATTGACCAGCCATTCATGCAATGGGGTTTGGACTTCATTGGAGTCATTAATCCCAATTCAAGCCAAGGGCACAAATGGATTTTGATAGCCACAAAATACTTCACCAAATGGACAGAAGCAATAGCACTCAAAGAGGCAAATGAGTCTAGCATCTTAGACTTTTACGAGGGGATAACAACTAGATTTGGTGTACCTGCTACAATAATCTCAGATAATGCATTGGCATTCATTGGGACTAAGGTGACTGAGTGGGCTGTCAAGAATGGTATTTACCTAAGCACTTCATCAAACTATTACCCTCAAGGTAATGGCCAGGCCGAGTCTACAAACAAGAACTTGTTGAGGATCATTAGGAGGACTCTTGACGAGAATCAGAGGTCTTGGCATACCAAACCGAAATCAGCCTTATGGGCGATAGGATAACTCCCAAAAGATCCACAGGTAACTCTCCATTCAAACTTGTCTATGGAAGAGAGGCAATCTTGCCCATGTCACTTGAGTTGCCAACATTGGAACTCATGAAGCGGTGGAGTTCTTAGAGTTTGAGCCCATGGAGGTGAGGTATGCGAGTTGATGGAGCTGCAGAGAAATCGAGCATCCCAAGCAATGGAAAAGGATCAAGCTTTGATCAAGAAGACCTTTGATAGAAAGGCCAAGGATAGATCTTTTCAAGTTGGAGATCTAGTGTTGAAATGGGATGTGGATAGAGAAAACCGGAAGGCATTCAAAATTTGATGCCATTTGGAGTGGCCCATACATGGTCATGAAGTGCAAGAACAACAATGCTTTCCAACCGGCCTCATTGGATGGTGAAGAACGTGTAGATTCCAGTCAATGGAATCTATCTCAAGCGTTGCTTCTAGAGGGAAGTTCACTACTCGTAAATATTAGATTAGATTTTCATTCCTCCAGTGCTTGTGCACATTGTTTTGTTGTAGGTTAGTTTTGTTTTCCCTAAGTGCTTTAGCACTGACTTATTGTCCATGGAGATGTTTTGCAGTCCTTGCTTGCCCATTAGGTGATACTCCATCTTCCTCTTTGCACATTCTGAGTCAGTTGGGGGTCTAAACAGAACATTTGATGACTCCATGCCCAATGGACTGCCTTGAGCTCTCGGTATCTTCTAAAGTTCTACCTAGCGAGCGGTAACCCCATTGAGTCGCCAAATTGTTATCCAAAATTCACCCCGGGTAATTTTGATAACATGCATTAACTTCTCAAGTCCCGCAAATAGATTGACTCGGGAAAAAAATCATGTTTCTAGGGTCCCCTCGCATTTTTATAACTCCCCTGTCCAGGTTGAAAAGAGCAAGTTCTGAGAAAAGGTGAAAAATTTGCGAAAAAGAAGCTTGGGCGGGAAAAATCATGAAAAATGGCTAAGTCCTAGTCCTCGCAGCATAATGGGACATGAGGGACATCTAGGCGTGAATCGGCCGAAAGGCCGCCAGCAAAGCTGCAGAGCAAAGGAACACCCGGCCGTTGGGACGCGCGGGGCCTTGGAAAGCCGCGATTCGGCCGAAGGAGGTGAGAAAATTGACTAATCACCGAGCGGCATAGTTGGGACATCTGGGCCGCAAGGACACGAAAGGACGCGAACTACATGGATCAGCCGAAAAGGAGAACTTTCTGCACCGGGACAAATTGGGACAAAGGGACGCGTGGGACGCGGATAGCCAAGGAAGGAGCCGAGAGCCAATCACATTACGCCATGTGTCATAAGCCAAATGAGGGACAAGGAAGCCCATTTCAGGCGGATCGGAAGTTTTGTCCCGAGCAACCTTTGGGACATCCGGACAAATGGATGCGATGGATGTGAAATGCTTTGGAGACTGCGGACCAACCAAATCATGACACGTGTCACAAGGGGAAACGTCCAAATGAGAAAAGGGCGAGGTTTGAAAGGTTAGCCCGAGCCAATCAGAAGAGGACATGTGTCCAATGGAACAAATAAGTGCGGAGCTTAGGGAGGAGTTAGAAAATTTGGCCAAGTTTCGGTAAAGGAAGACCCCGCGCCCGTCCTCCAATCAATGCATGCCACGTGTCGTCCAGTGTGGCGAGCACGGAAATATTTTCAAAATACATTTTCACCTGTTTTGTGCCCTAAATCTTCGAATCACCATATCTTTTGATCCAGAGCTCGGATTTGCGTTCTTTATATCAACGGAAAGCTTATGAAATTCTCTACATGATTATGGGGTTAATATTGAATTTTGGTGTAGTCTGGAGAGATAAAGTTGAGAAGCAGCTTTGATGCGTGTTCATGACCAGAAGTGACATTTCAAATGACCAAATTTAACGCAGAATGGGTCTCATTCTCCTGCAATTCAGTCAAAAGTGGTAGGGTATGGGTTTATAAGGTCCCCCATGCTGTTTTAATGCATCTGCAGTCAAGGAGGAATGGGATCTCATGTTTTTGTACATTTCTGTCTCCTGGGCTCGACCCATGCAATGTAAAAGCCAGATTTGGCTCATTTCTCGGGGTAAACATATTTTTGGGACATAGCAACTTCTTCTTTCACCTCCAGCAAGTGATTGTTTGAAGAATCAGACCTCTCCAAAGACTGTAATAGTTTTTACCTCTCTGAGGTTGTAATGTAGTGATTTTGACACTAGAAATGATAATGCAAGCTTTGTGAATGAGTTTCAGTCCTTTGTTTGTATTGTTTGCTTCATTTCAGATCCTAAATTATATCTTATCAGCCTGTGTATGTTTTATGCTGCAATCTTTGGTCTGTGTCTATTTGCTTGATAGAAATGTTTCACCACTCCTTTTGGTGCATCACCATCTTTAGTTAGTTTCAATTTTTGCATTTCTATCCCTGTCTCCTTGCAGTTTAGAGTAGGTTTAGGACTTGAACCTCTGTAGTTTTGTAAAATTTAGATCTAATCAAAGGAGTTTGAGGAACCAGCCTCTAATCTGGAGATTCCTCTCTCGGTTTCACAAGTCCCACACTTGGAGAGAGGTTTCCATGTTGTGCAATCACACTGGATGCTAGAGTGATCAACCTGAAGCCCGATCTGCGTCTGGGGGTCTTTGTGAGTCTGCAACAACATGTCCTTTTGAGTAGGTTAGCAAAAGGGCCTGAACTGATGTTGGTTGTGTTTAACGATGGTGGTTAGAGGTAACCGATGACGATTCTTGTGAGATTGAAACATTGATGATGAGAAAAGTGGTTGTGAATTAGAATTTGATGTGGAATCGGACCAGTGCAGGAATAATGGTGATATGGCCCGGCACACTCGGTGGAGCCGAAATACACCATCTATGATAAGGAGTGTGTAAGGAAATACAAAAATAATGATCGAAAGCTCTCACCTCAAAATGCAAATCAAATAGAACACTAAGAAAGAACATTCCTAAAGTGTCTATTCTATTACGTTTGTTCAGCTTATGCTATTTAGGGATTGGCACATGAATTGTGAAATAGAGTTTTTGGTGAGGATGGCTTCCTACAAAGAAGGAGATCTAAAGGGTGAGGTTTCAGGTTTGTTATGGTGGGGGCGGGCTACACTCTGAAGTATGACTCGACAGAGCAACGAGCTGGTGCCCATTGTGTCGTGATCGTGTGATCACCTACAACTTCTTCCAGGTAATATGTTGTTTAAGAATGTATGTATTTGAATTTTTGTGTGGTTTGGTAAGACTCAGAGAAAGAGAAAAGGATAGAAGTGCTTTTCTACGATTCGTTTGTCAACCATCAGCTAGTAATGACTTCCAGCGTATAGGTTTGCCCTCAATTAATGTGAGCTAATGAGCTAAATCAGAATGCAATGCACTTGTTTTAAACCCAAATCGAAAGTATGATATTCAATGACAAAAATAGATGAATAGGAAGAGGGATGCTCTTTCACTAAAATGTAGAAAACATGAAGAGATGATTCCTTTTAAATACACCAAAAGAAAAGTTTCCTTTAGAGCAAATAGAAAGAAGGAGTGGATTACCAGGGAAGAAAATTAGTGTGTACGCTTTTAGAAGGGAAACAAACACACAATTTTTCCTAGGAATGAATGAAATGCAAGGAACCCCAGATGGGTCCCACCAGGCGTGCCAAAATGTTTCACCTTTTTCTTAGATTGTTTCTTTGAATCGTTGACGAAACAGATAGGGTAACAAGCATAGGAGGAATACCTGTTCAAATGTCAGTTGATGGTTTGTTGCGCGTGTATGAATTTTGAATCCATAGCTGACCATGAGAGCTTCCTTTTGGCTAGGAGGAACTACCTGTAATGAAAGCAAGACCACCAGAAAGAATTAAACAATATGGGCAGTGAACTGCCTAGCATGAGCTAGATCCGAGAAGTATGGTACTTCCTAGATGGTTGTCAGTCCACTATTTTAAACAAATTAATGTTGAAAACAAGGTAAATCCTATTGTTATTTTAAAATGATTTAGTTATCTCACTTAAAACATAATAAGAAAATAGATCTAATCTAACAAGCTAAGCTAGAATAAAATCCACAAGTCAAATGGTTGGTTCTAAATTCTACAGGTCTGATAAAGGTCTCAGGTAGGTCACAGGTGAGTGAGGGTGAAGTAAAAGGAGGTGGGTAGGTCTCTATTTAAGACTGTGTAGGCCAATACAAAGACCGACATTGGTCGGGGGTGTGACCGACCGCGGTTGGGTATAACCAGCGCCGATTATTGTGAGATCTGGAAATGTCACAAACCAGGGGTTTTGGTCTCCTTTGTGATTACACAAAGGATTTAGTTGGTTGAGAGGAGGTATTAGGTGACTGGGATAGGTTTTTACGAGGTTTTGATGGGTCTATGGAGGTACAAAATGTTGGAGATGGTCAATAAGGAGCAAGATAAACAATGGGTGATAAAACAATGATGAAATGAAATAACCAGGAAAGTATGATATTGTACTTACTTGGATTTCGTTCCTAAAGGCTTGTGTGTGATGGATGGAGGTGTTAATGATGGGTTTGAAGGCTACAAGTGATCACTAATCAAGAAAAAAGCTTCGCATGGGCTGCATGTACACTCCTCTTTTACTTTGATAGTTCAGAAGGTGGTTGGGATGGTTGTGTAGGAGAAGATGCTCAATCTCCTTCCTTGGATGTCAGTTCTTTGGAATTGACTCTCAAGATGCATTATCTTTTGAGATCTTGTTCTTGCTCACAACTTTCTTGCTTCCAACCTCCAAGTTCCAACTTCCAACCTTGAGAAATAAGGTTGTTTTGGGTTAAAAGGGGTAACTGACGGCGGTCCAGCTTAATCGGCGGCGGTTAGAGGAAACGCGTCAGTCGGCGGGATTTTCTAGGTTTACTAAACTTAGGGAGATCCTCCTGATTTCCTCAGATCTTGTGTCGTTATCCCACGGATTAGGCTGGGAGCTTCCTGTGAGCATGCGGGAATGTGGTTAGAGGGAGTGTAGGCATTGATTTTTAGGGTTTGGGTAAGTTTTAGTTAGTTATGGTAACTAGCTAAGAATAGGTCTTAGGTTGAGTTAACTTGGTGAGGTGTCTAAGTGAATTGTTTTTGTAGATATTATTTAAATTAATATATTTAAATAATAAATATGGTGAGGATAATGAGTTAATTTAATTAAATTAATACTAGTGAGGTGAAGGGGGCCATGGCTAGGTAGATGTAATAAAAGGGGGGCTTATATGTCGAAGGACAAAGGGGGAGTGTGACCTAATTTTAGTGTCTACAGATAGACATGTGGAGCATCAAAATAAGGAAAAGGAAGCAAAGAATCTTCCTATTTTTGGAAGGGAACAATGGATTTTCTTTATTTGCACAAGGGGAGGGAAGAATTTGAGATGGTGAGGGAAGAATTGCATTAGCAGAGATGGGTTTCTTTTACTAGCTTTGAATGAGCATCTTCTTATCTTGTAATGCCATGGAAAAAGCTTTAGGAAGACTGCTACCTCCTAAAGATTGAATTAATACAACTAAATATACATTAAAGGACCTCAAATAATACAAGAATGTCATACCTTGTGGGGGTATGAATTCTTGAGGAATTCTATGTCAAGTCCTTATAAATATGATGTTGAAATCGAAATAAACTCCATTAGAGCTCGTTGTATTTTGTTGAGATGTTCCATGAGGCAAATGACATCTACATCCTCCTTGAACTGGTTGTGTAGTTGTTCTCCCATCTGGCTCCATGTGGAAATAGATTTTGGAGCCAAACTATTGTACCAATCTCTTGTTTTTCCTTTGAATGATGAAACCCATACGAGGAAAATGTTTTCTTTTGTGATACTGTGAATGACACAATGGTTTACTACATCCTGAATGTGATTGATAAGATATTGATCCACATTTCCATGGAAGAGAGGCAAGTTTTTCAGGAATGTTTTGGGGATATCATCCCACTACTACAAATGGAGGGGACTAGATCTAAAATGTGGGAATGGAAGAGCTCTTTGGAGAGCCATGAGAAGATGGGGGCATGGAAATGAATGTGGGAATGGAGGAAAAGGTTTGAAACCTAAGAAAATGGGTTGGTTGAATCAATGGAGTTGCTAGGTGTGCTTAAAAATGCCTCCAAAGTTTGAATACCATCAAAACACATCAACCTTGTTGGTATGAAGTTGTAAAGTGCTTTAATCTAGTCCCACCGGGTGTGCCAAAATTGTTGGAGCTCAAAATTGCACCCTACCCCTTGTCATGGACAACTTAGGGATTTTGAGGCAACATGGGACCATCTCCAAGTTGTGGGACCTTGCACTATGAGAAAAACCTTTGGAGAAGGCTGATTCCTCTACATAATCCCAACATTAAAACTACTCCTAATGTAGAAAGAAAATCCTAAACTAAACATGCCAAGGGACCAGGGTTAGAAGGAGATGCAGAGAAGGGAAATCCTAAGCTAAAATGGCGGTGATAACACCAAGAAAAGGGGTGAGATATCTCCACAAGGGGAAGGAAAGAGAGAAAACATGGGAGTGAGGGAAGAAAAATGTGCCACAATTCAAGAACCATGCAAACTCACTTGCCCATGCATTTACAACACAATAAAAATGGAAACTACAAGCAAAGAAATATGCACAACACATCATAAATGAGTAGAAAGGCAAGGCTGCAAGATAAAACTAGTCGGAGTTAGACATATGTTCCAAATAATAGGTTTTATATTGCTCATAACATGCACAATTTTATTATAGTCATGGTAGAATACAAGAAATACATTACAGAGACCAAATTCAAGGTTTGAAACTTATGGGAAGTCAGCCACCATTTTGGCATGGTGTTGTTACAACAAAAATCTCTCTCCTTTTCACATAAGTTCCAATTACATATATAGAAGAAGGAAGAAGAAAGAGAGAAGATGGGAAGAGAGAAGGAAGAAGATCAAATTTGATCTTGTCGTGATTAAAATATCTTTGTCCTTCCCTGTAACATGGCTTGTCAAGTGTGTTCCCCAAGTCTGTTTTTGCTTATAGAAGAAGGAAAAGCCCCATACTTCATTAAATTAAGTGGTTGAGCCATCTATAATTGTTCATAACTAGCTCGACCATTTTTCTCCTTTTTCCTTTCAATTCATGCCAAATTTGATTCTCATGATGTCAAATTGGAGTGCTTAAGGAAATCTTTCGAATGAGACTGGTTTTGTTTGATTTGAAGCAAGGAATCAAAAGATATCATCATTTGAATATTTTCATGCTAGGAAACACATGAATTTGACACATGGAATCATTTGTTTAGCTCAGGGATTGGCCTCTACCAATGTGTGTAGTGCTTTGTCATTTTCCATGTGTCCACCTCCCATTGGTTTGCAATATCGAGCTTTGCTTCCTAGCTTCCTTTTCCTTTGTTTTGCTTTGGCTTAATAAAGGTATGTCATATTAAGAAATATGGACCAATAAAACCATGCCACATTCCTTCGGGATGTCAAAATTTTATTTTCCCTTGTTAGACCCTTAGAAATGTGAGCCAATAAGATCCAGCCACGTTTCTTCACAAATTTCCCTTAACAAAGTTCCTCGACTGGCCAATGCGAAATGCGGGCCAATAAGAAAACTCCACATAGCTTTGCATGTCAATCCTTTTTATAACCTACCTCTGAACACTGCGAACCATCGACCAATGAGGAGGCTGCACATCCCTTCACATGTTAGAACCTTTGAAATCTTTGACGTGATGACTATGAAGCTTTGATCGAAGGAATCATTTTGTGCCTTGATGCACTGTCATAATTTATAAGCCTCATCTGACAATTGCGAAGTGTGAGCTAATGAGATAGCTCCATACACTTTGCATGACAGTTCTTTCTTTAAACTCCTAATAGTTGTGAAAGATTGGCTAATGAGATAGCTCCATGTATCTTACGTGTCATATTTCCCTCTTCGTTCCTGTCTCTCGATTGGATGAACCTTCACATTTTTCGAGACCACAAAATGTGAACCAATGAAATGGCTCTACATAGCTCTTCGCATCGCAACTTGCTACCTTCAGGGGACTTAGAATTTTTTTGGCTTTGAAGTTGGCCGCCACCTATCCTTTTGATCTAGTTTGACTTTTGCTGACCCAAAAAATATGAATTGTGATTAACTCTAGGGACTTGGAGTCCGGATGAGCCCATCGCTTTAGGAACTGCCAAAATGTCGACACGTAGCCCGCCTCTAGTCATTGATCTTCTGTCAGCTATCGACATTTAATTACACCACAGATATTTTGTGTTGTGCAGCTTTTAAATGTCCTACGGGTTTAAGTTAAACCCGCCTAAGTCTTTGACCGATCTCCTTTGCCTTACGGCTTTGAAATATATAACTCGTAATGATTTGATCCTTAGTGTTCCGCGGGTTTTCAAATGCCAATGGCCAGAGCATTTGGGGAAGGGAATTTGATGGTCATTTGAAAGTACCACACCTATAAAATGGTGAGTCCATTTTAGTTGTCCAATTTTTCAAGGGTGCAAAATTGGATAACATATTCTCCATTGTGGTATATGATGCAATACTTTATGCGATTGGATTGCCAACTATGTCACTATTTAAGTGATTTATTGGAAGGAAATTTAAATTTTATAAATTAAGTTTTTTAAGCAACATTGCATCAATAACATGCATCTATTGAATTTTTGGATTTTTCTTATTTGTATATTTTATAAAACACTAACACATATTGTGTCAATGAATTATGGTGAAGCAATCTACATCAAGGATTGAGAAAAAGATAAAAGTGACTCTTTATTGTGTGGAAACCTCAAAATATAATAATGTATAAATCATGGTAACTAGAGGATATTAAAACAAATTTGTGTGTGTATGTATCATGGCACCATAAAACATAGCAAACACGTGATGAATTTAAGCATATTAGGAACATGTATAAAATTATAGAGAAAACATATCAAAGACACTCATCACAAACTAGACACATAAAACAAAGAATACATGTTAATCATATAAAACACATAGATAATCGTGAATAGACATCATAAACAAAACTTTCATGTCACTTATGTCACCAAGCATGGAGCAAACACATTAAAGACATAAGGGAATACTTTAAGCACATTAAAGATACAATGGAATACTTAAAGAATGGATATAATATAGAGCATATATATAGTGTATCCTCTTCCTAAGAAGCTAACTTCTAAAAAATAATGTGTAAGTCATGATATGAAAATGGTAAATTCAAAATAAGTTTTTAAAAAGTGTGGAACAAGTATTGAAATCATAAAACCAAGTAAAAGAGGATAACATCAAAAGACAAGGCAATGAAGATAATGGAACATTACTTTCCTACTACTTCCACTAGAAATATTCATGCTTAGGAACATGGTGCCTCATAATTTTGTTATGATATGTGAAAGATAACTTAGGATTTTGGGATGGAAAAATAATCTAAATCAACGGTGAAGTATTGAAAAAAAAATGAGAAAATAAAATATAAACAACCTATGAAAGTATTGAAATAAAGGAAAGGAAGAACCCTTGAAGCTTGAATAAATATTGAAGACAAAAAAATAATGTGGATAAAGCAACAAAATTTTCACTAGAAGAATGGACTATCAATCTTATATGGAAGAGTAAATATGAAGAAGATGAAATTGGTAAGCATAAAGGAAGCGGGACTCCAAGTGGATAATCAAATAATAGAAGTGAAAGTTGAAGAGAGAGCACATATTCACATAAATTATATGTCAAATAGATGAGTAAGAAAGGAAGATAATCATTAAAGGACGAAAGCATCAATCAAATGAGCGGATGAGATAAAGGAAACTTTGTATAAAATAAGTAACAAAGGGAAATTATGTACAAGAAATGGAATAAAATGAGATGAAACATTGTACATGGATGAGAAAATAAAATGGTACGATAAAAAATAGTAGAAAATAAGGAAACCATGTAAATTTAATAGATAAGGCTCATTCGTAGCACAAAATGCTTTGCTAAATAAATTAACCACTAATAGATCATACTTAAGAGAATCGTCATCATATTTTATATGCTTTGAAGCACATTTTCATGTAAGGTAAACTTTGGATGTCTATGTTTCCATGATTCTATAGATATAGTTTGGCGTGATTTAGGAGCATTTTTGGGCACACAAGTGATATGCATCACTCAAATAGACTAAGTATGGATAATAAATTTGAATAAGGATAGTTGGCCTTGCACAAAAGTGGTAGTTTGGTCTTGCACAAAAGTAGTAGTTTGAAAAGATTAATTTTACACTATAGGAGAAAATGGGTGAAAGCATGGGGCAAAGGTAAAGCTTGCACAAAAGAATTAGAGTCTTGCATAGCTTGATGAAAAGTTTGATAGCTAGCAATTACATGCATAAAAATATTCAGTTACATGTAATATTTGTTGATTTTCCACATGTGCACAAATAGGACATGAAGCAACTTATATGTGTTAGTTGGAATCTTAGTTGAGTTAGATGTCACGTGTCATGCATAGAAGGCAATGATAGTTGAGAATGTAAATTATTGGAAGGTGATAAACAACAGATTAAAGTGACTTATTTCAACTTTCATAACTACTTCTAGTGGCTATAATGTTCATTGAAGGGGTTGGCATCTAAAGTAAGAATATATGGAGCTAAGTCTAGAAGAAGAATACAAGTTGTGACCTGAATATGGAAGGAACCATTGTTGGTTCAATTAGGTTCTTACAAATCCTATTGTAGACACCTAAATTTGTTAATCATGCACTTCATAATTGTTTATTCATCTTATATCCCTTAATTAAGACTTTAAGACAAGAACAAAGCGTAAATATATTATTATTCCCTCTCCTAAAACTTGTGAATACTCCTCATTCTCTCACTCAACTACTCAAAAATATAAAAGTAGTGATATAAATGATTATAGAAATCTCTTACCTCATGTCGGGACTCTCTAATAATCTCATTATATATTTTCTCTTATAAGGCGCTACTATCTAGTAAGAACTAACACCGTTTACATCGTGTTTGGATCTAGGTACTAGTGTCTTTTGTGTTTCAATGATCAAATTTATTAAGTTTATCCTAATTCCTCTTGCTAGTTATACCATAATCTAAAATATCTCATGGAAATATAAAAAAATATAATCAAACACTCTCATTTATTCACATAACACACTCAATAGCTTCTTTAGTAAATAACTATCATGTTTTATACAAATTTGCCCTAAATTTCCCAAATTAAGAAAATAGGAGAGGAATATCCTATAATTAAGTCTAAAGAACTCCAAACCATGTTAGGATCATCCCAATCCAAGTCAAAATCATTTCAAAGTCTTATAAAGTATTATCAAGCACCCATACACTTTGAAGGGCCATTTAAGGGTTTCTATTTACAAGCACTCTACATAGGAACTTTATTTTGACACTCTATTGTAGCATGTTATCTATCAAAAATGGTACATATTAGCTATAGGTAACCTAATATTTATGTTGAGGCATGAGGTAACCTAATATTTATGTTGAGGCATGAGGTAACCTAATATTATCTATAGGTAACCTAAAAAAAAATTTGTAGTGTTAGTGTTAAAGAAAAGGAGGAGAATGGATGATGTCCACTGATTCAAGATCCATTAACAAGATAACCATCAAGTATATATTTCCATTTTCATTTAAGGATGATTTGATGGATTACCTTGAAGGAGTGAAATACTTCACTAATATTTATCTAAATAGTGGTTATCGTCGTATCAATATCGAAGAGGGAGATGAATGGAAAACTACATTCAAAACACGTGATGGTTTGTATGAGTGGATGTTGATGCACTTTGTTATGACTAATGAACAAAACATGTTCATGAGACTTGAGAATGAGATAATGAATCCTTTCCTTGGTAATTTTGGCATTGTTTATTTTGACACTCTATCAGTAGCATGTTATCTATCACAAATGGTACATATTAGCTATAGGTAACCTAATATTTATGTTGAGGCATGAGGTAACCTAATATTTATGTTGAGGCATGAGGTAACCTAATATTATCTATAGGTAACCTAAAAAAAAATTTGTATTGTGTTAGTGTTAAAGAAAAGGAGGAGAATGGATGATGTCCACTTGATTCAAGATCCATTAACAAGACAACCATCAAGTATATATTTCCATTTTCATTTAAGGATGATTTGATGGATTACCTTGAAGGAGTGAAATACTTCACCAATATTGATCTAAATAGTGGTTATCATCATATCAATATCGAATAGGGAGATGAACGGAAAACTACATTCAAAACACGTGATGGTTTGTATGAGTGGATGTTGATGCACTTGGTTCTGACTAATGCACAAAACATGTTCATGAGACTCGCGAATGAGATAATGAATCCTTTCCTTGGTAATTTTGGCATTGTTTATTTAAATGAAATTTTGATTCTTAATTGGACCGAGGATAACTTAGTACTCGTGAGGAAATTATTACAACATTTACATCAGGAGAATTTCCTCATAAATTTGAGGAAATACAACTTCATGAAGGAAGAATTGGTTTACTTTGGACTCATGGTATCTAAAGAAGGATTGAAGATGGATTAGTAGAAGATGAGAGCTATTGTTGAATGGCCATCACCAAAGAGAAAATTGAGGTATGAAGTTTCCATGGATGGGAAAGCTTGTATAGGAATTTCTTAAGAAACTTCAGTGGGATTCACTCATCTAACGAAGGCAATGAAGAGTTACAAGGAGTTTTTCTAGACTACATACACATAATATAATTTCTATAAATTAAAGAAAAGGGTTGTGGAAGAGACATTGTTGGCTCTACCTACTATTAGCAAAGTGTTTTAGGTGGATTGTGGTGTTAATGACACAATAATTGGAGTTGTGATGAGTCAAAAAGGTAACCTTGTCACTTGTTTTAGTGAAGAATTGAATGATGCAAGGATTTTTACGTTGTAATACAAGCTTTGAAGAAGTGAGGGTGTTATTTTTTGCTAAAATATTATGTGTTGTACATGGATCATCAGGTTATGAAACACATAAATATTTGAGGTAAGATGAACAAGAACAAAATATATATGAAATGGGTAGATTTTTACAAAATTACTCGGTTGTCTTGAAATATAGGAGCGTAAAATATAACAAATTTATAAATGTGCTAAGTATGAGATGTATCTTCTTGAATGAAATGCATGTGAAATTCATGGTATTTGATTTCATGAAGGCGTTATGTGCATAATTATTGTTGGATGTGTGGTCTAAGGTAGTCCTTCACTCGACCCCCTAACCGTGGTTGCATCACTTCACCACCATTATGATCATCATTATTATACCTTTGTGCATAGTGGCATGATCCTTTTTTATTGTTAGCTTCAAACACATGATCATTTGTAAGTATTCTTTTTGTTATGTAATAAGTGGTTATTATAAATATACCCTTGCAAGTGTGAAATTAGTTTTTTGAATTTGTTACTCACATGTTTAATGTCTAATTATTGAGTGTTTCTTTAATATCTCTTTAGGTATAGCCTCGTATTGAACTTTATGTGGGTGAGAAGAAACATCTCTATATATTGCAATAATTTGGTCCTTGTGCCTAAACTTCAAACATTGGTGTAGAGTTGATGGTATTGCTCTCAGACTTTCCCTAGCCTTCCTACTACCATTGTATGACCACTTGATACCTCGTTAATACTTCTTTATGTCACCTTCAAATCATCTTCTTATTGCATCTTCACATTTACTCCAAGTTTCTTTCTTTACCCTTCCTTCTCTATCTTCCCCTTCACATTTTATTGGACCAAGAGAAGCCAATGTCATCACCCATGATCGATGATGTCTAGTAGAATATCTTTTCCTTCCAATGACATCGACTAAGTTGAGTTGTGACTTTAGGATATGTTCCCCTATTTGGAGGCATCATTATAAATTTGCCCTTAAATGTTAAGAGGTTTCAGGGTTTAGTGGAGCTTACACTGGAGGTCATCATTAAAGCATTACTTACTAGGAGCATCAAGATTAAGAATTAGGCTAACGATGTATACCATAAAGACATGACACCTTTTCAACACTTGGGGTGGACACAAGGTATGCAATGATTCTTATATCATGGTATAGGTGAGACATGGAAAGAATGGGATATTTTGGTTATGAACATGATTGGTATGAGTTTATGTAACAAGAACTATGACCCATGGATCCTTATGAGAGTTGCCTCCAATTTTAGAACAATTGTTACCCACATTTCTAGCTTGTTCCACATTTTATTTACAGCCATAAAGGATTTTTTATCATGAGGAAGATGCATTTCCCACATATTGTCATTAATGAGTTGTTTGTAGCTGATATAAGATGGGTTCCAACCACTACAATTCTGATTTTGAGCAAGAAAATGCAATGCTCCAACCATGATTGGGACAATATGGAAGGAACCTATGGAGTCCAAGGTAATCATTATAACAACAATATAAAAGAGGTGAGTATAGTTGTTGGCATGCATTTCTTATATTTATTTGAGAGGCTCATTACTAAGAAGGGGTTCAAGGTGTCAGGGTTGTGTGTCAAGGCAACTATCTTATTAGGGAAATCTTAGGAATCACATGGAGACTTTAAGAAGAAGTTTACATCAAAATCATAATGGTGCAACAAACACATGGTGAGGTAGTACCAAACTTAGAAATTTATACAGAGATTCACACACATGGAAAGAGGAGACCAATGGTTGATCTCATACCACCCAAGGAAGGAGGGAACATACTTGGGACAACATTTACCAAATTTTCATTTTTAATATTGTTTTCATAATCATTATCAACCCCCGTACCACTTTAGTATAATCATTTTTGTAGGGACTTCTAATCATGAGAAGGAAGGGGTTACAATTTATGATTGTTGATAAAGTATTATCAGTTCCTATAGTGTTCACACCTTTGAATTTTGAAAAGGAATATTGTTTAGTCATAGCTATATCATCATCACGAAGCTAGAGTAACTATTATCAATCATGCACATTTTAAGGTGGTTTTATCATTGGATGACATGGGTAGAATATTTTAGTTAAGGGAACACATAATTTAAACACCATAGTGTTGATTCAAATGAAATTCTAGGTGGTTTGTGGTTGTTGTAACTTGTTTCCATCCTATTCACAATTTAATTTACACCAGATTTTGGGAGATACAACTTGCCATATCATTGAAGGATCTATTGGAACTCAAGGGTTTGGTATTCTAGATTCTTCATTACATAGGAGGAGCCAAGAGGTGCAATAAAATCCAACTGTTTCAAGGATTGGGAATTGCAAATTCTCAAGATGGATTTGGGATCTTGGTATTTATAAGAAGATTTAGAATGGAGGAGTACAAGTGAACCAACATTACTCGAGGACAAATAATTTTTGGGGAGTGTGACTATCATGTTCCCTTTTCAAATATAGTAAAATAAATTAACAATATAACTTAAGTGTCAAAAAATTATCTTTATAAAAGACACTCATGTTTTATTATTATAAAAAGTATCTTTTTAATAAAGTTTTATTATTATAAAAAGTTATTTTTGATAAAGTATTGTCAATGTGGAAATAGAAAAGGATAACTTGTTTATGGAGGCATTTCCTTGGGAAAAGTGAAAGTAAAGTTATAAAAGAGCGTTGAGGGGTCATTTGGAGGGATCTTTTACTCTCATCTATTTTGACATTGAAGATTTGAGTTGTTGCTCCAATTTTTGCATATGAGGAAGAAAAAGCCTCCAATGTATTCAAATTTTAGGACAAAAACCCTTGAATCCTCGAGGGTGACTCCATATGGGAGTTGCATTTGGTCATCCATTAAGAGTTTTACTATCTCATATCTGATTCAATGACTAGGACATCGGTTAGGGCTTTTTAGACACGTTTTAGATCATATTTTTAGGATTTTTCAGCTAGCACTTTACATTCTAGGTCATATTTCATGATTATAAAGCTAGGGCATCAAAGACACCGAATGGGACAACATGTTTTGGGGTTTTTACCTTTACTTTGGGTAGATTTTATGGCTAGAAAAACCCCTTCTAGGGTTGTTTCAGTTGTGATTCGAAGTGGGTTGGGTGCTAGGGTTTTCATATAGCCAGATTCTTCCTTAGATGGTCGTTTGCTTATGTATTTCTCATATGTTTAAAATCAAAAAACAAAAGACTCTCTCTCTCTCTTTATGTGTGTGTGAGTGAAAGAGAGAGTGTGTGTGTTTCATTATACACTAATTTTGTTGATCTCTATAAATAACCATTTTTAGTTAGACAGAGACATTCATTTACAAGATTTTTCCAATAACAGTCAACTGAACTTTTTATATTTATTTCTAGTCTGAAAATAAAAAGATTTTACTTTGAATTGATGTTAATATGATCTTTTTAATCAAATACATATCTTTTAGGAGGTATTATCGATGTTTTCCAATATTTGAGTAATTTTATTTTGAGGGTTTGCATTAATAAATCAAAGAAATCAAACTACTCTCCTTTTATTACAAGGATTTACTGAAAAAATAAGACTATTTTTATTTTGTCATAAGGTTTCCTAGAAATCCAAATTGCTCTTATTTTTCCCAGGGGGACATTACAAATGATCCACTCCCGATCACTCCAAATCTTAACAACTTAAACCTAGTTCCACTCATAACACTAATGACACCACTAATGTTATTGACAACTCGTATCTATCTACTAGCACGTCTATGGAGAACACAATCAACATGCAAGGTGCTAAATGTATCATCGCTCGCATTAAACCATCATATTTTTCTTCTCCCTAGATAGAAGCTTACAGAGTCATCTACCCATGTTCTCCAAGCCGAACCTCATATGAACAAACATCAAATCCATATTCCACAATCTAAATAAACACCATTGGCCCTTATGCAAACATTCCATCAAGGTTGATTCTCTCAAGAACATCATCATCTTTTTTATATGTCATTGACCCTATACACCTACGTGATCGATCTCATATGATATTCCTTATGATGTTCCCTATGCCATCGACCCATGTGAAGATCCCTCCACCATGTACAATCCCGCAAAATGTCAAATAAATCAAAATCCAAGGCTCTCTGCAATCCCCATTCCACTAGAATTTGTTAAGACTAATAGCCTTGGGTTCGACTATTACACAATTCAACCATAAAGATTGGGATCATTCCGCATAGCTCTTTTGACTCCCAGCCAAATCTTGTTCCTAGAGCTTATTCGTACATCACCTTAACATCATGAACATCTTATGTCTCCACTCTTTGCAATGAACATCCCCCTTCGACATGCTTTTAGGGTAGGAACCTACCCTACACAAATATGAAGCAAACATCATGCATTAATGTGAAGAGCTATCCATTTCCACCAACCTTTTTATTAATCATTCCTCATGTATTTGTTTCCCTCTTGATTCCATGAGTCTCAATGAGCATATCTTTCATGCAAATGACCCTCTCCTCTTTATCTAAATTCATATTCACCACATTAAGGTTAAGAGATCCCTCATAAACGAAGGTTGAGGTACAAGTGTTACTTCTCTTGAGTTCATCAAGACCTCTTGGTTATTATATCGAACCTTAAATCTACTAGGAGCATGTGTTAGGGTTATGATCTTTGAAAAATGCCCCCTATGGATTCCATTTGGCTCCCTTTCATTGTGCCTCCTCACATTGTGTGCATCAAACTCATAATCTTCAACTTCATCTTGTATTATAATATCCTCTTAGGTAGATCATGGACTCATCATATGTGTGTTGTTACGTCATTCACTTGCATATGTTGTAAGTTCGTACACCTAGGGGTTATCTATAAAATGTAAGGTGACACTAATCCTTGGAACTTTAACCTCTTCCAATGATGTGGGACATTCAAAATCCCTATGTTTGAAGAACTCCCTACCATCCCTTTTCGAGAATATCAACACTTTAACTTTTCTATGGATTCCCTTCATGGGTGTAGTGGTCATCCCGAGGTTGTGGGCCATTCTCCACCCAACTTTCTTAACTCAGATGATGACGAGCCCGATGAAATCAACCTTAAGATTAATACTTTCAATCCCCCTGATGTCATTATATCACAATTACCTCCTAATCTATGACCTCACTCATGCAAGAAGGTTGATGACCGCGTCCATATCACTATTACGCATACTAAGCATCCTCATATAGAGCATCTCATTTAAATCGATACAAACATCAAATCATATGCTATCGACATTACTACACTTAATTATAACATTGGTTACTGTGGCCGAATTAAGGTTTCGAGCGCCTAGGTAGTACTGAGCGTGCACCCCCCTCCAACCCGAGACCAACGACCCACCTATATGTGAATGTTTTTAAACAATTATCGACTTAATATAACTCTTGACACATTTTATTAAAGCTATAAAGGTTTTTTTCTTGCCTTTGCCATAACAAAACTATCAATGACATCATCATAATTTATTGTTGTAGAGATGTCACGTTCAATTGTCAAAATAGAAAGGCTATTCAATCTAGTTTCACCCATTGTTGACCTTAAATTGATTTTTACTCTTGTTAGAGTGGAAAATGCTCTCTCAGAACTGCAATTTCTAACAAGAATGTACAGAAACATTCGTATTGCAACATCTAGATTTGGGAATGTGGTGTCTAGTCCACTTTTTCTTAAATATTTTGACATCGATGATATACTTGTCAAGTTTTCACGTCTTGCTAATGCCTGGAAATGGATGCATTCAATGTCAAGGAGGTTTCCAAGTCTATGTTATATGTTTTTAATAAAAAAGTAGAGCATTTCAATATTGTCTCATTATCAAGATCTTTTAAATTGTTCAAAAATCCAAACCTATCATTTAACATACTATATGCTTCATTTCTTCTTGATAATTCTCTTATTAAGTTGTCTATAATAACATAAAATACCTCTACCCTCATACGATCCCTTCCTGTTTGTGGAATTTCAATGTCTCTCGTTTCATCAAAGTGAACTTTTCTTTTTCTTTTTCTTTTATTATCAATTTCGTACTCTTCTTTTCCACTAATGATCTTAGCATGTTGCTCATATGTATCGAAATTCTCTCTAATATTTTGAATATAATCTATCAATGAATTATACTGAGTCACAACCATGGTTAAGTCAATGTCTACCTTTTGTAGATATTTGCTAGTTGCATCCATTCTTTCAAGAATACTATGCCAAATACAACACATCACACAAGTTTCTAACTTGTCTAGTTTTTCATGAATACACTTTGCTTCATGTCGTGTGGTAGTTGTTTGATTTTTGTCTTGTGCTATATTTAGGAAAACATCTTGAATTTTACTATATCCCAAGAAAAGTGCTTTAACTGCATCAGCTCTAGCTGACCATCTTGTTTTAGAAAGAGATTTTACAACGGGACAAATTCCATCCAAAAAATTTAATAAAATTTCCCACCGATAAGTTGAGGCACTTAGGAAAGTGTAAATAAGTCGAAGTACTGAAAAAATCTATAGTTGTGTTACAACATTCTCAGCCTAAAGATCCAACACAATTTAAGGAATGCCCTCGAACAAGATACAAACTCAAATGCCACAACGGTTGTGATTTTTAATCCTATTTTGTAGACTCGTGTATTTTACGTGACATGTTACTTGCATTATCATATGCTTGCCCTCGACAATCTTTGATATTAATGTCATAGTCATCTAGTGTTGTAAGTACAGAAGCTTCTAAATCACATGATTTGTGTCCAACCGAAGGAATGTATTTTAAAAATCGTTCAACTGGAAAACCTTCTTGAGAAACATACCTTACCACAAATGCTAACTGGTTAGTGTGAGATACATCAGGTGTCGAGTCAACAATAATTGAAAAATATTTTATGTTGTGGAGTTCTTCAACTATTTTTTTTATAAATTTTTGTGCCATAAGGTCAATAAATTCATTACATGTTGTCGTAGATAAATAAGATGGAACTCCTTTTCCTGCATTTCCATATTGTGAAATGTGATTTGCCAAAAATGGGTCAAACTCTGCAATAAGTTCTAAACACCCTAAAAAATTCCATTTCTAGAAGATCCTAATAAATTGTCACCACCACAAAAGGCAATACCTCTAGTAGCAAGGAATTTCACAACAATACGCTTTAAAACATTCCTCCAATACTCTACTTCATTTTGGTATTGACTTGCAAGTGTAGAATCAACTCTTCCCAAAACATTACTTCGAGTGATGAAATTAAGAATTGAAGTCCTGTGATCAGGGGAATCCTCATGCTCTCTTAAACTAGCCGATGCATTTTTCCAATCATTAAATCCAATTTTGGAAAATGTGGTTGATTTTGCTTGAAAAAGGCGACAAGGAATGCAATAAACAACTCCTTTTGACTCTGAGTAAAGCAACCATTCTCTTAATTTTTGTTCATTGTTTAAAAGTTTCCGTTGAAACAAATCTTTAGAAACATATCTAAAACAATCTAAGTATTGGCGTTTTGAATTTGAAAAATCAACATTCATATCTTGTTTTGGTGTATTTAAAATTATATATTCTATTGTATCGTTGTCTATTACCCATTTTGCAGGATCAGGATCAACAATGAAATGTTCATTAACGATGGGTTGAACAATAGTATTTTCATTGTTCTCCTCTTGTTGTGTGTTCTCCTTCTCTTGTGTGTTTTCATCTCCTATTGACTTTGATTGTGTATTTTTGTCGCTAATCGAACAATAATTCTCATTTTCATTAAAAACTACATTTGACTTTAAATTTTATTTGATGCACTTAAAAATATATTTATTTTAGGTATCTTTTTCAAAAGGTTTTTTTCCTCCTGAATTTTTTGTTTAGCTTTTTTTAAATTGAGCACCACTTAATTTTTTGGTTTTATCCATTTGAACTAAACAGTTATCAAGTTACAATAACTACCCGAATACTTGTTGATAATGATGCTATAAATTATAATCAATACTATTCCAAAAGTGAAATAATATAAATACAATCAATAACAATTACATAATAAGAATAATTTAAAATTTAAATCAAAATGTAATAATATAATTGATGCAATTGAGAATAAAATTAATGCAACATCAAATGTAAGATGCTAGAGCAGTTAGGGTTTGATCACTTAGCTTTATGTTCTTCCAGACTTCCCCCAAGATGAATTTGAAACTGTAGTCTCGACTCTCACAACTCACAGTGCCAACAACCAAAAATGCAACACATTTCTATGAAAAATCCAAACGCAAAGACTTGCACATTTCGGATGAACTGATAATTATTTGACAGGGACGCAGGAGAATTAGGTAGAAGAACTGTGTAGATACAATCATACACGATCATTGATGACTGCAGTCTGCACAACACATATATCTAGACTACATCTAAGACTAAGCATCAATAAATACTCATAAAGTCAGATATGAGAAATGTTTATGACACAAACAAGGTATGAGATTCTTTTTGGGACTAGTGTTGCATAACTTTTTCTTCTTGAAGGATTTTTATTCTACTTCTAAATTCCTAGATCACATAGAATACTCAAAATAGCTTTTCCTCCTCAAAGGAGTCTAAGATAGGGAGATTCACTCTCTCTCTCCACCTATTCATTTTGGTAGCTGAGAAGTAGGGGCATTACTTGCACAAACTTCACATATATTTCAAGGCAGGGGAAATCTAGTGTGAACTGGTAGTAATAGATATATCATATAAGTTTATAACATATTAATTGATTAAGCACAAGAGGCAATGACTAATCCAATTTAGAAATCCTTGTAAGAATCTAAGAGCCTCCGTGTGAGACTCGCAGCCGTGCATTGTGAGATTTGCAAATAATCGAGCTAATGGTCTATAAATGTCCTTAAATAGAGAGAAGGTTGAATAAAATATTTCATTATCATAGATGTCTAGTCTTCTTTAGATGATAATTTTAGTAGGAAAAGATGAGACACTAACTTTCCTAAAATTTTGGTAGTGTAAGATAGAGAGGTTGATGTTAAGGAAGGTTGTGTACAATGTGATATACAATCATAGTCTAGGTCAAAGTAAAATTTAAGATAATCTTACAATCTATAGGTTAGCGTGATGCCTTGACCAACAAACATGGACATTAATAGTGGACACTGGAGCCTGGAGGGGGCATTCAAGCTTTGGAAAAAAGAATGATTACATATTATAGAAAAATGAAGATGGGATCTGCCTTGGAGAAAATAACAGATCTATCACTATCAGTACATTAACTCTTTTTTTCAAAGACTATTGTATCACGATTCACGCCTAGATTACAAATGTTTGAAAACAAGCATTAAATGAGATCTATAGAATTTCAAACTACATATCTTATTTGAATTTTGGATATTAGCCTTTTTTGGGATAACACGAGAAACCTTATAACTCCATTAATCAATCAAAGTTTGAAAATATCCTGATCTCTATGATAACAAATATTAGAATGTAAGTTCTCAGTAAAAATCATAATGGATCTCTAACACTGACTTCATAGTAAATTTCAATGTAAAACTCCAATTGAACAAATATGAGCAACTACGGTTGTTAAAAAAATAAGGAATGAGATAAAAGTTCATGGAAAATATTCCTCACTAAAATACTTTTGTAAAGAAAGACACTCAAGTAATCCCTCAAAATACAGCCTTAGCCATACTAATGGAGGTAAATATACATAGCTGCTGGTAATTAAGCTACACTCATTGATTGGATATGCAAAGTTTTTTTCCATTGATACAACCCTTAAATTCGGCCATGTCTCTATCATATTACTATTTAGTTGAAAAGTCTTAGATGCATACAACAACAACTGGTTCAAAAATATCAAATTAAAACACAAATCAATCCACAGGCACATATGACACCAAAAATAAAAAACCCTAATCAATTTTAAAGATATATTACAGTGTAATAGTTTACTATCCATGTACGGTGTACCTATAACATAAAGTTATGCAGAACTTCGCCCATAAACTTGATTTTCTGCACTTAATTTCAAACCGTATCGAAACCAAGGTCTAGAACTAGAAGTTCTGATAGAATTAGAAGCTACTGTCTGTGCTGAAACACAAGCAAGTTGTCAGCTTTGCTGCTAGTGCTCAGCCTTCACTGCTACCATCATCTGTCTCTCGTGAGTCGTAAATCAAATTTATAAATTTGTAAATTTGTAAATCGTGAACAAAAACAGCTGGCCAGAGCCTCAATAGTCACTCAAGCTTCGAGTGATCACATTCATGGTGACGAGTCACGAAATCACTATTGTCTATAATTCTATTCTTATTCACGAATTTGAAACCAGCAGAGTGCACTTGTAGTCTATAGTGGGATTCGAGAACAAAGTGATTCGTGAATCAAGGCGTCACTTTTATGATTTAACATTAATATTTATATCAATTCAAATTGTTTTTTGTAAAATTTTAAAAAATAGCCGATCGACTTGACATTCACTTACCAACCCGCCAAAGGAGTGCCACTTGGATTTTTTTTTTTTAAACTGACGCCCTCTCTTTTGTGCACCCTAGGCAACTGCCTAGGTTGCCGAGGGCAAAACACGCCTTGTTGGTTACGTTTCTAGAAGATCCATTTTTAGTAGGCTATGCCCATGATAAAAATGCATAAATTATTCGTTATCAAGAATCACTACAATCTATTTTTAGGCATAACAATAACATCATCACGATTTCTTCACAAAGAAAACCTACCGACTTTTTGACCTTGAGACCGGCGATTTAGAGTATGTTGCCTTAAGGATTTGCACATCAGCACCCTCTATCTCCTTCAAACAGCATACAAATGGCACATAATCGATATATCACTCGACCAAAAAAAGAGAAGTTCATTGCCATGTCCCCTCTAACATTTTCCTCATGTGTGTAATTCTTCTCCCACTATCCCCTTCTTCATCACCCTCTTCTTCCTACATTATTTTACCTTCGCCTTTTCATTTTAATTACGCCGAAAGGCGTGTCTACAATGGAGAAAGCTCGGGCCCTTCCGGGCAAGAGGGTACGACACGGACGGCGAGATTAATCGGCCGACGAATAAATCTCTATAACTCACTAGAGAGCCACATGTATTAACTACTATAAGGGGGTGAGTCTCGGAGCTCAATGGGCGACCGCCTCCCCCAGGATGGGCAGACCCCATCCGACTAGGGCAGTGCATGAGGCACTACCCAGGGTTCCAAATGGATCCCGGCCGAGGCAAACGGTTGTATAAGTATGTGTTGGGGTTGATAACCTCTGGTGTGTTAGCCCACAAAAGATCTGGGCGGATTTTGGGCGAGTTAAGCGCGTAGGCGCTAGGGCAGCGCTGGGATGGGTGACCTCCCGGGAATTTCCCGGTGTCGCACCTGCAGCAACTCTTAAGGGCTGGTTGGCGAGTAAGAGAGGTGCATGGAGATTGGAATGCTCCATTATATGAGCTCAAAGATGACCTAGAGTCAAGGTTAGCCGAAGGCGGGTTGGTAAGTGATTTGGTTGCACTTAGAGCGGTGCAAGGCGTCTTGGAGCGCAGAACGTACCCAACGTACGCGGAGCGAGTTGGGCAACTCATGAGAGCAGTTAAGTTGTAGAGTGGGTTGGTTTGAGCATGAAGACCTTGCATGAATGAGGCCTTGCGTTGAGAGTGCAACGCAAGATCCTCGGAGCCATATGAGATTGGCAGACTTGGGTGACCAACGTGGTGAGCTTACACCCACACCAAGTGGAATGTGGAACACTTGGGCAAACTGAGCATTCAGATGGAAAAGGGTGTTCAGGAGACCTTGGAGGCATACTTCACCCTTGTGGAGTATGTCCATGCAGAGGTGTGCATCATGGATCAGCAGTGGGACTCCAGAGAGAAGTAGCATTGGACTTGGGGAGACCTTAGCGGTGTAAACGTCCTTGGAAGCAAAGCTAATGCGGAATACAGCCATGGGGCGAGTTGGAGTGAGACTAGGATTCGGAGGTCGAAACGGAGGAGATGTAACTCGAGACACGGGCGAGCCATGGGATGGCAAGCTCCTCAAACCTTGTGAGAGGTGCAGAGACACAGATGAGTAGGGCGCTCACGTAGATGTATCATGAGGCGCGTGCATGCGTGGATGCGGAGTGGGAGCAGATACGGACTCATGGAAGTGGACTTAGAGAATGGTTCACATGGTGTTATGCAACATGGTGGTCCGAGCCAAGGACATCATGGATTCGGTTATAGTGAGGAAATCATGCAACTAAGGCAGAAGGCTCGCAAAGGGGTCAATGTAGTTTGGACGCAGACAGGTGTCAAAGGCCTTGGCATCGGGGTGAGATCTATGTTGGGATTGAGCCGAGGGAAGAAGAGTACCTCAACCGTATGTGATGTGGTCTACAAAGATGGAGAGCTTTGCAGTGCTCTTCGCAGGGATCTTTGGTGTTGGGACTTGAGTGACAGAACATTCAACAGGTCGGGGTGAGTTGGTGGATCATGCCCGGGAAGGACTCGCGAGGAGGACTTCCCCACTGGTGCACAGAAAGTGATTGGCACCACAACTCAGGTAGACTCATGAATGGATGGCGTAAGGGCATGCGAGGTTCCTTAATGGCATCAGACAGAGCAATGGGTGTTCGACAAAGGTGGTCCAAATGCAATGGCGTCGTAGAGAGAGTTGGTTCAATGATGGGTCACGGAGGCAGGAGTTGTGCATTCCCTCAGGTGGACTAAGAAGGCATATTAAGAGCTCCCAATGGTTGTATGGGCAGCCATGGTTTTTGGTGAGTGGTCTTCAGCAATTGTGTGGGCAACCGTGAATGGTGTTTAAAGAGTTCACTTGTGCGCAAAGGAGAAGTTGTGGGGAATGGTAGTTGGTGTGTTAAGGCGTAGTCTGGGACTACTTGAGTAACTTGATCCTCTAAGGCGAGTGAAAAAGTAGCATCTCAAAGGCCGCGTGGGGTTAGTTTCTTCGTAGTGCGCTAGCCTCGCGTCACCCGGTATCAAAGTTGTTGAGTTAATTTTGTGTTTGATACGCAGCAGCAATGGCAACTGGTATCAGAGCTTTTGGATGTGGATGGCTCTCAGTAATATTCAGCACGATAGCTGATATTAGAGCTTGTGGATGCTCTCTTTGATGCGCAGTGCAGAGCTGCGATCAGAGCTGTGAGGATATGTTTCCCTTTGATACACAGTATGGTGTGGAGCTGTTGTTGGATAGCAAAGTGTAAACCAACGTTGAGAGTTGGCGAAAGAGCTACCAATGGCAGTGTTGAGGGAGTTGGTTGAAGAACAAGTTGGCAGACATGGGAGCCAATGTAATCAACTCGTTGGTGATCGGAGAGGATGGGACACCAACGCGGGTTGGAAGCAGAGTGTAAACCAACGTGAGAGTTGGCGAATGGAGCTTCCAACGTAATGTAACGAAGTTGGACAGCAGAGTGTAAACCAACGTGAGAGTTGGCGAAAAGGAGCTTCCAACGGGTAAACGCATTTGGGATGTGCTGAAGTAGACAGATGTGTGCGAGAAAAGCAATGTCAGTTGAAACACCCAATGTGTGTGTGTGGAGTTGGAGAGCAGAGTGTAAACCAACGTGAGAGTTGGCGAAAGGAGCTCCCAACGTGTGAAATGAAGTTGGGCCGTGGTAGAATAGTGTTGTTTAATGCGTATAGGTGGTGTGTGCAAGTGAAGCAACGTCAGGTTGAAGCGCCCAACGTAATGCGCGGCTGAAAGCAGAGTCATGCATGTTTGTGGGAGTTGGTTGTTGTTCGAATTGATCAGGTGGTTAATCTTGTGAAAATTGGCAATCAACATGTTGGCAGTTGGATGGATGGGACGCTAACATAACTAGATCAAGCGGAGCAGTGTTGTTCCGTGTTGAGAGAAGACTGGTGCGGGTCGGACGGCGGCGCCGAGATCGAGTGATCCAGCGGAGTATCGGGTATTGATGTCACAATGGAATGAATGAAGCCAGTGAACTTTCTCAGAGTTAGACCAAGGGTTGATGAGGAAGGAGTCATGTAGTTGCGACGTGGTCGGCATGGCGTTCGGTGATAAGGGTGTTGTAGACCCATGCAGGTGTCAAGTGTTGGCACTTGTGCAATGCAAGTAAGTCAGTGCAAGTTTCTAGAGACTTTGTGGGAGAAGAAGGCCAGTGTTGATCAGAACTCGGAATGTGGAGGCGAGAGGGAAGCATGCAGTGTGGCTGGGTAACGTCACTTAGGTGGACAGTTCACGTTTAAGCTGATGCAGAACTAGTCCAAAGCAGAAGAGCGAAGGGATAGCATTTGGTAGAGTTGAGGTGCAGAGGGCGAGTAACTCGAAAACTCGGTAGATGCGGAAGCATTGAGTAGTGCGACAACTCCCCAGAAGTTGTAGACGGATCTTGTACATTGAAATGGCTGAATTGCAGTGTTTGGAATGTGATGTTAAGTGGATACTCGAGCCATGGAGTGGAAAGATGGCTCTCCCTTGGCAGAATCGGTGTTGCGGTTTTGCGAAACCTTTGATTTCAGGTTGGCAACAGTGGCGGAAAGCTACGTTTACGGAGAAGGGCAGTGTTGCATTTTCGGAGTGCTGGTTGGTTGAAAGTGGTGGTGCGAGTAAATCACCAAAGTCAGTGAAAAACAAGGTATTCCCAAAGTGAGCAGCATTTCGGAAGATCGGCATCAGAGGCACAGCTGTGATATGGTGTTGGTAGGAATGCTGAACTAGGGCAGCATTGTGGCGAAGTAGGCCCCCAAATCGGTTGGAGTAATTCATGTTGCGGGTGGAAGCGTGGTGTTACCAGGTCCAGTGGCAAGTGAAACCTTGTAAGTGGTTCGTCGAGCAGCGTTGAGGTTGTTGGCGGCTCTCCGAGTTATGCAGTGAATGTTGTGCAGGAAGGGCTCAGAGCTTAGCAGAGCAGCTTGTGCATCATATAAAATTCCTAAGTGTGTTAGGAGTTGTAAGAAGGGGTATCCCATCAGGCATTGTGTTGGATGTTTGGTGAAGTGTAGTTCAGTGGAAGGGAGCTACAGCGGCAGAAGTGTTGAGTGATTTGGCACTTTTGGTCCCGAGCACAGGGAGTTAGTGCAGCGAGATGTTGAAGAGACTAAGTTGTGTTATGTCAGTGGTGGCCGATGTGTTCGTTGTGTATTTACATGTGAGGAGTGCATTTACATTTTGTCCCAGTGTGGAGGACTCTGGAATCCTTTGTGTAGTTTGAAGAAGACTAGCAACGGCGCCATGGGCGTCGCCACTTTGAGTGGGGGAGAATATAAGGGGGTGAGTCCAGAGCTTAATGAGTGACCAGCCTCCCCAGGATGGGCAATCCCCATCAACTAGTAAGGGCAAAGGTACAGGCACTACCCAGGGTTCCAAAATGGATCCCGGCCGAGGCAAATGGTTGGTTAAGTATGCGTTGGGGTTGACAACCTCTGGCGCATTAGCCCACAGAAGATCTGGGCGAATTTTGGGCGAGTTAAGCGCGCAGGCGCTAGAGTAGCGCTGGGATGGGTGACCTCCCGGGAAGTTCCCAGTGTCGCGCTGCAGCAACTCTTGAGGGCTGGTTGGCGAGTAAGAGAGGCGCATGGAGATTGGAATACTCCATTATATGAGCTCAAAATGACCTAGAGTCAAGGTTAGCCAAGGCGGGTTGGTAAGCGATTTGGTTGCACTTAGAGCGGTGCAAGGCGTCTTGGAGCGCAGAACGTACCCAACGTACGCGGAGCAAGTTGGGAAACTCATGAGAGCAGTTAAGTTGCAGAGTGGGTTGGTTTGAGCATGAAGACTCTGCAGAACGAGGCCTCACGTTGAGAGTGCAACGCAAGATCCTCGGGAGCCATATGAGATTGGCAGACTTGGGTGACCAACGTGGTGAGCTTACACCCACACCAAGTGGAATGTGGAACACTTGGGCAACCGAGCATTCAGATGGAAAAGGGTGTTCAGAGACCTCGAGGCATACTTCACCCTCATGAGTGTGTCCATGCAGAGGTGTGCATCATGGATCAAAGAAGTGGGACTCCGAGAGAAGTAACATTGGACTTGGGAGACCTTAGCGGTGTAAACGTCCTTGGAAGCAAAGCTAATGCGGAATACAGCCATGGGGCGAGTTGGAGTGAGACTGGGATTCGGAGGTCGAAACGGAGGAGATGTAACTCAGACGCGGGCGAGCCATGGGATGGCGAGCTCCTCAAACCTTGCGAGAGGTGCAGAGACACAGATGAGTAGGGCGCTCACGTAGATGTATCATGAGGCGCGTGCATGCGTGGATGCGCAGAGGGAGAGAGATACGGACTCATGGAAGTGGACCTGAGAACCTGTTCACATGGTGTTATGCAACATGGTGGTCCGAGCCAAGGACATCATGGATTCGGTTGTAGTGAGGAAATCATGCAACTAAGGCAGAAGGCTCGCAGAGGGGTCAATGCAGTTTGGACGCAGACGGGTGTCAAAGGCCTTGGCATCGGGGCGAGATCTATGTTGGGATTGAGCCGAGGGAAGAAGAGTACCTCAACCGTATGTGATGCGGTCTACAAAGATGGAGAGCTTTGCAGTGCTCTTCGCAGGGATCTTTGGTGTTGGGACTTGAGTGACAGAACAGTCAGCAGGTCGGGGTGAGTTGGTGGCTCACGCCCGGGAAGGACTCGCGAGGAGGACTTCCCCACCGGTGCACGGAAGTGACCGGCACCGCAACTCAGGTAGACTCATGGATGGATGGCAATAAGGGCATGGGATGTTCCTTAGCGGCATTGTGCAGAGCAGTTGGGTGTTCGACAGTGGTCCGACCAGCAGCGTCGTAGTGAGAGCTAGTTCAATGATGGGTCACGGAGGCAGGAGTTGTGCATTCCCTCAGGTGGACTAAGAAGGCATATTAAGAGCTCCCGCGGTTGTATGGGAAGCCGTGGTTTTTGGTGAGTGGTCTTCTGCAGCGGTTGTATGGGCAACTCGTGAATGGTGTTTTAAGAGTTCACTTGTGCGCAAAGGAGAAGTTGCGGGGAATGGTAGTTGGTGTGTGAAGGCGTAGTCTGGGACTACTTAAGTAACTTGTTCCTCTAAGGCGAGCGAAAAAAGTAGCGTCTCAGTGCCGCGTGGGGGTTAGTTTCTTCCGCAGTGCGCTAGCCCCGCGTCAACTACTTACAAGAGAAAGCTCACCAAATTTCTACCCTCGAGTTCCACAACCAGAAAGCATGGCCACTCTTCATCTCTGCACGGCTTCACCGCTTTTCACAAATCAGCTACAACGATGGCATCTCCATTAAATCAATGAACGTACCCATGCACGTAGAGTCTTTACTACACTTCACCCATCCCGCCTACCTTCACTTATTTAATCCCCGCATCCCCTCCGTATAAACTCATCGCGGTTATATGAAAGCATCGGAAAATATCTTCAAAAACTATAGAGGTTGTCTAAAGTGGTGAGAAAACGGGTTCGAAAACTGTGTCTCTAATGGGCGTTCTGATGGTGGTGTTTGCTGTGTGGGGGAAATCTGTGGAAGGTGCGGTGACGTGCCAGGATGTGGTTAACGCCATAACACCCTGCGTGGCATATCTGATAGGGAATGCACCGAATCCGGCGCCGCATTCTGCTCATGTCGTTAAATCTCTCAACTCGCGTCTTAACGTAGTTGCAGATCACCAGATCGCTCACTAATCGCTATAAAGCAGCCGCTACCTCTTATGGCGTTCACCTGCAAAAAGCTCAGGCGCTGCCTCGTATCTGCGAAGTCTCTCTCAATGTTCACGTCAGTCCTGATGTCAACTGTGCTAAGTATGCTTCGCTACTCTACTCACTTGTTTTACAGCTTTTTGTTTCATGAACAATGTTGTTATCTTTACGTGGTTTGCGTTTTTGTTAATTGTTACAGTGTTCATTGAGGAGAAATGGTTGGCGACGAGGAGTTGGATTGTGTTAGTAAATGATAGTTCTATACTGGGTCTGCAGGTACTTATTGTTAGGCAATTTTGTAATGTGTTGTTACTACGACTCTGAAAAACTATATGTAACTACGTACGATGTTAGTACTGCTATATGAATAAAAACCAGCTCTATAAAACATATTGTTGTTGTTTGTGATGGTTCACTGTGTTTAAAAATGAAAGTATTTATCTGATGTTCATTTCTTTTGAGAAATTTTGTGAAGAGGTTTAAGCTTGTGCCCTTTTTAAAATTGCTCTCTGTCTCAAAACATGTGCATATAATGTAAAATAGTATTGATGTTATAAAAGAGGAAACACTACTCGGTACATCATTGTAGTAATCTATGTTGAGATGGCCGAAAGCTTTTGAATTTTCATTTAATAAATTTGAAAATTTCTTGGCTAAAAAATTATATCAATTTGTTTTTTGAGGTGGTGGGTATCATTTCTTATCGATCTATCATTAAAACAAGATAGTACTATTATTTGTAGTTTGGAAACATTTAGGTGAAACCATGCAGTTGTAGAAAACTGCTGACAGGTCATGGAACCTAATTTATGAACATTGATGATTGACAGGTCATGGAGAAACTACAACAGTTCCGAGAAACGCTAGCTCCAATCTTACAATTGATTAAAAAGGACTAAGAACAAAAAAAATAGAGGTGAAAGAAACTGAACATAATATTCTTACGTCAGACAACAACAATTTCCCTCTTAATACATACAATATGCCTTAAATTTCAATCAAATGGTCTATAATATATATATATATATTAATGTGGTTATGTGAAATATATATATATATATATATATATATATATATATATATATATATATTAATGGTCTATATATATATATATATATAAATATGTAGACACATAACCGCATTAATATATAAATATATATGTATATATAATAATGTTAAATACACGGACATCACACACACACACACACGTATGTACACACACACACACACACACACACACACACACACACACACACACACACACACACACACACACACACAATCATATAACATAGATATGTTCATATATGTATGTATGCATATATGCATGTCTATGTATAATAGGGAGAAATGAGCTAAGCATCGTGTATGGGTCAATGATAGTGATTGCATGCATGTGAGAAATAAAACATCATTAGCTATTTCAATTAAAACAATCATATGTCATATTCAAAATTAACAATTAAATATAAACTAGCCAAAACAGCAAGTTCCATCAATAAATTAACAAATTGAATAGAGACTTGCCAAAAAAACAAGTCCAAAAATGGTGACTTAATTTCAAAGTAGTGAGCTACCTTAAATTTCTTTGCATTCAAAATTAATTAATTTAAATTCCTTAAAATATTTTTCTACACTAATATTCAAAAGAAAATATATATATTGAAAAAATCATGTAATTGTAATTTTTTTTATAGATTTATAATAATTAATTGGCTATGTTAACCCCTTAAGCTAGGATTCAGACCAAGGCTTTTTTTCTCTATGAATTATCCAATATATACAAATATACATATATGTATATATTTAATATGTATGTGCTTGTTACGTTGAAAGGTGTGTCTACAATGGAGAAAGCCCTGGGCCCTTTTGACAATAGGTACTGGCACGAACGACGGAGATTAATCGGTTGACGAATAAATCTCTGCAACTCACTACAGAGCCACATAAATCTCGAGCTCTGTAGACGACATTAAATTTTCACATAAATCAAAGGGCTCACGCGTACGTTTCCCAACTATTTCTACTGTACACGTTCTGAATGGGTACCTCTCCCCAAAATGGCAGAACTAAACATTCAAGCTCTCAGACTACGTGCAGGTCTAAGCAAACATGAAATGAAAGGGAATAGTAAGAACCTTTCTTAACCTTGACCATGCGGTTGATAATGGATGCCTCATTTCTCAGCCTAACTGCATGCGTTCCCGAGGAACAACCACCATCAAATCTTGTGGCTTATGTTCCAACGTTATGTATTCCACAATGCCTTTGACTCGCCAGTATAGCGGCGAGTTTTGTCCTAAAATCAACATCCCTTTCATATTCCATGGTTTTGGACCTATTTCAAAGTTTCCATTCGGAAGAAGCCCTGCACACCATACAGAAAATAAAATAACACCATTACATTGCTCATGAGAATGCATTACACATTGTGTCAGAAAAAAATACACCATTACATTACTCGGAGAATGCATTACACACTGTGGAAGAATCAAACTTACCATTTCTTGCAGTGATAGATCTCCATACAAAAATATGAATGAAAAATACGGCGAGAACGAGAGATCTCCACATCTTGATGGTCTCGGTGAAGTTGTTTTTGGATGAGAAATTCCAAGGTCAGTCATGCGTATATATCTGGATTCAAAGTGTAACGGTAGTTGCGGGATTAATGCCAAAATTCAGGGACACATGCTCCTCCGCCGTGTAAGTCGATGATTGAGCATGTAAAACCACGGCGGGAAACGCGGACCACGTGGCAAACCACCATACTCCCTTTGTGAAATTACGTTGCGATACGGTCCACCGACCAAATTAATTTTGATACTTTAAAACTGTTGCAATTAGAATTTAGAAATGGTGACAACGAATTTTTTTCATATGCCGATACTGCATGTGTGAAATTTCAGACTCTTAACTTTATTATCACAAGGGCATTTAAGGAGCATTGGATCTTTGCCTGTGGGCAGATGATTTGAGGGTTTATGATGAATACCGAGTCCTGACTCTGAAAACCGCCAATACATTTGTTGGATGCAGTTTATCAAAGAAGTCTTGTGCTTCTGGTGCTTACGGAGTAAGTTACTATTACTTCTTGATTTCGACTTTTATGCCGCTTATTTTCTCTATTAAATTGTCTATTATTCTAATGTACTATTGGGTAAAGCCTAATCTAACTTTTAAATATTTCTCTGTTTATATATCTCTTGTCTCCCAACTTTTAGCTCTTCCTTCTTTGATGATTCAATGTATCTAATAAATATAGCTTTTACAATGTTTATGAAAACCAATGTTTACTCGAATTTGTTTTGTATGTGGTTTTGTGCTTCTTTCAGGGGTTATTTGACTTGTTTTCTGTTCCACTTTTATATTTAATTACTGAAACATTGCTATATTGAGTTCGGCCTTGTAAATGCAAGTTGTCACTATCCACACCCTGCTCTTTTTTTATGGAAAAAAGCCTCTCCAGATATATTTACGCCAAAAGGTGTGTTCTCTCGAGAAACTTGCCCCTCCTCTGACAACTCTAAGACAAATCAACACACACTATGCATTGGTCGACGATGTATGGCTGGTTATCAGCCATCCATGTGGCGGGAAAGAGATATGAAATGTGCACTGGAGCAATGTACATGCGCCCTCTCCTTCGTCACCCATCATGCATGGCAGGAACATGATATTCAAATTGTTCAAAATGTATGGTCTTCCCTGCTCTATATGGTCGCATCTGCTGTGTGAACGGACCATGGTACACAGTGTTTTGATTTGATCTACAAAAGGCACTCTTTGATCTTTAATACCTGTGCTGGAGCGGATGAGCTCATTATTTCAAACATAGACGAAAGATGCAAACCTTGTGGAATGTTACCTATGCTGGAGTGGATGAGCCCACGAGTAGCTTTGTCGTGACACAATGAAACCCACTTCAAGTTTTGGAAGAAACAAATTTTATGTGTTTTAATATGATTTGTGGGAAAGTTTTTTTTTGTGGGCTTGTGGATTTTTTGTTACACACCTCTGATGTTTTCCTCATCCAATGGGTGCAGGGGCCAATTTAATTTCAAGTGTTTTCCTTTCGCCAATCTTGGATCTGTGAGTTTAAGATGGTGAATTTTGTTTTTCCCTAATGATAAAATTTCAAGGCGTCTATTTCTAGAAAAGAAAAACACAAAACCCATTGTGGTTTTACTGATAGAATCCTGGTCTGCCATGGATTGGATTAAAGCAGGAGCAAAACATTTTTTGGTAGAGGTCATGGATTAGATCAAGATCCATCCCTGTTGATTTAAATTTTCTTTTTCACCATATGGGTTTTATTATTATTGCAAGGGAGTATGTGGGTTTTTACTATATTTCAGAGGAAGTGATTGTTGTGATTCAAACAGATTGAGCTTGATGCTTTCCTGAGGGCCTTTGAGGCTTCTGGATGCCATATGTTGCCCACAAGAGCACCTGCATTAACAACATCGTGTGTAGAGCACCTGCATTAACTCAAGATCCACCAAATCATTATCCTCGATAAGGTTATTGAAATTATCTATTATTCTCTTAACTATTTGGGTATCTTGTTTTTTTCTTTGGCAGTTCTGACTTAGATTGAGTATATAAGTGTATCAGGCTCACACCCTCCATCATTTGTTGAAGACTCTGTGAAAAGGTTGGATATAATTCAAAATGCAATGAAGAGTTTCATATTTAGCATTTCATGTTCTCAACTATTTCTAATGTTGGGCACTTTCATATATGTCTTGAATTTTGTAGGTATGGAAAGATCTTCTCCTGCAGGCTCTTTGGAAGGCGTACTATCATGTCTGCAGATCCAAGCTTCAATAGATATATCTTACAAAATGAAGGAAGGTTGTTTAGAGCAGGCTATCCACAATCTTTTAGAGACTTGGAATGGTAGGGAAGAAAGGTTTTATTTCCATTCATGGCGACCTTCACAGGAAAATTCATGGTATTGTTGTAAATCTAATGACTTCAAAGAAGGTGAAAACAATTTTATCATAGATATTCAGATCATTCTACAAAATACAATGAGTACATGGAAAGATAGGCAGATGTTCTTTGAGGTTGAATGTAAAAATCCAAGAAAACTACATTTAATTTTCCTTCTTTCCATTTTATGGACATACGAATAGGAAGGGAATCATAATAACTTTACAATCTAGAGTTTTAGAGTTGCAACAAGTTCTTTCTGTATATGTGATTTTGTTCGATTGGTTGGTGACACTAAACATGTAGACACCATGCAGCTAGAAATCAACTTGATGGAAAATCAACTTCTGGGTATTTAAACAGAAGATGAAATAAATGAAATGGCTCCCATATTCTGTGCTTTCATTGGAGGAATTATATCCTTGCCAATAAAGATACCAGGGTTTGCATATTTAAAAGCAATGAAGGTTATAAATCTTCTCGCATTCTTCTAATTGAACTCGAAGTCCTCTATTATAGAATTCACTATCACCTATTTTCTTTAGCTAATATTGTGTTAGCCTGCTGGATTATTAGGCAAGGATGGATTTGATAGGCAAGATATGTAAAATAATTGACAAGAGGAGATGTAGTCCTGATGGAGTAAAACATAATTATTTTCTGAAAAGGATTCTTGATGGAGACAATCTTTCACAAGAAATCGCTGTCATTTTCATTATTTCTCTACTGTTTGCTGGTCATGAAACTACAGACAAGACCATGTCATTTGCCATATATTTTCTTACACAATGTCCTGAAGTCTGTGGAGAAGTTCAGGGTAAGCAACGAATTTTCCTTTACATACATTCGAATATACTTCTCAGAGTAGTCAGTCAAGTCACTACAAATGATAGACAATGATATTACATAAACATGCACTAGCTAGGCAATTAAGAGTAATTAAGACAATTCCTTGTCAAAATATTAGTAAGTTCACCTCTCCTTACAAATTGAGATACATAAAAAAAAATTAAAAGTAGATAACTCTGTCTGAGTTTATGAACATTGATCCAGTCCAAAAAATAGAAACTAACATAATATCGGAGTAAGAATGTCAAGTCATAAGGCACATCAATAACAAAGACATGTAATAGTTTTCAAACCATGTGGGGTCAAGCCATGTAAGACCACTAGCATCAAGTATTTACATGTTTATGGGTCAGTAGGAGCAACATTCTCTTCATTCCTCGCACATTTCCAACGTAGGATATCAGTGCCAATCCAAAGTAATCCAACACCTCTCCTTTACCAGAACTTCCCCCAGTATGGTTTGGATAACCTTGAAATGGTTTGGATAACCATGGTATATGTAATTTATCAATCATAAGATATATATTAATTGGTTATATATTATGGTTTAACCTCGAACCATTATTCTATGTACTTGTTTACAGGCTAATATGACATAATTTAAATGCATATTTTAGGTATTTTTATTCATATTAAATTGGAATATGTACATCTTGGTTTAGGATAATTTTTGGAAAGTAAATAAATAGATATCTCCATGAACAATATCCATTAGACAGGACAACTCTATACTTAATACTTGAATGTAAATATTATTTTTCTCTCTGTAATTCTTAAAATATCTTGTTGATTATGTTATTTTTTTAAAGAGAAATATATATAATATCCAACTCTTCCTCCTTTAGATTCTTATCATTACTTTTTCAGAAGATAAAATTAATTTTTATTTTGATCCGACAACATTCAGGAAGTGGCATCACTCTTAAACACGGATTTGGTAAAGTTGTCTCTACAATATGCAAAAAAGCAAGAGACGCCACAGAGTATGGCAAGACAATTCATCATAAAACCGTTGACCATATAACATTCACCATCATTGGATAACAACTGGAAGCAGTTTTCCAATCATGTATGTCATAGTTTGTGTCACTTTTGTTAATATCATAAGTCTACATAAAAATTAAAGTCTTTAGGATACTTATAAGTATTAATGCCAAAATGTCTTTTTGTTATTGTTGTGTTGTCATGCTACTTTTAAAAATACGGTGAAGAAAGTAATTAAAATATTACTTTTTTCTCCGAAATATTATATATTTTCAACCGCAATGTTATTAATCTAAGGAATGTCTATATCGAATGCCCTTAAAAATAAATTTAAAATGTGTCTTGAGTCTGTAAACCTTAAATTTATCACATTGAACTTGTCATATTAAGAAAGATAATGATGTATAGGATGAGGATAAATCTAAAATATCTATAACTCGCAAATCCTAAAATTTCATTATGTAGAAAGGCATTTGCACATGTGTAATGCTCCACCCCTTCTCATAGTTGACGAGACATGGACATGTGAGATGATTTGATCGACGAAGCGCGGACTCACATCTATCCTTCACGTGTCAATCAATGGTTCGCCAATTAAATCTTCTCGAACTAAGAAAAAAATTATTTTTTTACATTTGCCTGCTTGAGATTTTTTTTTCTAAATTCGTTGGTCAAGGGTTTTGTTGCAAATGTGGAGGCCACCGTGGGTTCTTTGTGTTACAACTGCTCAGCTACCTGTTGCTTTTGTGCATAGATTTAATCCTCCTAGATCATTGACTCCAGTAAAACAACATATGGCTTTTCCTGCAATTGTCGTGACACCATAGAGGTCTGCAAGATGAACCAAAATATAATTAATTGTCCCCTCTTGTCTCGTTAATCCATCTTTCATAAAAAACCATCATGATTCTTTATATTTAACTACAAAATATTTTCAATACTGATTATTTATTATTTCTTACTCCAAATGTAGCACTCCTTTGTGAATTCCCTATTTTCACACCTTAAAATGGTTTGGATAACCATGGTATATGTAATTTATCAATCATAATATATTAATTGGTTATATATTATGATTTAACCTCGAACCATTATTTTGTGTACTTGTTCACAGGTTGCCCTTAAAAATAAATCTAAAATGTGTCTTGAGTCTGTAAACCTTAAATTTATCACATTGAACTTGACCTATTAAGAAAGATAACGACGTATAGGATGAGGATAAATCTAAAATATCTATAACTCGCAAATCCTAAAATTTCATTATGTAGAAAGGCATTTGCACATGTGTAACGCTCCACCCCTTCTCATAGTTGACGAGAGATGGATGTGCGAGATGATTCAATCGACGAAGGGCGGACTCACATCTATCCTTCGCATGTCAAGCAATGGTTCCTCAATTAAATCTTCTCGAACTAAGAAAAAAATCATTTTTTTACATTTGCGTGCTTGAGATTATTTTTCTTGAATTCTTCGGTCAAGGGTTTTGTTGCAAATGTGGAGGCCACCGTGGGTTCTTTGTGTTGCGACTGTTCATCTACCTATTTCGACAATGACACTAACGGCGACGACATGGTCCAATGGGTTTCCAACAATCCTTCTCGTGTTCCAATTCCACCAAATTCTAGAGGGATAGTTCTCCCCTTATCTTCCCCGCAAAAAATGTCCACAACACCTCTTCTGTAGTCAAGCATATAAGAGAAATCGAAACTTCATTCCCTGTCCTTAACACTCCCCCCTTAGTCCCCAATGACTCTTCCCTTTCAAACTACTCCACTTCTTCTGCAATCAATTTTTTTCTACCGCTCCAATTTTCACCGCTTCGTAGTTTTTCATTTTCCCTATATCTATCATAATGTTTTGTTGTCCTTCTCAATTTCCTTTCGCCAATATTCCGCTTTCGGCGTTGACATCGCACACCTCTCGTGCGATTGGTTCATCGCCCTCGCCTTGTTCTTCACCCGCGGTTTCATCAAAACCGGCCTACCAATTCATGTCTCTTTTCGGCAGCTCCTCGCTCGGCCTCGGCGCTGGTGCCTGGACTCGTGTCTTTCATTTATCTACCTATGGTGAAGAGTAGCTCAAGAAGAATGAGACCATCATCCGGTATTGTTTCCTTTGACCTTTACATTAGGGAGGCTCTTAACTTTGGATCATTTAATTGTAAATTGAAATCGACACGAAAGCAAACTGTTCATTTTACTTGTCACCATAAACACATACATGTCGCAAGGCTCTTGCTCTTAATTTTTTTACGTAATGAATTCGCACACAAGAATTTCTATTGCATTCTATTTCCGTTTTTGGTATTTTTGAGAAAGAGCTTGAGCACTGATCATTTTACTTGTAGACGTAAATTCACACCGATGGAAAAACCAGGGGTTTTACTGTAGCACTTATTTCAAATTGCATTTCGATCAATGTGACGCGCACAAATTTATTTTGCTTTACCCTGCCTTTTTGTCAATTGCATTTACAAAATAAATCTGCACATTGATTTTTCTTTGTTTGGTTCTTTTGTTGTTAAGGGTCTTCTTGAGTTCGAATTTCATATCATTTTTTGATCCAGACAAACCTCTGTTCCTGCAAATTTGTTTATCATTCCTCAAAACAAAAACAACAGAATGACGTAGAGAAACAGAATGATACTATGTTTTTTTTAACAACATAAAAACCAGATCATATTATTCCTCTCCTAGCAGTTTATTAGTTATATCTCTACTTCCATACAATACCACCAAAAGGCATCAGCGAAAAACCGCTCCTAACTAAATTTTTCCTTTAGAGATCTATAACAACTGCCCCCTTTCCCCAAAACACAGGGATGTTCCATCAACTGCTATTATTAGTTGGGAATGAAAGTACTTTCAAATAGACAAAACATGCTCCGATACACCGATTTTTGACTCCATATTTAGAATGTAAATTTAAAAAAACAAAAGAAAGACAGATCCAGATTATTTGGTTGACGATGTACGAACTAGACAACCTGGGTACGGGTATGGTATGCCGATACAGCAAATTTTTAAAAATCTTAGGTACGGTATGCTTTTGGGTACATTTGATATGTGTGTGTGTGTGTGTGTGTATAAATTATAAATTTAAAGAAGCATTTGCATACTTATTGAAATTTATTATTTGTCTATCACAGCTTATTTATCTTAGTGATCGTGATAAGATTCAAGGAGTTTTGATTGTTTATGGTGACCTTCCTTGATCCACTCAAAGACGAAAGTATTGTCGACATATTCCCTGAAACATCATAACTAAGCAGAAAAATATGGATCCAAGTGGGTAGGTGGGACGATTAGTCCGAGCACGGAGAATACTCGCCAAGTTTTGGAAAGCTATCCAATATTTTTAATTACTAATCTGCCTACAGTGATCAAAGCTCATGATTCTTTCGTAAGATTGCAAGAAGTTGCTTGGTCCAAAAAGGTGCAAAAATGGATTTTATGAAAATAAGAAAAAATTGCCATCAATGCGTAGAGCTCGAGAAAATATACACTTGTACAAAACGACACTTGAACGAGTCACGAATGAAAGTTATGGCACATGCAAGTTTTTGCTGCTACATATTCTCGGACCCTTTCCAAAAATGGCAAAAAAAATTCTATGCTTGTGATTTTTCCACCAAAAATCCAAAAAAGGAAAGAAATGTCATCTTTGGCAAGTTTTTTTGGATGGCTACCACTGGAACGCACCCACAGGACAGGGTACAAGTCGGTCAGTGCGGCTTGACGCACTCTCGTCCCTCGTGGGCACGCTTTCAGCCAGTTACACACACACTGCACTGCACCTCGTACTAGTACACCGGTATGTTTCTAGGCCGGTACGAGACCCTCAGGGCGTTTCCACACCTGCCTAGTGTGCGACGAACAAACAAGAACCTTACACGTGGCATTAAAACAAAGGCACTATAGTGTGCGTAATCAACATTCCTATTATTAGCGATAAAGTTATTATCCCATTATCTCGATGTCCCCTACGGACTCGTGCTCATGCCGACACATGGCCCGTGAGCATGTACTGACGACGATAATACGATCATGTAAACAATCTCTTCGTTCTTACGTTTGTTAGAGGACGACATGTGTCGCCCAAAGATAGATTGAGTAAAGGAATATCGCTTGAAAAATAAAAAAGTTGTTGCATTTGGGGGAAAAGCAAACAACGGTGGAGGTGATGTTACGTAAAAGATGGACCACTTTGCGAGATGCACAACACACGACTTGATTACAATAACTCGATTTGTTCTGAACGAGCGGACGAGGCGTCCCGGGTCGCGCGAGGACTTAACCATTCTCCTTAGTCGCATTGTCCTCGGTTGTAAATTCATTTGCTCGGGAGAATGAAGAGCGAGAAACAAACAAATTACCTGAGCAATTTGTCTCATCCAAGGCATGTTTATTTCTAGCACCAATCGTTAGATTTATGAATATCCCAAAATTGCCTCAACCCCGAGCATGCACATATTATGGAAAGAGAAATAAAAAAGAAGATGTTTGAGTTGTATCGGCAAGGACTGTGGCGACAGGCACAGTTACGGTTGGTGGCAACGACGTGAAATCCACAAACACAAATCCTCTGCGGGTGTATTCATATGATCCAATCAGGGCAATTACACTTTAGGAATAAACTCTCAAGCTCGCGCATTAAGCAAGATGAACGACGAGTTCTTTTCAAGAGCAACTGACCATTTTGATTCTTGATAGGCTGATTATAGATCATTTGCAACATTACATTTTTCTCTGCGTCGACCAAAAAGTCATGCTTTCTCTTCACAACTTCGATCCAAACAAGGTGCTTAATTCTCCGTCTCAATTTCTTTTTCCGCTCACTAATATTTCCATTTCGGTGTTAACATCACAAACCTCTAATTAAATAGGCAAATATAGATTAAAAAAATAATAAAAAAGTAATTAGAATGAAATTATTATTTTTCATTGATAAATACGTCAACATTTCAACCACACAATCACACACCAAAATAAACCATTAATAAAAATATTAAATTGATTTCAACTTAAAATTTAAGTTTTTAAACATCTTTATATTTTGACAAATCATACAAAAACCATTATAACCAGCGTTGGGGACTGGCATGGAGCGGAGCCGTTGATGAATTGGGGACAGCTGGCATGGAGCGAAGCCGTTGATGAATTGGGGACAGCTGGCATGGAGCGAAGCGGATATCGATGAATTGGGGACAGCTGGCATGGAGCCGTTGATGAAAAACTAATATAAAAATCCTTGCCAGACTGGAAAATGTACATTCTCTGGAGTTTTTTGTTTTCTGGTTTTTTTTTCTGTGCTTTGTATGTTTTCTGTTTTCTGCATTTTTGTTGTGTCGCATGGCCATGCCGTTTGAGTTATCTGTTGTTCTCTGTGTTTATGTCTTTTGAATGGTTTTTGTTTTTTTTGGGTCTGTGTTTTTTCTTCAATGTTTTTTTGGTTTTTTGATGGTCTGCATTTGTATTTTTCTGTATATTTTGGCTGTTTGTTTCGAGTGAGAAGAATAGTTCAGGGAGCAGAGCAGATCTGTGGATGCAGAGAAGAATAGGCGTGGATGTGTTCAGAATAGAGTGAGAGGAAGCTATTCTGTTCTCTGCCCTCTCTCATCATTGACGCCCTCTTCAGAAAAGGTATGAACAAGTTTTTCTTAGGCTGTGTGTTTCTGTAGCTCTGCTTATTATTGTTTTGCTTACCTGCATTTCCTTTGTTTTTGATGAAGGGCTTGCGGAATGGCTTTAGTTTGCGCTATTTACTACAATTCCCCAAACCCTAAACCCTAAAACCTAAGCTCTAATGGCAGGGAGCAGCAGCAGGGCAGCACCCTTTGTTGTTTTATTTTCTATTAAACGTCAGAACCCTTAGATTTTTTTTTTTTTGTCCTCTGCCATTCATGCTGTTTTATGCACAGGATTCATGCCTCGTCCTTTCTCCCTTAAATCTCCATCACGTAGCTGTTTTCTGCATTTTTCAAAAAGATCCCATCTTTTAAAGTTTATTATTGAGATGATAAAGTTTGCTGGTTGTTTTGAAAAATGCATATCCACTTTTCTCTGTTTATTATTGCCAGATGATAAAGAATGGGTTGAATTTTGCTGCATATTCCCACTTCTCCTGCAAATTATGAAAAATTGAAGGGGTTCAACAAAACTCTTCTAACTGTTAAAGAACAACAATAATGTCCATCATTCTTGCTGCGGCAGAAGTTTCCAATGGAGAGCTAAACCCTTAGATCGATAAAGAGTTTTCCATGTTTTGTATGGGAAAAGACCTTGCATATTTTTGAAATAAGCATACCGGGAGCTTCCTGCACATTCATTCTTTTGATCTAATTGTTATTATTAATTCTAAGGCCTTGATATGATGAGGCAACGCATCTGATCTTGTAGACATTTCAACTCATTGGGCATCTGATTAATACAGTTTCCATTATACACTTTTGCAGTTAAGTGGCCATAGCACCAAAATCGGCTGCGCGTGAGCTTCTCCTCCCTTCAGGGTATAGGTAGGATTCTCTATGGTTTTTTTTCTGGGTTTATCTGTTATTATCAAGGACAGACTCTTTCTGTAAAATAGGGTTAACAGAAAATATTTGTTAAGGTAACTATGCAGTATAATGGTATAGTTAATGATTTTAGAGTATTTTTTTAGTTTCATATGACCAATGATTTCAAAGGGTTTGACAGGCCTAATGTTTGTTTTATCCTGTCTAATGTTTTGATCTTAATATTTGACTTGTTTCTTTTGTTGGTTGAGATACAGGCTGAGAATCTTGAAGGACCTCTTAATAGGTTTGTGTACATAATTAGTTTTTTTCTACAGCTCTGTGTATTATTATCAAGGTATTGTCATGAATCATAATATTCACGTTCTTTGTTCTTTGCAGGTTTCTAGGTGGATAAGCAACCTGGTAAATCGGCAAATGTATCCTTTTACCCGACTCTAGTCTCATGTAAACTAATTTTTTCTGTAAGATTTTAAATTGAACATACAAATAATTAGCCATTATTATATTGTAAACATTGTTACAATGTTTTTAATAAATAAAACATTATTTAAATAAATTAACTTAAGACCTTTTTAATTGAAGCAATGTTTTTTAATAAATAAAATATTATTTTAATAATTAAATTTAAGACCTTTTTAATTGAGGGTGCGTTGGAGGGAAAAGGAGGAAGGAATGAAAGTGGGGGTTGGAGGGAAAAGGAGGAAGGAATGAATCAAGGTTGGGGGAAAAGGAGGAAAAGGTGGGGGTTGGAAGGCAAGGAGGGGGTTGGAGGGAAAAGGAGGAATCAAGGTTGGAGGGAAAAGGAGGAATCAAGGTGGTGGGTTGAAAGGAAAAGGAGGAATGAAAGTGGGGTTGGAGATTGGAGGGAAAAGGAGGAATGAAGGTTGGTGTGGAAGGAGGAAGTGGAGGGGAAGGAGGAAGATTGGATGGAAAAGAACAGATCTGATGAGTTTTCACCTTTTTAAAAGTAACTTATTTTTCTTAATTTATTAATAATTCAGAAAAATCTTTCAAAAAAATTCTCTTTTTTCTCAAAAAAAAATCTCTTAATAGTAAAAGATTGAAAATGATATGATTCTTGTAATGATATGTTTTTAATTTGTAAGTGTGTGTGTTTAAAGTGATATTTTGGACAAGGTTTATGCTTTCACCTAGTAAGTAAAGTATTATTTTGAGGCCATATTAAAGCTTCCACCTTCACGTGGTTGGCCTTGTTAGTAGAGAATATGATTTCTCGAAGCTAAGAGAAGCAATTTTTTGATAAATTATACGAATAATAATGCGTTTAACTTCAATCAAGTTTGAAATAAAATTTATTTAATGATCAAATTTTTGTTTTGATTGAATTATAATCAATGTTTTTAGGATATAAATGTTTTTTAATTGTTAGGATTTAAAATTATTAGGATGATTATGATTGTGATGGTTGAAATATACAATCAATTTTTTAAAAATAAATTATTCCATAATAGATAAGTTATTTCAATTATTATATAAATTTCAATATTTTTTTTTGTAATGATTGTTTTTATTTTGTTTCATTATTAAGTAAAGTATTAAGGAAAAAGCTTCAATTATTGGTTAAATACATTCATGTTAAGTAAACTCAATTATTTGTTTTTAAGATATGTTAGTAAAAACAACAGTGTGATACAACAGTGCTTGCTAGCTCAATATTTTGTTTTGATTGATTTGATCCCATCCTTTTAGGATACCCAAAACATCACTTGTTAGCCCAGTATTCTGACTATGATTTGATGGTTGAAAAATTTTTTCTGTAAATTATTCCATCTGATAGGAGTTAGCATTCATTGCATACCCAAATCATAACTGCAATTAAATGGTTAAATACAATCATGTATGTAAACTCAATTATTTATTTTTAAGATATGTTAGTAAAAACAACAGTGTGATACAACAGTGCTTGCTAGCTCAATATGGGGAATTGATTTTCCCACTTTTGATAAATTATATAGGATACCCAAAACATCGCTTGCTTCCCAGTATTCCGACAAATTTTTGTTTTGATTTTATGGGTTTTTAGAATTTTTTATTCTGTTTCCATGTGGGGCTGTAGGAGTTTGCATTCAATTTTTTTATACCCAAATCATAAAGTTTACCAATTAAATGGTTAAATACAATCATTTATGTAAACTCAATTAATTGTTTTTAAGATATGTTAGTAAAAACAACAGTGTGATACAACAGTGTTTGCTAGTTCAATACGGGGAATTGATTTTCCCATTCCTTGCATACCCAAAACATCACTTGCTAGCCCAGTATGCCGACTTGATTTGGGGGAATTTTATTCTGTTTCCATGTGGGGCTGTAGGAGTTTGCATTCGTTGCATACCCAAATCACAACTCCCAATTAAATGGTTAAATACAATCATGTATGTAAACTCAATTATTTGTTTTTAAGATATGTTAGTAAAAACAACAGTGTGATACAACAGTGCTTGCTAGCACAATATGGGGAATTGATTTTCCCATTTCTTGCATACCCAAAACATTGCTTGCTAGCCTAGTATGCTGACTTGATTTGGGGGAATTTTATTCTGTTTCCATGTGGGGCTGTAGGAGTTTGCATTCGTTGCATACCCAAATCACAACGCCCAAGAATAATCTATAATGTGGGTTGCCGGTTTAGTTGTTTCTTTTGCCAGTTGGTTTAGTATGTTTTTAGGTGCTGAATATTCTGTGGAAAAGATTATATAGTTTCATTTATACATTTATTACTTGGCGCAGCAGATCTTGCATAGGGCTATTTTTTGTTTTTCAAATTTTCTTCAATTGTTTTATTGTTTTATCGATTTCTATACTAGTGTTTTCTACAAATTGGTTTGTCTATATCGCTTTCTTCAGCTTTGTTCATTAGAGGAAGAAGATTCCAAATCATTTTGTGATTTTCTTTTCTGTTACTGTATTGTGCATGTCATCTCATATGGTTCTGATTGTCTGGATTAAGAGGACAATGTTTGACTTCATATGGATATAGATATTAACACATTGGAAGCTGTGTAAAACCTCTGATATTAACTAGTGTTTTCTACAAATTGGTTGGTCTATCTCGCTTTCTTTAGCTCTGTTCATTAGAGGAATCCAGATTCCAAATCATTTTGTGATTTTCTTTGCTCGGGGACGGGGAGACGGGACTGTTTTGTGACATGTCATCTCATATGGTTCTGATTGTCTGGATTAAGAGGACAATGTTTAACTTCATATGGATAAAATATTAATATTTGAGATATTTTAACATTCAATGGAAGCTTAGGTTTAAACCTCTGATATTAACTAGTGTTTTCTAAAATTGGTTTTTTTTTTGAAAGTCTATCTCGCTTTCTTCAAAATCTCACATCCCTCATTAGAGGAATTGAAGATTCTTAATCATTTCCTTACCTTCCATCTTTCTTTTTTGATAATATTCAAAAGCATGTTGTGAACTCATCAACATATGAATTCTGATTGTCTGGATTAATCTTAGAGGACAATGTTCATTGATACTTCATATGGATACAGATATTTGACCTCATCAACTCTGATATGCTGTTCAAACTTTGATATTTTTATACTGTTACTCAATTTTGCTGTAATCTGATGACAAGGATTTAGTCCAAATCATTAGACAGGCTTTGAATGATTCAAATCATTTTTACCTTGATTTTTTTCCCTTTTGATAAAGCTGCTACACTTCATTATAGCAACAATCCATCACTTATATGGTTCTGATTGTCTGGTCTTAAAAGGACAAAATGTTTGACATTCAGGATGGATACAGATATTAACACATTGGAAGCTGTGTAGTATGGCTTCAGTGTCCTCCAGGTTCAGGTATTGTGCTCTTTATAGGTATAACCCTTTCCTCTTCCCAATCAATGATTTCCTCTAGATATTGTGGGTGTGCTTCCTTCCTACCTAAACTGAGCATTGCTTCAGTTTGGCTTTGAGCAGTGCTGTAAGTGAATTTCAGTCTGCATAAGATACACACAAATTCAGTTATGGCTGCTTCTGATGCTCCATACTGAAAAATGAATTAAGATTGAATCTACAACCCTCTCCTCCTCCCAAATCTCGTGGCTGGAAATCTTATCCTCAAATCCCAGCCCTTGATGGAATGTGCTTCTACACATTCCCTTCTTACCCAATATAGATCCTGTCAATCCCATTTTTCTAGGGCTTTGATACAATCTGATGCAGAAATTTTTAAATCCATTGGAATTAATTTTGTGCTTTGAGCTGTGCTGTAAGTGAATTTCAGTCCAACATAAGATATCCTTGAACTTTAGTGAAATTTTTTGCTCCATACTACAGTTAAAAATGAATTAAGATTAAATGCCATCGAAGAATACATACAATAAAACTCCAGGTAGATAAGAAAGGCTGGAAATATATTCCCCGAATAGGCCAGCCCATGATGCAGCCAAATACCGTACACAAATGTCACTTACAGCAACTCAGTAATCAGCACAGAAGCCAATATTTTAAGTCTAGGTAGAAAACTGTGAAAGATAGAAATTTTTAAAAATAGTTCTGGAATGCGCCAAACAATGAATCTGATCATTCTATTAGCAAATAACAAGCTGTCTAAACAGCTGTTTACACAAGTTACAACATCAGACCAGGTCCACGATTAGTGAAACAAATCACCCAAATGATAATGACAGGTTTACACAATCAGTTAACCATCTAATCAAAGGAGAAAAGTGTTCTTTTCATTGGATATTCGTTTACATTAGCATTATGTGTTCTGTAGCTTTCATTGGAGAGATTCCCTATCCTGTTGTCTTTGAAATAGTTTGCAAAAGTAACAGGAAGCATGTGAGAAAATGGCAGGGAAGAATCTTTTATTGCTGTAGGCAAGAATCTTTAATTGTTGTATATGTTCTTTGGTTTCTTTGTTACAAGCTCCTTCTAGAAGCCCCCCATATTAATTGTCTGGGTGTGTAACGGGTACAGCTGCTGCATCCAACCGGAAATATCTTTTATGTGATTGAATGCTTAAATCATTGTTGAGTATACGCTCTACCTACACTAATTTACAAATTGTATATCCACTTTTCATTTTTATTTGTTGTTAGTTTTAATTTATAAAATAATTTAAAGAAATAGTAACTTGAATTGCGGTGGTGTACTTGTAATTAAGACCATTTCATTTCATTTCATAATAAACAGCGACATACTTATTCAGTTAGAATCAAGCCGATCATCGCGTTAACGACTCATCACTCCACCCCTGCAAAAGTGCCTCCAGGTTTGATCATATTTTCTCCTGCCCTGGGTTTTTATAGTTTTCATACAATATCTCAACTAGCAGGTATGTATTTAAATAATACAAAAGTCATTTTATTTTGGAGCCAATCCAGGAGCCAATTCTGCTTATGAGGTCTCTCTCGTGGAAGCACAGGGAGAGGTTTTTGTTGTTTTGAATCTTCTCTGCCTCTTCAAATTTTGTATTACTTGGGGTTTTGATCTCATAAACCGAAACCTTGCCAATCCACCTTTCCTAAGAACATTTCCTGTTACTCTGGCAGGGAATTGATATCTGTCACTGAAAAAGAAAGTAGTCGAATAAGATTGTAACTTGCATTTGTAAGGCTTCTGTATGACTGACTAGAAGATAACCGAGTTTCAGGAAGGTTTCATCTACTCTCCCGAGTTTGGTCAGAGGTGAATTGGGGAGATCCTATTTCTTGCAGAAGATCTTAAGGTGGTTTTGTGGCGTATTTTGTTGTTTCTTGGTAGAGAGCATCTGTTACAACAATTATTTTTGACTGTCACGATCAATTTGATTTCAAAGAGCCTCCCCATCAAGCATGCTTGGAACTGCTTGAATGCAAGCAATTAGGTCAACATTGATCTTTCATAGGTAAACTTGGCCACTAATAAAGTTGGGACTTCTTCTTGCTTCAAGACTGCTCCAGTTCCATGATCCTAAGTGAACTATAAAAATGATGTTGAAATTTGGTGTGGACAGGACAAGGGTGGTGCATATAGCCTTCTTGAGTTTCTCAAATTCTTAAATTGCTTCTGCAGTCTATATGAGTGCATCTTTCTTAAGTGGCATTGCTGGAACTGCTGTTATGCACCTACATTTCTTCACAAATTTGTGGTTATACCTTTGGGCCCTAAGAATTCTTAAATGTCTCTTACTGTTTTTGGCAGAGTTGCATGGATATGGATATTGGTACAGTATCAGATATGGATACCGATATGGCATACATATTTATACATATAATATATAAAATATTATAATAATCTAGATTATAATTTGAAAATATATTAATAATAATTATCTCTTCTAAATTATAAACAAATTTACACATTAGATTAATATTACACGCAAATATTCACTCCTTTCTGCCCAAGGGAAAGGTAGGAAGTTGAGTATTCAATGGATTGAAAAAATTGCAGGTTGTGTAGGTCGACAAAATATAAATGAAATGAAAGAAAAGAGACAGATTGGGCCGAAGGAAACAAATCAAAAGAGTTGCATTGAGTAGAGTCAATGGGAAAGTTTGTGTAAAAGACTGAAAGTTTGTAGCCACTCTTTCCTCAATGTCCTCGATTGTTGCTAAAATGCATTATAGGAGGCCATTTACAGTATCCTCTAGGTTCAGATGTTGTGTCTTTATGGGTATCTTTTTATCTTGAGTATCAATGATTTCCTTTGAGATTCTGGGTGTGCTGCTTCTTCCTCTAAACTGAGCATTGCTAGCTCTCTCAGTCATTTCCTTACCTTCCATCTGTTTCATTTTTTGTTAATCTTCAAAATCATTACCATGGTCAACTCATTGGGCCAACAAATCAAAAGAATTGCATCGAGTAGAGTCAACTGGGAAAGTTTGTTGGTAAAAGACTGAAAGTTTGTAGCCACTCATTGGATACTAATGTCCTCAATTGTTGCTAAATGCATTATAGGCAGGCTTCTTCCTCTAAACTGAGAATTGCTAGCTGTCTCAGTCATTTCCTTACCTTCCATCTGTTTCAATTTTTTGTTAATCTTCAAAATCATTACCATGGTCAACTCATTTTATAGTTGGAAGAAAAGGCCATTCATTGGATATGTTTGGTGCCATTTGACCTATATCAACTCTGATATGCAGCTTCATGAACTGTGTGTTGTATTTTTATACTGTGAACACAATTGTTGCTGCTAATCTGATGACAAGGATTTAGTCTACAAATTCTTGACAGGCTTTGGCCATGTTCAAGTTGTTTTCATTACCTTGCCTCGTTTTTCCCTTTTGATAAAGCTGCTACACTTCATTAGAGCAACAATTCTTGGGGAGCTTCAGCAATATTTTGGGTCTTTCTAAAATAGTCAACAAAATAGGTAGACATCGAGGATGCAATTTCTCTGACAATGCATTCACCACCAACTTCATACTGTTGTTTTGTATGGCTTCAGTAAGCCTACCCACAGATTCAGTTATGGCTGCTTCATTGAATCTATAACCCTTTCCTACCAAATCTTGCACACTTCATTATAGCAACAATCCAGCTGACACTTCTTGGGGGAGCTTCAGCAATATTTTGCAGGTCTTTCTCAAAATAGTCAACCAAAATAGTTAGACATTGAGGATGCAAATTTCTCTTCAATGCATTCACCACCAACTTCATACTGTTGTTCTTGTATGGCTTCAGTAAGCCTACCCACAGATTCAGTTATGGCTGCTTCATTGAATCTATAACCCTCTCCTCCTACCAAATCTTGCACACTCTTATCCTCATTTCCGTCCCTCTGGAATGTGCTTCTCACTCCCCTTCTCTCCTGTTTTTAACATTTTCCGGGCTTTGATACAAACTGATGCAGACAATTGACATCCATTGCAATTAATTTTGTGCTTTGAGCTTGTGCTGTAATTGAATTTCAGTCCGCATAAGATATCCTTTCAAAATTTTTTTGCTCCATACTACATAAAGAGGTTCAAAACTAATTTTGATACACATGACCCAGGGAAAAATGAATTAAGATTAAATGCCATTGAAGAATACATAACAATAAAACTCGAGGTAGATAAGGAAAGGCTGGAAATATTTTCCCCGAATAGGCCAGGCCATGATGCAGCCAAATACTGTACACAAATGTCACTTACAGCAACTCGGTAATCAGCACAGAAGCTAAGATTTTAAGTCTAGGTAGCAAACTGTGAAAGATAGAAATTTTTAAAAAATAGTTAAAGGGTAGAGATTGTTAGAACAGGATGATGGAATGCACAAAACAGTGAATCTGATCATTCTATTAGCAAATAACAAGCTGTCTAAACAGCTGTTTACACGAGTTACAACATCAAACCAGGTCCACGATCAGTGAAAAAAATCACCCAAATGATAATGACAGGTTTACACAATCAGTTAACCATCTAATCACAACCTATGTACTGGTACGGATATTTCCCGGGTATGTCTGGGTGTGTAATGGGTACGTGCTAAGAAATTGAGGAAAAAGGAGGAAAGCGTTCTTTTCATTGGATATTCGTTTACATCAGCATTATGTGTTCTGTAGCTTTCATTGGAGAGATTCCCTATCCTGTCGTATTTGAAGTAGCTTGCACGAGTAACAGGAAGCATGTGAGAAAATGGCAGGGAAGAATCTTTTCTGTTGTAGGCAAGCATCTTTTTAATGTTGTAGGCAAGAATCTTTAATTGTTGTATATGTTCCTTGGTGTCTTTGTTACAAGCTCCTTCTAGAAGCCCCCATATTAATTGTGTTTTTAGGCAACATTCTTGTGGAAACTTCTGTTTTAGTGAGCTGAATATATTCCCATTATTTGGAAGTGGACAATGATTTCATACACTTGAAAAAGTGACTCTGTAACTGCTCTATGAAACATTGCCTGTGACTTGATTCTTCTAGAGCAACTTCTCTTCGTTTCAGTGCGGTTTACATGCTCAAAATGTACACAAATGTTGAGCTGTCTTAGCTGTTTATGGCCGTGAAATCTAAGATTGTAATGTTTATTAGTGCAAACTTCCACATCATTATTATTGAATGATTCCATTTCATGGCGGATCCTCTTCAGATATTGGAGGGGACATTTGTCGAATAGTTGTGTTTTTGGAGGGAATTCAGTTCTTCTACAATGACTAGTTGGTTTCTACAAAGTCACTTCTAAAGCCTAGCTATACCTGCCTCTCAAAGCAATAAACTAGTTGGTTCCTTACTCAGATTGTTTTTTTTTTTTTTTGTGTATTCTTTTATCTCCATTCATTCATGTTTATTTTAGTTACAATTCAAGTTTTTTTCTGTATATGCTAGGTGCAAGACAACATGGATTTCTTGATACACTGCAGTTCTTGCGCATGGGACAGCATTGGCTTTGTCACTTTGTTTTTTAGAGAAAATGCAAGATTGAATTGTGCTATTCAACCACAGCACCTGTTTAGGTCCTCGAAGCTCCAAAGAACAATTTCTTTACCTGTTTTGTAACATGGGGAAGTTTCTTTTTTGTATAGAAAGCGAATGTTACAAGGATATAGTTTGATTAATGCAGATTTATATACGATTTTCTTCTTTTTTCCTTTGTGACTTGTATTCACATTCTATTGTTCTATATTTTCCTTCCAAGAATGGCTATAATGACCAAAGCTTGACACCAGATGCTTCATTTTGAAATGCTTTCTCCAGACTTGCCAGGATTGTACTTTCCACATATGTAGAAAAGTTTTATATCTTTGTGGTTCTTTTTATACATTTTGGTGTGGTTCTTTTCATTTTGGTGACACGGTTCGTTGCAATACTTTGATTCTCTTATGTTGCTGATTGGGCCCTGCTTTCCTGTAGGTTAGGGGTCCTACTACAAATTCGGCTGCAGTTTGGGAGAAGATATACTTGAATGAAAAAAAAAAAATAGATAAATTCCATCATAAGGAAACCCCCCCATTGGATGGAATCATTTGGGTGAAAAATTTGTGAACCAACTGCTGCATCTAACCGGAAATATCTTTAGTCACTTTCAAGGTCCCCTTTATCCACCTTCAAGGAAATGGGCCCTTTGATAGAAAGAGTTAGAAACTCTTAACTTTTGCCCTTAATTTATTGAGAACTTGAGTTCCGACTGAATGGACAGAATAATGCATACAAGGATACATTTTCCTACCTTACTACCTTGGATCTAATGGCTTTAGAGGGATGATACATTTTTCAAAAAAATACCTCGAGGAAGGGGGATCCTCCCTCAGCACTTCCTATCCTTATCCCGACCAAAGATTATTCATCTGAAGCATCCTTGAGTCAGAAAAGATGGTATGAAGCATCCAAAAATTGCAAAATTCAAAAAAATATCAGAAGTCTTGAAAATTTCAAAACCCAAATCCACTTCATAACAGATTCTCTTCATGATAGTCTTTGGTCCTAGGATTTTTTTACCTTGGCACTTACTACTATAATTGGATGCATTCTCGAGTCTCATTGTCCTACTTTTGGTCATTTGTGGACATTAATATAATATATAATTTTCTTCACTTGGGACACTTATCACATGGATTTTGAGATTCTTGGACAAATTGTTTCATTTTCTATTTTTTAGATTTTTCCTTTCCTGCTTCCTATAGTTATAAAGGAATTGCTGTCCAGCAGTATTGTAGCTACCTTTCTCCTCAGAGATTGCTACCTGTTTGTAGGCAACTCCCGTTTTCAATAAAGCTTTGCATCTGTGTTGCACTGTTGCAGTATAATCTGTGTTCATTTTCAAACAGCTCAAGGAAATGTCATCCAAAGAATAAAAAGCAGTAATGTAGCTGCACATCTCTTCTCAGAGATTGCCAACTTTTTAAATAACTCTCATTTTCAATAAAGCTTTCATTTATGTCGCAGTATAATCTGTGTTCAATTTCAAACAACTCCTTCAAATTAAAATGAAATAGAGAAGTTCCGCCATTTGTAGATAGGGTTTGTGGCATTTTGAATTAACGTTTATATTTTTGTTTTTTCATGCAGTTTCCTCCGAGCACTAACACCGAGCTGCAGAACAAGGTAAAGCCATTTAGTGACCTCTCTAAGATTTACAGCTGTAATCCTCAGTGGATTTTCACTGGCGAGTTTGCACGTGGGAGGTTTCTGTACCTGCTTGTTATATTCTAGGAAAATTTGATCCCGTGTGGGCACAGTTGATTGCTCAGTTTTATATTTTTTGTTTCTTAAATTTTTAGCAGGGACTTAGCAAACACATTTAAAGCTGGATTTGAGAGTTACGTGTAGCATGAGACCAATCCCTGTTAAAACACGTAAATTTTGAACTTATGAATAACCCATATCAGCGAAAGTTTTAGAGAAGCAAAAAATCTTGAAAATCTGGGTTGCAAGGATGTGTTGTCTTCACAATATAGTCCACACTTCCATTGGCATAAGCTGCAAATCTTGCACCTGAAAACAAATACACCATATCATGGGATCATCGCAACATTTTCATTTCAAGGTGTAAATAACAGCAGGCTTTGTGAAGGTGATATCAAGGTATTTGCAAAGATTCGTTTGCAAGATTCGAGAGGATTTAGCAGTTAAAGCTTTTGATCATCTTTTTTTTTTTGGGAACACTTAAAATTGAGCCTTTTGGATGTTGTTACAAGTTCTCTTGCAGGAGCTGGAGTGGGTGGAGTTTATTCATCTGGTTATGCTACTCCATCCCTGGGAGAACGCATGTAAGTACAAGAAAATTATTTCTTACATTTTTTTTGGTAGCTGGAATAATAACTTAGTATTTCTTGTTGCAATTGTTTTGTGTACCTTAATTCAGTTTTTTTACCTACATATATTGCAGATTGCAGGTAATTCTTATTCATGTTTGTACCCAGGCCAAACGTCAGATGCTGGATATCTGCCATGATGAGGCTCTGCAACGGTTTACTGAATTGTTCGGCTAAGACACTCCTTCCTGTGGTGTATACGAATGCTAACGATTGGTTTCCTGCATTTGTTAGTGGGTTCATAAATTGTCCACATTTTGATTGCGATATTATAAAGCATTTCAACTCCTTGCCAAAAATGTACATCTTTCTGACCCTTACATTATTGTTGCTTCTACCTCTACTTTTTTAAGTAATTGAGGTTCCTTACGGGTTTTCTCCTAAACGATAAGAATAGCCATTTCACAGGCAATGAAATTTTATGTCTGGACTAAAGCTTCAGGAGAAACGTCATAAAACAAAAAAGAAATTACTAGACTAATAGCAGCAAGATATTGATTCCCCCTTTCTACGCTAAGTAGTCATTTCTCTTTTTCACATAATGATTCGTCTGTTTCAGAAGAAGCTAGAGGCACTTTTCACTTTGCGCATATTGGATCAACATTTAAAAAAATGATTTTGAAATTTGGTAATCAAATTTTTAAGATATCGTTCTTGTTTTTCAATTCATTCTAATTTGTTACGTTTTCTACAGTTCAAATTTCTTATCTTAGTAACATTAACTATATTAAGAACATACAGTTCTTCTAATGTTAAAATGAAAACATTGTTCAATTATCTACACTAAACAAAAAAACATGATGTTTGTTTCCTTTTCATTAAATAGATGTGTTCACTGTCGATAACAAGGCCGTCCCAATTTTTGTTTCCTTTAATAGCTTCATTTCTTATTTTTCTGTGTTTTTTTCCCTACGCAGTATTTGACTCTCTCCCCAACAAAATTATGAATCCCTCCCTCCCTTGTCCACATCCCTCATGTGCCACCCTATCGGCATTCCCATTGCACACTTATGGTGCAATTGCTAGTTGCTACTACTATGTCCTCAATATTCCAAATATGCATGTTTAAATCATCCTTTATTGTGGTGGCTGTACTATTCATCATATGATTTAATTCCTTGAACTCCTGCGAGATGGAACTTCCCAACTGGGATTGCCTCTCTAGGTAAATAAACCATGAGTACCATAAATAGCCTTGCTGGAATTTACTCTAAGAAACTACTTCTAAGAGCCACTTGTAAGAAGTTCTTTCATCACTACGTGTGAAAATTTGCTTGTTCATCCTCCCATGTCATGTACTTTAAATATTATATTCACCTCACATTTACTCTCTTTACAAAAATGTGAGCCGACTCATACATACTGCAAAAAATATGACCTCTCTACCGTTTCTACTTTTTTCGAACTTTGCAAGAACTCTTGTTTTGAAAATATTCTTTTCTCTCTCCTTCACGAAAAAACTACCAAGTGCTAGGGTAAATTTTGGGCTACATATTCTAGACGTCGGATTGCATATTCCAAACGCCATTTTGGACAATCAAGTGAATAAGTGCAGGGTTTGAAGAGAAATGGTTAGCATTCTTTCTTCATCTCGTGAAAACACTTTATCTCAGTTGTGTTGTCGTCATTATAGTTTGACATTAATGCAATGCTAGATTTGTCATGCATAGTTCATATTCATGTTTATTTGCTCTGTGAAGTGCTATATCATTTGATATGGTGGCTTAAGGCTACCACATTCGTATTTGGAAAGTTTCATTTACAAATTTATTTGTGTTTATTGTTGCGTGGTAGTATATGCAAATGGTGGCTCGTTTGTGTATGCACAACCGCCTAGTTGCATATGCAGATGGGTGCCTACATGCTTAGACACTCAGCTGCATACGTAGATGAGCGTTTGTTTGTTTAGGCGTTTATCGTCTAGTGATTCCGTCTGATGATGACTCATTTGCACGTGTAGGTGCTTGCTTAGTGGGCTTTCGTACAACCGACATGTTTGTGCCTTTTTTGCGATCGTTCCCTCGTAATTGTCCCCAACATGCCTTTTCCCAGATAAATTATTCACTTGCATCACTATATACATTTTTATCATATTTTCTATCAACACAAAATACATTTTTACAAATTTGCTAAAAAAATCTAAGTTGGATTTTGGTGAGGGGTCTTAAAATTTTCCCTACAAATTCCTTGTACTCTAAAGAATAAAATATACCAATCCCAAAATTTGTTTACTACAAACTATTAAAATTGTATCCTTCATACACATACACATACACATACACATAAATATAAAAATATATAAATATAAATACAAATGTTTGGTGTATTTAATAAAGTATCCTTCTCACTTATTTTGCAATAAAATAAAGAATTTAATGGTTGCTATCCCTATTAGTACATAAGTTTCTACAAATTTAAGCTTCATAGGATATAAGCCTACCATTCAAATGTGGAGAAAGCCACTTCCTTCCCCATACAATTTGCGTAACTTTGATGCATCATACGTCAAAATGTGATGGATGATAAGGGCCCCATCCACCATATATGTAGCTTCTCTCTAGATATTTTGCATAGTTGGAATTGAACAACATATCCTCATCAATTTCTTATCAAATATTAGTCTTAATGTGTTTATCATGCTTATCATGCCAAGTCTTTTGTCAACCCTTTTCAACCTCTCGACTCCAACAAGTCAACACCCATTCATCTAATTGCAAAATCTTATACAACATTTCATTAACAAATCGCCCATCTTTGAGATTACTTGCAATGGAAATCACAACATCTGTACCAAAGATTGCTTCCTTCCCATAAACTAAATAGAGTATACTTGTTCAACCTCTTTATGTAATCCTATGGGCCCACAAGAACATAGAAACTCTAACATTCCAATCTGTGAAGACATCATAAATTTTAGTCACTAAATTCCTAAATTTTTATTAAATGCCTCCACAATACCTAAAATGTGATGGATGATAAGGGCCCCATCCACCATATATGTAGCTTCTCTCTAGATATTTTGCATACTTGGAATCAAACAACATATCCTTATCAATTTCTTATCAAATATTAGTCTTAATGTTTTTATCATGCCAAGTCTTTTGTCATCCCTTTTCAACCTCTCGACTCCAACAAGCCAACCCCCAATCATCTAATTGTAAAGTCTTATACAACATTTCATTAACAAACTGCCTATCTTTGAGATTACTTGCGAGAGGAATCACAACATTGGTACCAAAGATTACTTCCTTCCCGTAAACTAAGTAAAATAGGGTATACTTGTTCAACCTCTTGTATGTAATCCTATAGGCCCACAAGACCATAGAAACATGAACATTCCAATTCATGTGGAAGACATCATAAATCTTAGTCACCAAATTCCTAATTTTTTGTTAAATGCTTCCATAATACCATTAACTTGTGTATGTTAGGGTGTTGTTTTTTTATGTACCATCTTGAATTCTTCCACGAGAATATTTATTGTCTCTACGAGAAAATGTGCACCATAGTCAACAAAACCTAGTGATGATATTCTCTTGTGGGAATCTTGCATTAGTTGTTGAGGTACATTCATGAGCCCACACTTTTTCCCAAAGATGTCAATTTTTTTGGCAATATATATATATATATATATATATATATATATATATATATATATTGCCACAAAAAATTGACATTTTTCCTAGCATGTGGACTCATGAGGTACAATCATGAGTCCACACTTTTTCTAGCATGTCAATTTTGACATGCTAGGAAAAAGTGTGGACTCGTATCTAGCAATCAAGTGGGTTAATTAAACCCACAAAATCAATCCCCAATTTTCAAATTAATCTTGCGCTTTTATTGGCACCAAAGGCATCTCGTCCTTGTAGTTTGGTTTTCAAACCCTTCAAAAAAATCGGTGTTGCATAAATTCCTAGGCATCCTTAAACAAAGTTAGCCATTAAAGTCTTGACATCAAAAACTTGTCACCAGTAACTTCCCTAACATAATGGCCACAAACCACTCCTTGTTACACTCTCACAAGAAATTCTTACACTAATGCTCCATCACACGCTTTCTAAAACCACGTCCCTTGCTAAATTATATAATTATGCTCTAATCAAGTGATATGGGAAACATTGACCACCAACTACCGCCTCTATGCCACAAGCCAACCATCAAGGGAATTTCCAAAGAAAGAAATATTTTGGATAAGAACATATAAATGATAAAGGTTATGCATTTTATATTTAACAACCCTACACATTTACAACACTACTTGGAGCATAGCCTTGACTACCAACCTGGTCAAGGCCTCACAAAAATTCTTACACTAATGCTCTATCACACAGTTTCTAAAACCACGTCCCTTCCTAAATTATATAATTATGCTCCAATCAAGTGATATGGGAAACCTTGACCACCAACTACTGCTTCTATGCCACAAGCCAACCATCAAGGGAATTTCCAAAGTAAGAAATATTTTGGATAAGAACATATAAATGATCAAGGTAATGCATTTTATATTTAACAACCCTACATATTTACAACACTACTTGGAGCATAGCCTTGACCACCAATTGCTTCTTCTATGCCACAAGCCAGCCATCAAGGGAATTTCCAAAGTAAGAAATATTTTGGATAAGAACATATAAACAATCAAGGTAATGTGTTTTAAATTTAATGAACTTACATATTTACAACACTACTTAGAGCATAGCTTGCGCTTATTTTGTTTCTCATAAATTATTGGATTTTAATCTTATTCAAGGCCCTCCTCAAAACTTGAAACCCTCGTACTCCATCTTTACAAAGTCCCGCGCACAAATAATGGTGAGGGCACCAAGCCCATGATGTATTTAGTTCTATGTATCCATCACAAGAACACATGCCTTGTGTGGTGAAATATCAAGCCCATCCAAAATAGAATTTGGTTGCTTGCTTTGCAACGTAGATGTTGACACCATCTCTATGCTACTTGTTGCATATCTCTTTATCCACATATGTGTTCTTGTGACTACTTCTTTTACCACATTCATGCGATTAAATTATGGAATTTCTTTCATTACTCACCTCTCCTACCCACTTTGTGCATCCAATGTTAACTTCTATCCCAAATGCTTGACCTCCCTCAACATTTCTCTTGTATCTATCATGTCTAGGTCAACTTCTGTGGTGCTCAACTCCTCCCACTCTCTCCCTCCACTGGGTAGATGAGTACCCACAACCAAACCTTTAAGATTGATAGGAGTGCGCTCTACAGGGTGGGTCCATTTCCACACCCAACACAAAAATTATCTTCTAGGTATGTTAGATACAAATGATTGAACGGTTCATGTCACCAATTTCTACATAATATTCCTTTTTCAATCAAACCAAAACTGGATTAACCATTCCCATAATAGGACTTGCATCGTAGCACCTTCAAAGTACCAGTCACCTTTTTCTTGCAATATATCATGATTCCTAAAGCCACCATGCACACAACGGATTGTAAGACTTGCATCATAACACCTTTTACGCTTGTTCACCTTTTTCCTTATAATATCATATGATTCTTGAAGCCACCATGCATGCACCAAACTAGAAGACTTGCATTCAACACCTTTTAACTCCTCACCTTTTTCACGTGATATCATATGATTCAGGAAGCCACCGTGCACATGCCAAATAGGGAGAATTCATCTCTTGTTCATTTTTTATGAGAGGTTTTGTGTATACACATCCTAAATTGACATTGAAAGGAGTGATAACCCTCTGTTCCATTTCTCAAAGTACATAAATCTCTTTTTGAACTACACTTCTGGAAAACTATCATAACACCTATCAACACCAAAGGATGGAAGGGTATCTATCCTTAGTATCCATCTCAATGACCTCAAAATCATTATAAATGAGACTCTTGTGATGTTAATATCCATGTCCCACTAAATACCAATGGGTCTTGTAGTGGTCTTAATCTTCGTGAATAGTGTGCTTCCTGTCAAGTGTAACATAATCCTCCCAATTCTTTCCCAAGTATCCTTTAAAATGAATATGATTTCAAACCCTATGTCCATCAAACCCTTGCAGAATTGATATCCATTAAACCTTACATATACCGAGATCTCTTGGCCAAAGGGTGCACTCAAATCAACCCTATTTATAATCCTCATTGGTGATACTTTGAGTCCCACAAATATCTAATTAGGTTCTTTGGGAGTCCCCATACTTCACTTGAACCACATATTCAAAAAATCAATGGCACATTTTGTTTTTAGCAATACAAGAAGTTTAGTAAAATCTCTAATCTTTGTGAACCTCACCTCTACAATTTTTTCTCAACTTTTATGATTCAAATATCTCAAGTAGCTTTCAACTTCTGTTGCAAACTCTCATAACACTTGCTTTATTTCACTGATGATAGCCTTTCTGATTGAATAAAATTAAATCTAAGATAAAGACACTACTAATCATATAGATAAACCAATAAATAAGCAAGATCAAGCAAATGAAATACAAGCAAGAGTGATAGAACCGTAGGTGTGGACTAATTCAAGAGGTGAATGGTCAAAATAGGCGTATTCCAACCTATGTAAGCTTTGATTATGAAACTAACATGTGACGATCTCAGGGACATGAGCACCTAGGGGAGGACACATGCACATGTGTGCTAACGTCTATTCTAGGATCTAGTGTCTTTGGGACAACTCAAGGTCCAATTCTTTTTATGTCGCTTCTATCACCTTTAGCTTGCTTTAGGTCACGTCAGGTTTGTTGTACCTTTGTTATGTTGCAACTATTCTTACAAAATAAACCATAACTACTTGCACAAGACTTAAGTGCACATTATATTGAATGAAAAATACAAATGATAGAGTCGGAATGAGCCCGGCGGTCATCCCAATGTGATCTTGTTTCTGAGTGTTATACTAAGTTTTAGAATCCATGTAGTTCTTGTGGTGTGTGATTGAAATTGTGTCCCTTGAGCTAGGTTGCGCTAGTGGTAGTTGCACAAGGAGATAGTGGGATACAACTACTTTGTCCCAATGCAAAAAAATGGTATGGAATTCAGAATAGCCTCCCCTATGCAGTGAATAATGTAGCCCAAAATGTAGTCCCTTGTGTTGTTCTTTGTATGTGGTAGATATAGAAATTGATAGCCTAATTGCCCCTTATAATAATTAGTAGCTTGTGTATATATATGAGTTCTTTGTTTGAATTTTTACACATAGTGACACCAAAAGACAACCTAGGTCGTGAAAATGAGATAAGAAAATACCCAAATCCAAAACAAACCGACAAAGGAGAAAATCAAGCAAATAGGATAGAAGCGCCTAAAAGGACATTAATGCTGGACACTATTGTCATGTCTGGAAGTATTGTATTGCCTATATATGCAAACAAAACAAAATGAAAGACAAGAACATGTATCCTTGGAACTCAACCAAAAAGATGCAAATTCCAGATAAAAGACGTAAGCAAAGCCAAACAAAGCAAGAAAATGACCAAAGAGGTTTCACTAGTGCCTAGTTTTCATACTTAGAAATCATGTATATAACATGTATACTAGAGGCGTAATGTAATAGTAATGAGTGCATATTTTAGTGACTACATTTTCCCCCTTTTATGCTTATTTGATGAAATTCAAGTAGTATAAAGGATATTTAAGAAGAGCGTACTTGAAGTGAGCCCGAGGAGTTATAGCTAGAGTGTGTTGATAGTAAGAAACACAACGTGGAAAACCATGGATCAATGTTTTGATCCATGTGGGGTGACCCTTGTTGTCACATATGAGATATTGGATATGAAATTGCCAAGGAGATATAAGAGGCTTCAAATCTTAGAGATTAAAGGAGAGATTCGAGTGACCGGTTCCTCGAATCAACGTATCTTCTCGCGGGATTTGAACATCCCAAGGCGTTGGACTAAGGATTTGAGCATCTTTGTACTAAACTAAGGTTTTGAACATCTAGACGCTACAAAAAGAGTGTTGGGAGAGCGGTCTATTTTTATTTCCACCATGACTCTTTCTCGAAAAATAGGTTCTACCACTGCAAATGAAAATATGAACCCATTTTGTAACTTGCCTACTAGGTCTCAAAACCCCCATAAAGTGGTATAGGAAAGGCAATGACATCTCATTGCCCCCATTTTACGATGTAAAGGTGCAAACTAATTGTAAATTGAAACAATGGTGCTTGCTATATTGGATTGGCTCCCAAGTTAGGTCATCTGGGAGGGAAAATTGGTACTCGGAACAGAATTTGTAATTGCTAGTATTGATTTGGAAAATATTATTTGCTTGAACTTGATTAGAAATTGCTTTCAAGGATTATTTTCCCCAAACTATGTCATTCAAGGAAAAATTGTGAGAATATGTGAAAATTGTTGGGGGTTGTAATATTAAGTGGGAAACCATTTTTATTAAAACCTGTCAAAGACTAAGAACTTTGGCTTATAACTTATGTTTAAAACATAAGGTGGAGGATCCCATTCCATGTTGGTGGATATTTAATTTTGAATTATAAGAGTGACCCATGCAATGGGCCACCCACCTTGTATAAAACAAGGTGATCTCATTTGATATTGATTACAAACATACAATAAGTAACACACACATGCAAAATATCCAAGTAATGCGAGCAGATGCATGAAACATGGTGTAAATGATGCGAGCAAATGCATGAAACATGATGCAAATGATGCGAGCTTGATCTTTGCACATGAGTGAATATTAGTGATAGTTTGTAATTCCTTGTTAAGGTGTAACTATAGGGATCTAGTGGAAATAGTGGTAGTCTCTGGGTGAAATTCAATTTTCAATAAAGACAAGTGATTTTTTCAGCTGGGTTTTTTTACCGAAAGCTTTTCCCACTTAAATAATGTATTCTGTGTTCATTTGTATTCTGTGTATCATATGTAGTTTGAATTGTTTCTAGATTCATGCAAGATCCTAATAAGAACCATTGTAAAATGTAAAAAAAGATTCTAAGGTATATCAAAGGTATAATCAATTATGGTTTGTATTATTCATCTAGTTTTGATGTAAATTTATTTGGTTATTGTGATTATGACCATATCAATGATATTATAGATAACAAATCTACTTCTAGATATGTTTTGAAGTTAGGTGCAGGTGTAATCATTTGGAGTAACAAGAAACAACCAACAATATCTATCTATTCTTCTAAAGTAGAGTATAAAAGTGCTATGGAAACAACAAAAGAAGTCGTGTGGTTGAAAAGACTATTGGATGAACTTCATATGGGTGTCAAAGGAAGTACTCTTCTTCTATGTGACAACCAAAGTTGCATTGCTCTTGCAAATAATCCAGTTCAACATCAAAGAACAAAGCATATTGAAATACATATGCACTTTATTAGGAAAAAGTTCTAAATGGTGACATTGATATCAAGTTTTGTTCTACAAAAGATCAAGTAGCAAATATTTTTACAAAGCCATTGGGTGTTGAAAAGTTCTACAAATTCCGTGCCATGTTAGGCCTTTCAGAATTTGACTCAAATGATCATGTGAATGACGTTGATTTTCACATTTGAACCAAATAAGCATATGTTGTTTGAATCAAATGATCATGGGAATGACTTTTATCTTCACCTCTAAATCAGATGAGCATGACTCAAATGATCATGTGAATGGTGTTAATCTTCACCTTTGAATCAAATGAGTATATGGCTTTTCAAAGTTTCCCTTCGGGGTATAAACATGTCAATGCCACCTCTTATTAGCCTAATTGTGCTTGTTGTAAACTCCTAGACTATTTCCATTGTGTTTAAGTAAATAATCACTTGATGTGAGTTTACTTGTAATACCCAATGAAACATTAGATATGAAAGATTATTGTTTTATAAAAGACTCCATAATCTTATGTAAGAATTCATACTTAATCACTTTATCTTAATAATTTTTGTTCCTGTACCATGTCTTTTTCTAAAATCGGCAAAGCATTACTACTTTGTACCGCGACATGTTTTTGTTAAAATGCGTAGGACATTAACAAGCTTTTGATGCGTTTTTTAAAAATATGCAAAACTCTATGTAGTGTACTTTAACACTACAACTTTGTATCGTGGCATGTTTGTCTTAAAACCCATCGTAAATTAAAAGCTATGTGTTGTGGCTTTTTCAAAATCTGTGGAACACTATGCCTTGAACCACAAATTTTCCAAAATCTACAAAACACTAAAGTTTGACACCGCGACATGTTTTTTTCAAAACCCGCGGAAGAATAAAGAAGAGTATTGCAGATTTTGTAAAATCCATGGATCAAAGTGCTTTGTTTGCATGCTAGCCTAAATCACTTTGACAATTTATGGATTGTAATTACTTTTTATAAAAATGTGACTTAGCATGTGTTATGAGGAATAATTGTTATATGTTTACATGCTAGCCTATATCACTTTGATGATTTATGGATTGTAATTCATTTTGTATAAAAGGTGACTTGACAGGTTTCCCTACTTATTATTAAGGGGGAGTGTTGGAGTTTGTAATATGAAGCGGCAAACCATTTTTATTAAAGCTTGTCAAAGACTAAGAACTTTGGCTTATAACTTATGTTTAAAACATAATGTGACGGATTTCATATCACATCAACGAATATTTAAATTTGAATTATAAGAACGACCCATGCAGTGGGCCACCCACCTTTTATAAAACAAGGTGATCTCATTTGAGATTGGTTACAAACATATAGTAAGTAACACACATGTAAAATATGCAAGCAATGCGAGCAAATGCATGAAACATGATATGAGCTTGATCTCTGTACATGAGTGAATGATAGTGACAATTTGTAATTCCTTGTTAAGGTGTAACTATAGGGATCTGCAGAAATAGTGGGAGTGTTGGGTGAAATTTAATTCTCAATAAAGATAAGTGATATTTTCAGTGGGTTTTTTACCGAAAGGTTTCCCACTTAAATCATGTGTTCTATGTTCATTTGTAATGTGTTATGGGATCTTTACATTAAATTATAATGTACTCTGTAAATATGCAATCTATGTTTAATTCATTATAATTGTTGTTCAGTCACAAATTATAATCTTTGGAAAATTAATATGGTGGATATCTAATATGTGTTTATTATTTATCCCCGCATTTCCTAACAAAAATATGGATTCACTGCTACTTAGAATAGCTTGGAAATTTGCGTTTTGGAACATAACTTTCACAAGATTTGAATATATTTTCTTTGATTTCTTGGAATATAGGATGATTATATATCGTGTTTGAAAATATTTCCTAAATTCTTAGAGGAGGTGTAATAGGATACCCCGAATATTTTCCCCCCTTCGGCAAAGAGGGGAGAGACCAATCATCAAGCCTTGAGCCGAAAGAAATGGAGTAAAATGCAATGGAGAGAAATGTGGAGTCAATATATGAGTGGTATGATAAGGAGTATAATAGTAGTATAGTATCAAAAACCAAGCCTAAAGAGGCAATCCTGGGAATATGTAGTATGGAAGATATCTAAAATATGACGCCAACACCACAAACGACGCAAAAAATGGATAAACGATGCTAAATATATGAAAGAAATAGTAATTAGGAATTAGTTGTCATAAATCATAGTATAGGAACTATAATAACTATTGATAACAAGATTTTACTATAAATAGTAAGGTGGAAAATTCAAAAGTACTTCATTTGTAAATTTGGGTATGTGATTTGGAGCTCTACGTGATATAAATACGCTTGCATAAGAGGCCATCTCGAGTAGATTCGAGTGGGTGGTATAGGTTGTTTCTACACTAACAATGGATGGATTGGTAAGTGATGTATTTTACATATCAAACTAGGCATATATAGGTAGGTTTGTCAATTTTCACATTTTTGTAATTTTGAGTGTTTCGTCCAAGACAATGCCGGCGGGGTGGTTTTGACCTTTGGACAAAACGTATGGATTGGGTGCTAGTGTCCCACCTTACGAATGCTAGTGTCTAGTGAATTGGGTGCTCATGTGTAAGTGGATTGAGGAGCTATAGTACCGAGTGTTTGTTGTATTGGCATTACTAATGTTGTGTTTGCTTACTTGTTTGTGTTATGCAGAGGGATATACACTCGAGGAAGTTTCGTGGAGGTAGACACTCTTCCACATTACCGGCATTGGGTTTGGAGGAGTGGGATGTTTTGGACCATTCAGGCTATGACACATTGCTATATTGGGGGAGATACCCCATAATATGCATATGATGACTACATTGTGTGAGAGGTGGTGTGCAAATACTTGCACATTTTAGTTACCCACTGGTGAGATGATGGTGACATTAGAGGATGTATATAATGTTCTTCGGTTGCCTATTGTGGGAGAGAGAGTACAGGTGATAGTCCTAGGAAATACATAGAGGCAACAGAGGGCTACAAGACAATATTTTGTAGGGTCACGGGCACATGTTGAGTCATCGATCATGTTAGATGACATAGTGGGATCAAGTGTTCCGTGATTGCGGAAGTTTATTGTAGTGATACTAGCATCTAGTGTGGCAGTGGATGGAGGTGGGGTGTTTATTTTATATAAGATGCATGACATTTTCCAAAGTATTGAGGATCATGACACGCAATATGCATTGAGTTGGTATATGTTGGAACACTTATATATGGATTTATATCACTTTACATAGGAGTACCATGGTGGTGGTATATGAGCCACTACTTTATTACATGTGTGGGAATATGAACACATTGTTATAATGTGATTGTTGAGTGGGCTGAGGGTGGATTGGGGTCAGCTAGAGATCTTTGTAGCTCGATGGGTGGGCTCGAGGAGCCGATAGTTTGATACAACAACCTATAGGTCAATGTTAGATAGGATGGGGCCCGAAGCCATTATTTGGAGATTGTATAGGACTATGGAGGGTGGGTAGAAGATGATATAGAGATGTGATGCATTTGACGCACCATGTGGTTAAAGGATATGTTCAAAACGGTGACAAAGTTATTTCAGTATGAGTGATTATTTAGATAGTTTGGCCTTACACAGGATGTTCCCTAGAGCCATATGTATAACATAGATCTATACAAGTAGGAGCTAGGTCGGGGCCTACTTTGTAGCTCGATTATAGTTACACGATGCCGAGGAGAGGGATGTAGAGATAGTGAGGAGTAGAGTCGATGATGTGGGGTGTACCCCACCTTCTATATGGTGGGTGAAGTATCGATGGGTGCTACGATATCCGGTGGTTGTAGATGTGGTCGGAGGGCAGCTAGGGGGACCTACAGGAGGTGGAGAGGTAGTATGAGCACAAACAACTGACCCTGAGGATGATGCCCTAACGAACGACGGTTGTACAACGTAAGTAGAATGGATTTGTATTATTCGTGATTTTATAGATGTTGATATTGGTATTTGCAATCATTGGATACTAATAAATATTATATTATTATAGTTGAGGAGTATCTTGGTGACCGATTTTAGATACGCGATACGCACATTGACTCACAACGTGCCCCTAGATGTTCTTTTGGGGAAGGTATGTTGGAAAGGGTTGACCATATTGCTGGTAAACATGTCTATTTGTTCGATCCAATAGCCATAACAACCTGTTTCACCAGATTCTAAATCGTTTCTTCGAATGTTGACGAAACAGATAAGGGTAAAGGGCTAGGAGGAATACCTGTCGAAATGCTTGGTTGTAGGTTGTTGCGCGCGTATGACTTCTTGATCCACAGCTGATCATGAGAGCTTCCTTTTTCTTGGAGGAACTACCTGAAATGGAAAACAAGACCACCAAATGAAAGTTAAACAGTATATGCAGTGGACTACCTAGCGTATGCTAGATCCGGAAGTGTGATACTCCTTAGGCAATTGTCAATCCAATCCACTGTTTAAAACAACTTAATGCTAACAATAAAGGAAATCCTACTATAGTTAAAATGATTTAGGTATCTCATTCGTCTACAATAAGCAAATTCGTTCACAACAAGCTAAGCTATGACTGAATTTGAGGGTCAAGGTGTTTGTCAGGGTACTGGTATTGGTTAGGGTCAAGTTCTAGGGCTGTTTTGGGTATTGGGTAGAGATTTTAGGCTTTGTTCTTGGTCTGATGGTAAAAACATAGAGACCGACGTCGGTTTGATAGGACCGATGTTGGTTTAAGTGAATCGGTGATGGTTGAGGGTAACCGGCGTTGGTGTGGTCGGGTACAAGAAACTCAATAAAATTTTGAGGTGAGGGCAGATCCAAGGCTAAATGGAAATGGAGAGGGCTATGACAAGGTCTGTGTAGGTCTTAGGTATACTCAGGGGTGATTAAAATCCAAGTATGGGTAGTTCAAGGGTGTGGGTGAAGGAATGGTCAAGTTTTCATGGAGGTAAATGGTGGGTAAATGGAAATGGGAGCAAAAACTAATAACAAAAGTAAAAGAATCTACTAAAAATGGCAATGGACAAGTACTAGTTAATAAAACACTTACTGTTACACGAGCTTGATGTCTAGTTGGTAATGGTGGGTGATCAAATGAAAGGAACTTGGTGTGGTGCAAGCGCTTCCCGCATGCTCCCGTGAAGGCAAATGGCTCTGTGGTTGCTTTAGGTCTTGGGCTGTGGATGCTCTAATGCGTGTACGAATGCGGTGTTCCTGCTTGCATGCAGCTTTGGTTTCATCTCTCGCTCTCAGAAGATGTGTCAACCTCTCATAAAAATCCCAACCTTGAAATAAGGTTGTTTTAGGGATTAAATGGTAACCGACGATAGTTCCGGGTTGACCGGCAGTGGTTTAGGGTAACCAACGTCGGTTAGGGCGGGATTTCCTAGGTTTACTAAACTAGGCAGATCCCCTTGATTTTCTGGGATCTCGTTTGTTTTGCTTCGTGGATTAGAATATAAGCTTCCTTTCTAACATGTGGGAATGTGGTTAGAGGGAATATAGGCTTTGATTTTTAGGGTTTGGGTAGGTTATTAGTTAGTTATGACAACATACTAAGAATAGGTCTTAGGGTGAGGTGGCTAGATGAGGTGTATAGGTGAGGTGGATATGTGGGCATTATCCAATTAGGATATTTAAATAATAAATATTGTGAGGATAATGAATTAATTTAATTAAATTAATTAAATTAATATTAGAGTGGGATGAAAGGGGCCATGGTTAGGTGAATGTGTTCAAGGTGTTTATTTGATAAGGGACCAAGGGGAGTGTGACCCAATTTTGGTGTCTACATTTTGCCCCTTTTTGTTGCGTAGCTTGTATTGGTAAGCGACGTTGACAAAAATAAGATGTGGTTGCCCCATGTGTGGGTGAAGGTGATCCCCCTCAAACTAGGAATTGATGAGGCAGAAGGCAGAATCGGTGAGTGGTTTGATAAAAGGTGAATGTGAGGAGGAAGAAGGTGGGCGATGGGGGTAAAAAGGGAAAAAGGTCCACTCGGGTAATCCAGGTAATGGGTCAGGGTCAAAGGTAGTAATAGTCAAACACACGCACACGTATAAACTACAACACAGTACCAGGTTGAAGAGCAAGCAAACTCTACATTGTCTAAGGTCGATAGGTTTATCCAAACAAGGTTGAAGTGATTCCGGTATCCAAGGTATAGGATATGGTCAGAAAACATGACGTAGGTCAGGTGCAGGAACGTTTAGGTATGTTCCGGTACACCAAAGGTTGGGTCAAGATAAACGGTCACGACAAGAGGCAAGGTAGGGTCAGTATGTCCATCAACACAGGTAACAGTGCCACAAGGTATAGTGAACACATGAGGTCACATGTCACTAGCGATGTTCCAGGTCTAAGTATCTAGGTCACGACACAGGTGGGGCCGAGAGATGGGTAAAATAACGAGTCCCGACTAGGGACGCGGTGAGGGGGTCAATGATAAGGTCACAAAGATAAAGGGAAGTGTCCAAGTGAGGTGTGGGTGAGGTAGGTAGGATTCAGGTCAAAATTGGGGGTAGGGGGTAGGAAAAATACTAAGCAAGGAAAAATACTAAGCGGGAAACGATGACGGTTTTTAAGGAACCGATGCGGTTCTTGTGGAGCGACCTCGGTAAGCTAGGGCACATGACCGATGTCGGTCAAGGTAAAACCGTCACCGGTCAAGTTGGGTAGGTTATAAAAAAGAAAATTTGCCATGTTTTTCAAATCATTTGTCTTTTACCGAATTGGGAAAAATGACAGGTGAAAGAGGAAAAGGTGGAAAGTGACAGAGTGAGACGGAGGACTGAGTTGGCAAGCCACGTGGTTGGTGATAGTTGGTCGATAGGTGGATCCATGAGCTAGAGTGGATCGATTGGATTGGTTGGAGAGCGAGAGGTCATTCGGTGATGGCAGAGGCAGGAGAGGGATCGGGTGGACCACCAGTGCAAAAGAAATTTCGACGTGCCACCACGACAAAGTGGAAGCGTGATGAGGTAAGAATCAATCCCTTTTCTTTGTTTTGTTGATTAAATTTATTTAGATATCGTGTGGGAAAAAAATGGGTTTGGGGAAAATGCAGTTTGAATTGTGATTGGGTAAAATCGAGTTAAATAGGAATGGGAAGAGGGGTGATTGGGTGAAGGAAGGATGGGGAGGGTGGGGGGGGATTTGGGTGGGTAGAAGGGAGAGAAAGGGAGATTTGAGGAAGAAGGGGATTTGGACATTGCGGTGTTTGCGGCGACAGTGACCAGCGTCGGTTGAAGGTTAGCCGACGTCAATAATCTTGAACCGTCGGTCATGAAACAGGTGACCGATGTCGGTGTAAGGGGGACTGGGGTCGGTTAGGGGTAACCGGTACCGGTCATAGTTTGGGGAAAAAGGGGCCAAAAGTGCCCTAGGTTGGGTGGGGGAGGTAGGTAGTGGGAAGTTAGACGTGTTTTGCCTCCTCACACTATGCGCATCAAACTCACAATCTTCAAAGTCATCTTGTATTATAATATCCTCTTAGGTAGATCATGGACTCGTATATGTGCGTTGTTACATCATTCACTTGCATATGTTATAAGTTCATACACCTAGGGGCTATCTATAAAATGCAAGGTGACACTAATCCTTAGAACTTTAACCTCTTCCAACGATGTGGGACATTCAAAATCCCTATGTTTGAAGAACTCCCTACCATCCCTTTTGAGAATATCAACACTTCAACTTTTCTATGGATTCCCTTCATGGGTATAGTGGTCATCCCGAGGTTGTGGGTCGTTCTCCACCCAACTTTCTTAACTCAGATGATGACGAGCTCGATGAAATCAACCTTAAGATTAATACTTTCAATCCCCCTGATGTCATTATATCACAATTACCTCCTACTCTATGACCTCACTCATGAAAGAAGGTTGATGACCACGTCCATATCACTATTACTCATACTAAGCATCCTCATGTAGAGCATCTCATTTAAATCGATACAATCATCGAATCATATGCTATTGACATTACTACACTTGATTATGACATTGGTTACCAGGGCTGAATTAAGGTTTCCGAGCGCCCTAGGCAGTACTCGGAGCGTGCGCCCCCTCCCACCCGGGACCAACGACCCACCTATATGTGAATGTTTTTAAACAATTATAGACTTAGTATAACTCTTGACACATTTTATTAAAGCTATAAAGGTTTTTTTCTTGCCTTTGCCATAGCAAAACTATCAATGACATCATCATAATTTATTGTTGTAGCGATGTCACGTTCAATTGTCAAAATAGAAAGGCTATTCAATCTAGTTTCACCCATTGTTGACCTTAAATTGCTTTTTACTCTTGTTAGAGTGGAAAATGCTCTCTCAGAACTGTAATTTCCAACAGGAATGCAAAGAAACATTCGTATTGCAACATCTAGATTTGGGAACGTGGTGTCTAGTCCACTTTTTCTTAAATATTTTGACATTGATGATATACTTGTCAAGTTTTCACGTCTTGCTAATGCCTGGAAATGGATGCATTCAATGTCAAGGGAGGTTTCCAAGTCTGTGTTATATGTTTTTACTAAAGAATTAGAGCATTTCAATATTGTCTCATTATCAAGATCTTTTAAATTGTTCAAAAATCCAAACCTATCATTTAACACACTATATGCTTCATTTCTTCTTGATAATTCCCTTATTAAGTTGTCTATAATAACATAAAATACCTCCACCCTCATACGATCCCTTCCTGTTTGTGGAATTTCGACATCTCTCGTTTCATCAAAGTGAACTTTTCTTTTTCTTTTTCTTTTATTATCAATTTCATACTCTTCTTTTCCACTAATGATCTTAGCATGTTGCTCATATGTATCGAAATTATCTCTAATATTTTGAATATAATCTATCAATGAATTATACTGAGTCACAACCATGGTTAAGTCAATGTCTACCTTTTGTAGATATTTGCTAGTTGCATCCATTCTTTCAAGAATACTATGCCAAATACAACACATCACACAAGTTTCTAACTTGTTTAGTTTTTCGTGAATTGTTTCATGTCACGTGGTAGTTGTTTGATTTTTGTCTTGTGTTATATTTAGGAAGAATTTTACTATATCCCAAGAAAAGTGCTTTAATCAGCATATCGCTTAGCCGACCATCTTGTTTCAAAAAGAGATTTTACAATGGGACAAATTCCATCCAAAAATTTAATAAAATTAAATATCGATAACTTGAGGAACTTAGGAAAGTGTAAATAAGTTCAAGTACTGAAAAAATCTATAGTTGTACAACATTTTGCAGCTAAAGATCCAACAAGATTTAAGGAATGCCCCTGAACAAGGTACAAACTTAGCCATACAGTTGTGATTTTTAATCCTATTTTGTAGACTTGTGTATTTTCCGACATAAGTTACTTGCATTATCATATGCTTGCCCCGACAATCTTTGATATTAATGTCATAGTCATCTTGTGTTGTCGATCTGAAGCTTCTAAATCACATGATTTGTGTCCAACCAAAGGAATGTATTTTAAAAATAGTTCAATTGGAAAACCTTCTTGAGAAACATACCTTACCATAAATGCTAACTAGTCGAGTGTGAGATACATTAGGTGTTGAGTCAACAATAATTGAAAAATATTTTACGTTGCGGAGTTCTTCAACTATTTTGTTTATAACTTTTTGTGCCATAAGGTCAATAAATTCATTAGATGTTGTCGTAGATAAATAAGATGGAACTCCTTTTCCTGCATTTCCATATTGTGAAATGTGATTTGCCAAAAATGGGTCAAACTCTGCAATAAGTTCTAAACACCCTAAAAAATTTCCATTTCTAGAAGATCCTAATAAATTGTCACCACCACGAAAGGCAATACCTCTAGTAGCAAGGAATTTCACAGTTGCAACAATACGCTTTAAAACATTCCTCCAATACTCTACTTCATTTTGGTATTGACTTGCAAGTGTAGAATCAACTCTTCCCAAAACATTACTTCGAGTGATGAAATTAAGAATTGAAGTCCTGTGATCAGGGGAATCCTCATGCTCTCTTAAACTAGCCGATGCATTTTTCCAATCATTAAATCCAATTTTGGAAAATGTGGTTGATTTTGCTTGAAAAAGGCGACAAGGAATGCAATAAACAACTCCTTTTGACTCTGAGTAAAGCAACCATTCTCTTAATTTTCGTTCATTGTTTAAAAGTTTCCGTTGAAACAAATCTTTAGAAATATATCTAAAACAATATGAGTATTGGCGTTTTGAATTTGAAAAATCAACATTCATATCTTGTTTTGGTGTATTTAAAATTATATATTCTATTGTATCGTTGTCTATTACCCATTTTGCAGGATCAAGATCAACAATGAAATGTTCATTAACGATGGGTTGAACAATAGTATTTTCATTGTTCTCCTCTTGTTGTGTGTTCTCCTTCTCTTGTGTGTTTTCATCTCCTATTGACTTTGATTGTGTATTTTTGTCACTAACCGAAGAATAATTCTCATTTTCATTAAAAACTACATTTGACTTTAAATTTTCATTTGATGCACTTAAAAATATATTTATTTTAGGTATCTTTTTCAAAAGGTTTTTTTCCTCCTCAATTTTTTGTTTAGCTTTTTTAAATTGAGCACCACTTAATTTTTTAGTTTTATCCATTTGAACTAAATAGTTATCAAGTTACAATAACTACCCGAATACTTGTTGATAATGATGCTATAAATTATAATCAATACTATTCCAAAAGTGAAATAATTTAAATACAATCAATAACAATTACATAATAAGAATAATTTAAAATTTAAATCAAAATGTAATAATATATTTGATGCAATTGAGAATAAAATTAATGCAACATCAAATGTAAGATACTAGAGCAGTTAGGGTTTGTTCACTTAACTTTATGTTCTTCCAGACTTCCCCCAAGATGAATTTGAAACTGTAGTCTTGACTCTCACGACTCACAGTGCCAACAACAAAAAATGCAACACAATTCTATGAAAAATCCAAATGCAACACCTGCACATTTCATATGAACTGATAATTATTTGACAGGGACGCAGAGAATTAGGTAGAAGAACTGTGTAGATACAATCATACATGATCATCGATGACTGCAGTTTGCACAACACATATATCTAGACTACATCTAAGACTAAGCATCAATAAATACTCATAAAGTCAGATATGAGAAATGTTTATGACACAAACAAGGTATGAGATTCTTTTTGGGACTAGTGTTGCATAACATTTTCTTCTTGAAGGATTTTTATTCTACTTCTAAATTCCTAGATCACATAGAATACTCAAAATAGCTTTTCCTCCTCAAAGGAGTCTGAGATAGGGAGATTCACTCTCTCTCTCTCACCTGTTCATTTTGGTAGCTGAGAAGTAGGGGCATTACTTGCACATGACTTCACATATATTTCAAGGCAGGGGAAATCTAGTGTGAACTAGTAGCAATAGATATATCATATAAGTTTATAACATATCAATTGATTAAGCACAAGAGGCAATGCCTAATCCAATTTGGAAATCCTTGTAAGAATCTAAGAGCCTCCTTGTGAGACTGCAGTCTACACTGTGAGATTTGTAGTCAATCAGAGCTAATGGTCTATAAATTTCCTTAAATAGAGAGAGGGCTGAATAAAATATTTCATTATCATAGATGTCTGGTCTTCTTTAGATGATAATTTCAGTAGGAAAAGATGAGACACTAACTTTCCTAAAATTTTGGTAGTGTAAGATAGAGAGGTTGATGTTAAGGAAGGTTGTGTACAGTGTGATATACGGTCATAGTCTAGGTCAAAGTAAAATTTAAGATAATCTTACAATCTATAGGTTGGTGATGCCTTGGACCAACAAACATGGACATTAATAGTGGAGGGGGCATTCAAGCTTTGGAAAAGAAGAATGATTACATATTATAGAAAAATGAAGATGGGATCTGCCTTGGAGAAAATAACAGATCTATCACTATCAATACATTAACTCTTTTTTCAAAGACTATTGTATCATGCCCAGATTACAAATGTTTGAAAACAAGCATTAAATGAGATCTATAGAATTTCAAACTACATATCTTATTTGAATTTTGGATATTAGCCTTTTTTGGGATAACAGGAGAAACCTTATAACTCCATTAATCAATCAAAGTTTGAAAATATCCTGATCTCTATGATAACAAATATTAGAATGTAAGTTCTCAGTAAAAATCATAATGGATCTCTAACACTGACTTCATAGTAAATTTCAATGTAAAACTCCAATCAACAAATATGAGCAACTACGATTGTTAAAAAAAAAATAAGGAATGAGATAAAAGTTCATGGACATTGGAAAATATTCCTCACTAAAATACTTTTGTAAAGAAAGACACTCAAGTTAAAGTAATCCCTCAAAATACAACCTCAACCATACTAATGGAGGTAAATATACATAGCTGCTGGTAATTAAGCTACACTCATTGATTGGATATGCAAAGTTTTTTTCCATTGATACAACCCTTAAATTCGGCCCTGTCTCTATCATATTACTATTTAGTTGAAAAGTCTTAGATGCATACAACAACAACTGGTTCAAAAATATCAAATTAAAACACAAATCAATCCATAGGCACATATGTGATATGACACCAAAAATAAAAAACCCTAATCAATTTTAAAGATATATTATAGTTTACTATCCATGTACGGTGTACACCTAACATGTGTTCTGCAGAACTTCGCCTTAAACTTGATTTTCTTACTCAATTTCAAACCGTATCGAATATAGGGTCAAGAACTAGAAGTTTTGATAGAATTAGAAGTCATCTTACTTTCTTTGGCTTGTTGTTACAAAGTGTCTTTACTAGTGCTCAACCTCACTATCAGTTGACAACTGTCTTTGTGAGTCGTAAATCTGTAAATTTATAAATTTGTAAACTATAAACAAAAACATCATTATAGCTCATTGTTAATACAGTCAATTCAAGCTGAGCGATCACATTCACGGTGACGGGTCACTAATCACTATTGTCTATAATTCTATTCTTATTCATGAATTTGAAACCGCATGCAGGCACTTGTAGAATTGTAGTGGGATTCGAGAACAATGATTCATGAACTCGTCGCGTTTACGGTTTAACATTAATATTTATATCAATTCAAATTGTTTTTTGTAAAATTTTAAACAATAGCTGATCGACTTGGATCGCCTCAAGATAGCCAACCCGCTGACAAAGATGACTACCACCTGGAATTTTTTTTTAAAAATTGGCGCCCTCTCTTTTGTGTGCCCTAGGCAACTGCCTAGGTTGCCTAGGCAAGACGCCCATGTTGGTTACGTTTTAGAAGATCCATTCTTAGTAGGCTACGCCCACGATAAAAATGCATAAATTATTTGTTATCAAGAATCACTACAATCTATTTTTAGGCATAACAATAACATCATCACGATTTCTTCACAAAGAAAACCTATTGACTTTGACCTTGAGACCGACGATCTAGAGTATGTTGCCTTAAGGATTTGCACATTGCACCCCCTATCTCCTTCAAGCAGTTCATACAAATGGCACATGGTTGATATATCACTTACCTAAAAAGAGAAGTTCATTGCCATGTCCCCTCTAACATTTTCCCTTGCCCTGTAATTCTTCTCCCACTATCCCCTTCTTCATCACCCTCTTCTTCCTACATTATTTCACCTTCAATCCTTTCATTTTAATTTATTCACCGGATCGGTGTCGGTGTATCCATTGCATCGTTTACGCACATTCCTAGTTACGCCAAAGTGGGCTTTGGCGGCGATGGTGCCTAGACTCGTGTCTTTCATTGGGGTGTCGTTTTTGGTGTGTTTGATTTATCTACCTACGGTGAAGAGTAGCCCCAGAGGCTCTTGCTTTTATTTTTTACGTAATGAATTCGCACACAAAAATTTCTATTGCGTTTCTATTTCCGTTTTTGGTATTTTTGAGAATTAGATTGAGCAATCGATCATTTTACTTGTAGACGTAAATTCACCGATGGAAAAACCAGGGTTTTTTGTAGCACTTATTTCAAATTGCATTTCGATCAATGTGACGCGCACAAATTTATTTTGCTTTACACGCATTTTTGTCAATTACATTTACAAAATAAAGTACTTTCAAATAGACAAAACATGTTTTGATACACCGATTTTGACTCCATATTTAGAATGCAAATTCAAAAAATGAAAGAAAGACAGATCCAAAGTTGAGATGTAATGAAAAACAAAGCACTTTGTCATTTCTATTATCAATCGTAATGCCGTAATGGTGAGGGGTAATGGAAATTGAAGTAAATACATGTCAATGATAAAGTTAACAACATAAAGTTAACAACACCATAAAGAAGACATGCTTCAACCCACAAATTTGCGCAAAGCATGACTTTGTGGTAGACGCAGAGAAATAGTTTATTAGAAACCCATCTTTGACTTTCTTGAGGGCGATGACATCCTGAGCACAGATGGGTTAGAGATGGAGCGCGTTGTAAAGATCAGCATGAGCTTTGTTCTAGCATGCCCTCGCCTTTAAAACTCACATCATTCTCACCCACTATCACTCCATTGACGACACACTGCTTTTGTTGCTCACCGATGCCACTTGATCCGTCTCGCTCCTCCACCTCGAACATCTTCTTCTTCATTTTTCTTTCCACAATTGCGTGTGCTTGGGTTTTACGTGGATGTGGGTTGTTCAAAAATTGAACGCTCAGAGCTTGCCATTAAACATGCCTTGGATATGACAGTGCTCATGTAAATTGCTTTGTTTCTCATCTCTTTATTCTCTTTCCTTAAATTAATATTTTTTTCCAGGTTTATAGCCCCTTTCGTCGTATGGAAAAGTATGAGATTTCCGGGCATGGGGTCAGTGGGGAAGCTCGAGTTCATGCCCAAAGTAAAATCATGAAGACCTGTTCAAATGAATACACCCGCTCAGAGGAATGTGTTTATGGACTTCATGTCGCTGTAGTAGTTACTGTCGTCGTCACCACATGTAGTATAGCTTTAAAATTTTCGTATCTGTTGTTTTTTTCTACATATATTTAATAGAAAAATAAAATTGAATGGGAAAAATAGACTCATGTCAAAAAACAATCCACCTCCGTGAGGTGCTCTTCAAAACCCAAAGCAGAACATGGCGAGTGACACATCCTAAGCAACATTTTTCAACCTATCATTTTCCTTGCATGATAATAGAAGCAATTTATTTCAAATCATCAGATCAAATCATCGGACTAGGTCGCCACGTCATCTAAGGGCAGGGACAAGTTGGATCAGAAGGATCCTGAACCTCCACAATAGTTTTGGGGCTCTGTGCCTGTCACTGCTAAATCTTGGGCTAACGTGGACATTGACAAAGATTACTATACCAGATTTTTATGCAGAAATGTGTGTCATGTGTACGATGGAGGAGTTTCCATACTTTGTCGAACAACTGATCATGATCGTCGATGGTCTATCGCTTGTTAGAGGGAGGGGGGCTTTCCCCCAGTGAATACGTCTTTCGGCGTGATGAACCACAACCGTGTATTGTAGTTCATGATGGGGTCCGACATTGCTCCTCTGACACCGTGGCCTATGCCCCTTGCATGGTGTGATTGGACTGTCTCTCAGAAGTCAAGGGCCCACCAACAGTGAAACTAAACAGTAACACCCATTGCCATTTTTTTGCAGGTGAAAGTGAACGATAAACTGACAATGACAAGCTGACATATATCATACGCCATGTTCCCTCTCACCAGACACACTCTCTAACTTTTCAATCATGACACCGACAAGGAACAATGACTGCATAATCGACCATCGTACAATGGAAAATAATTTCATTTGGAGGAGTCGTACATCATCAACATAACATATTTTTAATTTGATCTAACGTAGGATGACGCAGGGTAACTCAAATTAAAGATTTTTTTGTTACAGGAGCTCATCCAATGATCTATGGCATGATAAGATTCAAAATAGTGTTCATGGCGATGTATGAATTGTAATGTGTATGGTGGGAACCAAGCCTGGAATTTCAACTTTATGGTGCCAAATTTATTGACGGCTAAGCTCTTTTATGTCGGCATAAATGGAATTTTTATATAAACAACTTTTGTAAGAATTATGAAGTTTTATATTTTCTAATGATATGTGTATTTATTAAATCAATAAAACAAAATATACGGTCTATATTTTTTTTCAATTTTATTATAAATCTATATTATAATAACTAATTCTTAATATTTATTTGTTTGGATGGTTCCACAATTGTATATACACATGAAGTAAGTATGATTTTACGAAGATACACAGTAGACATTGCAAATCACAAAGCGGACAACGATGAGGCCGCTCACCTCTCCACTCGAACAGCAACTCTCTTCTTCATAGTCGCACTAAGACTTGGAATCGAGTCCGTATTGTGATGGGGATCCACTCTTAAGAGAAAGCTACGAATAACAGAGACAAAAATATATTTCATCTGGATAAATGCTATTTCTCTTCCCAAACAGATGCGCGCACCAAACTGAAACATAACAAACTTGAATGGACTTTGCAGAAAAAAAAACATCGTCTTCCATCCACCTATCTGGCTTGAACTCCATGCAGTCTGCGCCCCAGATGCTCTCTATCCTGCCCATTGCGTAAGGATGATAAGTCACCCAGCTAGCCTTCGTAAAAAATGTGTCATCCGGAAGGAAATCGTCTTCCACTGCATATTTTGAGTCATTCTGAAAAGGAAGGTAGAGCTTCATTGATTCACACAGTGCATCATGCAGGCATTACATCCCTTTCACATTATCATGTACGAGTAGTTGAAGTCTACATAAGAAATATTAACGTTTATCGTGAATTTACATGTATTTAATCTATCCATCGGTTAAACCTTCCACTGTTGATGGAAAACGGCGATAACAGTGCCACATTGGGTTGACCACACAACATTGACATTAACTGCATGCAACCAATTTTTATTATTGTGTCGTTGATGCATAGAGTGTCAGAATGAGCAAGGTTAGACCCATATACAATTAGACTAAAAACACGCCTTCAACGTAACTATATTCATTTGTTTACAATATAAATTTAGATATTGATGCTTTAACTTAAGGATCTATGACTTAATGAAAGAAAATATGAGATATATAATAAAATTCAAATAAAACTAATAAACCAACATGAATAATTTTTTTTTTTAAACGCTTTTGACCGGAGCTATGAATCGGGGGTTGGGACCCCACCCAATACAAAAAGGACAAAGAAGACCACACCAAAAAAACCCAGGAACCACCGAAGACACGAAAACCAAGAAGGCTGCAGAGCCCCGAACACAAGACCACGATCGGCCCCTCGCACATTACCACCCCAAACAGGGATCGTGCAAGAGGGGCAGATAAAGAAAGAAAGGCTCACAAGACACCGAAGCCACGTGCTAAAATGGGAAGACCCACTGCACCGAAAGAGAAGAAACCAACGGGCAAACGAAACCAACACAGACCAACCAAAAACACACAAAAACCCGTGACAGGCCAAAAAAAAACCACCAAAGGCCACATTACCATGGAAACCAACTGAAGAACCCACAATAAGCAAGCAACCAAGAACTGAAGCACCCAAACACCAGAACCAAAGTGGCAGGGCCACCCAACCAACCAAAACCAACGATTACGATGCCCAACAAAATGCGACCGCAAGAATGGACTCTAACAGCCGAATCAACCAGACATAAGCCGACCCCCGCCAAAACCATACACGAAAAGGACCAAGAAGCCACACCATTCCCGGAACCAAACACAAACGAAACCACCGCAGATCACTGCATCCAAAAACCAAAAACAACGAACGCCAGGGCAAGCGAGGGGGTAAGACGAAGAAAAGCCTAAAAGGTTGCGGTTACTTCCTGATACGACGCTTGGGAAACCAAGACAGTCGATCCATGAGAAAAAAATCAGGAGAAGAAGAACCCCATTAGTCAAGGAGGGAACCGGGACCCAGCCGAAGCATAGCCGCACGACCAAAATGACCCCTTCCGCCAGAACGAACCAGAAGAAACCAAACTGAGAAGCGGCAAGAGAGCCTCCTATGTGACCGCACCAACGAAGAACCAAAACCCCCCGGCAGAAATGAATAAATTTTGTTATAAATGTAGTTGTAAATAAATAACACATTATTATTTAAGTTTAGATGCATATTATTTGAGAGCGACATACAAAATTAAATTGTCAATTTTCCTTTAGACAAGTAGGTTTGATCATCAAATTTCGGGCCTAGTGATCTAAATTATTTATCGTATGAATATATATAATTTTAATTCTATTCTTAATCAGTTTTATTTTAGTCTTAATTAGATTTACCTAATAATAGTCTCGTAAAATGAATTATGAAAAACTCATGCATTAGAAAAAATTGTGCATTTCTTGTTGATGGATATTGATGTTTAAATGTCCATATAGATATTTATTAACACGGAAAATTTGAAGAACATGATTTCATTGGTTATATTATGCATTATATATTTGGATAGCGATATTGAATTGGCAAAGTAAAATTTATGTATGACATACAAATATTTCAATTAAATATATGTGAACGAAGACACTATAATTCTCAAGGCAAAGAATCCTTTAATAGTGAGGGGATAAAACCTCAATGCTCGTCAATTGTGGTTGTAGAAAATAAATATGAGTTTTCTTTTGCATTGCATAGAATTAAGTCTATCCGATTTCCCCTTTTCACGTTGTATAAGAGATTGTTGTTCAACTGTCATAATATTTAATCATAAACAAGGAAAAATAATTAATTAGTGATTAAGAAAAATCAAAATTCCAGAATTTGTTAGCTTCTTATTTTTGGTGTAAGAGATGACCGAGAATATGTAACCTTAACTTCCACGCTACCACGTATGTTGCATGAGTTTAATTGTAATGTTAATGTGCTACCTCAATATCATATTGTAATCATTTCATAAAGAATTATGAGAAACTGCATTTGTTAACCACGTATCTAATACAAATATCTTTAGCACTTAACACGTATATAACACTTGTCATGGTTAAGGATTTGAAGAAGGGCACACAACATTCATTCTCACACGCGGTCTTCAATGAAATCAGTGAACAAATGAGCGATGCAGGTTGTGAAGAAGATACAGTCCAGATTTATACCCTCATGAATCGAGCCCTCCTGGATAGATATGGATCAGATTTCTTGAGTGTTATTATGCTAAATTATTTCAAAGAATATATGGAATAAATGTATTTTCCTTTTTCTTATGAATATTACTTTTCATAGATTTAAATATGATTTCTTACAGTGTAGCTGGTTGAACTGTAATCTGCAATCTGTGAGGGCTCTTCACACTGTCTTCATACAACAAATCACACTGGTCAATGTCCTCGACCACTCATTCGTAGATAGAGTTGGAAGAGTACACGAGATCGCCTTCCTCTGCGCAAGTTCCCTCTTGCCCACCGCGTTCCCCATTTACATTTAAATATTGAGATGGGCTCCTTTCCTCTCCACAAGTTCCCATTTGCCCATATGGATTCCCCTCTGAATATTGTAGCTGAAACTGCTGCTACGGTACTCCCGCTTTTCCTTGCCTGTGTATTCATTCTCTACAAAATTGTTAAGAAGTGTCCGGGTGAGCATGAGACGTTTCCCCCTGGACCACGTCCATGGCCTCTATTAGGGAATCTCCATTAGTTGGGAGAGCTCCCTCATCAGTCTCTGGCAGCCCTCGCAAATAAATACGGACCCCTCATGTTTATTCGCCTCGGCTCCATCCCCGCCGTTGTGGTCTCCTCTCCTGCCATGGCCAAAGAGTTTCTCAAAACTCATGATCTCTTCTTCGCCAACAGCCCACTTGTATCCGCTGGAAAATACTTAGCCTACGAGGGCAAAGGCATGGGATATGCCCCCTATGGAGATTATTGGAGGCAAATGAAAAGGCTCTGCACTCTCGAGTTGCTCACTCTCAAAAGAACCGAGAGTTTCATATCGCTAAGGGAGGAAGAGGTGGCCACCATGATCCGCTCCATTTGGAACGAGAGCGAACAAGGCGCACTATGTGTCGACCTCAGCAAATTGTTCTTCTCCCTTACACTCAATATTGTTAGTAGAATGTCTGCCACCAGAACGTTCTCCGACCAAGAATTGAGCGGAGGCCGCAAATTTAAGGAAATACTGGGTGAGATGATGGCTCTCGCTGGTGCATTTGTTGTCGCAGATTTCATTCCCCTTCTCAAATACATAGACTTGCAAGGCCTCCGCCGTTGCATGAAATCCCTCCACCAAATATACGATGAATTTGCTGAGAAAGTGATCGACTACCATTAATCACAGAAGCCAAAAAGCGAGGGAAGAATGTTGTGTAACGATACCCAAAACCACTCCTCCAAACCAAATATAAGAGCATGTACTTGAGCGACGATAATACTATCATGTAAACAATCTCTTCGTTCTTACGTTGTTAGAGGACGACATGTGTCGCTCCAGTTGCATAGATTGAGTAAAGGAATATCGCTTGGAAAATAAAAAAGTTGTTGCATTTGGGGAAAAGCAAACAACGGTGGAGGTGTTGTTACAGAAAAGATGGACCACTTTGCGGATGCACAACACATAAACTTGATTACAATAACTCGATTTGTTCTCGAACGAGCGGACGAGGCGTCCCGGTCAGCGAGGACTTAACCATTCTCCTTAGTCGCATTGTCCTCGGTTGTAAATTCATTTGCTCGGGGAATGAAGAGCGAGAAACAAACAAATTACCTGAGCACCTTGTCTCATCCAAGGCATGTTTATTTGCTAGCACCAATCGTTAGATTTATGAATATCCCAAAAGTGCCTCAACCTCGAGCATGCACATATTATGGAAAGAGAAATAAAAAAGAAGATGTTTGAGTCAGCGGCAAGGACTGTGGCGACAGGCACAGTTACTGGTGGCAACGACGTGAAATCCACAAACACAGTCCTCTAAGCGGGTGTATTCATATGATCCAATCATGGCAATTACACTTTAGGAATAAACTCTCAAGCTCGCGCATTAAGCAAGATGAACGACGAGTTCTTTACAAAAGAAACCAACCATTTTGTTTCTTGATACGCGATTATAGATCATTTGCAACATTACATTTTTCTTTCGCATCACGACCAAAAAGTCATGCTTTCTCTTTATCAACTTCGATCCAAACAGGGTGCTTTGTTCTCCGTCTCAATTTCCTTTTCTGCTCACCAATATTTCCATTTCGGTGTTAACATCACAAACCTCTAATTAAATAGGCAAATATAGATTAAAATAATAATAAAAAAGTAATTAGAATGAAATTATTATTTTTCATTGATAAATACGTCAACATTTCAACCACACAATCACACACCAAAATAAAACATTAATAAAAATATTAAATTGAATTCAACTTAAAATTTAAGTTTTTAAACATCTTTATATTTTGACAAATCATACAAAAACCATTATAACCAGCATTGGGGACTGGCATGGAGCGGAGCCGTTGATGAATTGGGGACAGCTGGCATGGAGCGAAGCCGTTGATGAATTGGGGACAGCTGGCATGAAGCGAAGCAGATATCGATGAATTGGGGACAGCTGGCATGGAGCCGTTGATGAAAAACTAATATAAAAATCCTTGCCAGACTGGAAAATGTACGTTCTCTGGAGTTTTTCGTTTTCTGGTTTTTTTTTCTGTGCTTTGTATGTTTTCTGTTTTCTGCATTTTTGTTGTGTCGCATGGCCATGCCGTTTGAGTTATCTGTTGTTCTCTGCGTTTATGTCTTTTGAATGGTTTTTGTTTTTTTGGGTCTGTGTTTTTTCTTCACGTCTTTTTGGTTTTTGATGGTCTGCTTTTGTATTTTTCTGTATTTTTGGCTGTTTGTTTCGAGTGAGAAGAATAGTTCAGGGAGCAGAGAAGATCTGTGGATGTGTTCAGAATAGAGTGAGAGGAAGCTATACTGTTCTCTGCCCTCTCTCATCATTGACGCCCTCTTCAGAAAAGGTATGAAAACGTTTTTCTTAGGCTGTGTGTTTCTATAGCTCTGCTTATTATTGTTTTGCTTACCTGCATTTCGTTTGTTATTGATGAAGGGCTTGCGGAATGGCTTTAATTTGTGCTATTTACTAGTATTCCCTAAACCCTAAAACCTAAAACCTAAAACCTAAGCCCTAATGGCAGGGAGCAGAAGCAGGGCATCAGAACCCTTGGACTTTTTTTTGTTGTTTTATTTTCTATTAAACGTCAGAACCCTTAGATTTTTTTGTCCTCTGCCATTCTAGCAATCTTATGCTTTACGGGATTCATGCCTGGTGCCTTTCCGCCTCTATCTCCTTCACGCATTTTTCACAAACCCTTTCCCCTTAAATTTGTTGTTGAGGTTTTCTCTTTTTGGAAAATGAGATCCACTCTTTCTCAGTTTATTATTGAGATGATAAAGTACATGCTGGTTGTTTTGCTGCATATTCCCACTTCCCCTGCTTTGCCACTGAGAATGGGTAGAATCTCTAGCTGATGGAATCGCCTCTGACCTCATCGTCTGGATCAAATTAGGAAAAATTGAAGGGGCCTTCCACAAAACTCTTCTGGCTGTTAAAGAACAGCAATAGTGTCCATCATACTTGCTGCGGCAGAGGTTTCCAATCGAGAGCTAAACCCTTAGACCGATAAAGAGTTTTCCATGTTTTGTATGGGAAAAGACCTTGCATTTTTTTGGAAATAAGCATACCGGGAGCTTCCTGCACATTCATTCTTTTGATCTAATTGTTATTATTAATTCTAAGGCCTTGATATGATGTAGGCAACGCAGCTGATCTTGTAGACATTTCAACTCATTGGGCATCTGATTAATAGAGTTTCCATTATACACTTTTGCAGTTGAAGTGGCCATAACACCAAAATCGGCTGCGCGTGAGCTTCTCCTCCCTTCAGGGTATAAGTAGGATTCTCTGTTTTTTTTTTCTGGGTTTTCTGTTATTACCAAAACCCTTTCTGTAAAATAGGGTTAACAGAAAATATTTGTTAAGGTAACTATGCAGTATAATGGTAAGTTAATGATTTTAGAGTATCTTTTTTAGTTTCATATGACCAATGATTTCAAAGGGTTTGACAGGCCTAATGTTTGTTTTATACTGTCTAATGTTTTGCTCTTAATATTTAATTTGTTTCTTTTGTTGGTTGAGATACAGGTTGAGAATCTTGAAGGAACTCTTAATAGGTTTGTGTACATAATTAGTTTTTTTCTACAGCTTTGTGTATTATTATCAAGATGACAAGATATTGTCATGAATCATAATATTCATGTTCTTTGTTCTTTGCAGGTTTCTAGGTTGATAAGCAACCTGGTAAATCGGTAAATGTATCCTCTTACCCGACTCTAGTCTCATGTAAACTAATTTTTTCTGTAAAATTTTAAATTGAACATACAAATAATTAGCCATTATTAAATTGTAAACATTGTTATAATGTTTTTAATAAATAAAACATTATTTAAATAAATAAACTTAAAAGACCTTTTTAATTGAACCAAGGTTTTTTAATAAATAAAATATTATTTTAATAATTAAATTTAAAGACCTTTTTAATTGAGGGTGCGTTGGAGGGAAAAGGAGAAAGGAATGGAAGTGGGGGTTGGAGGGAAAAGGAGGAAGGAATGAAAGTGAGGGTTGGAGGAAAAGGAGGGAAGGTGGTGGGTTGGAAGGAAAAGGAGGAATGAAAGTGGGGTTGGAGATTGGTGGGGAAAAGGAGGAATGAAGGATGGTGTAGGAAGGAGGAAGTGGAGTGGAAGATTGGTGGGGAAAAGGAGGAATGAAGAATGGTGTAGGAAGGAGGAAGTGGAGTGGAAGGAGGAAGATTGGATGGAAAAGAACAGATCTGATGAGTTTTCACCTTTTTAAAAGTAACTTATTTTTCTTAATTTATTAATAATTCAAAAAAATCTCAAAAAAAATTCTCTTAAAAAATCTCAAAAAAAAATCTCTTAATAGTAAAAGATTGAAAGTGATGATTCTTGTAATAATATGTTTTTAATTTGTATGTGTGTGTGTTAAAGTGATATTTTGACAAGGTTTATGCTTTCACCTAGTAAGTAAAGTATTATTTTTGAGGCCATATTAAAGCTTCCACCTTCACGTGGTTGGCCTTGTTAGTAGAGAATAGATTTCTCGAAGCTAAGAGAAGCAATTTTTTGATAAATTATATGTTAATAATAATGCATTTAACTTCAATTAAGTTTGAAATAAAATTTATCTAATGATCAAATTTTTGTTTTGATTGAATTATGATCAATGTTTTTAGGATATAAATGTTTTTTAATTGTTAGGATTTAAAATTATTAGGATGATTATGATTGTGATGGTTGAAATATACAATCAATTTTTTAAAAATAAATTATTCCATAATAGATAAGTTATTTCAATTATTATATAAATTTCAATATTTTTTTAGTTGTAATGATTGTTTTTATTTTGTTCGGATTATTAAGAGTACAAGGAAAATGCAATTATATGGTTAAATACATTCATGTTAGTAAACTCAATTATTTGTTTTTAAGATATGTTAGTAAAAACAACAGTGTGATACAACAGTGCTTGCTAGCTCAATATGGGGAATTGATTTTCCCACTCCTTGCATACCCAAAACATCGCTTGCTAGCCCAGTAGTCTGACTTGATTTGGGGGAATTTTATTCTGTTTCCATGTGGGGCTGTAGGAGTTTGCATTCGTTGCATACCCAAATCATAACTCCCAATTAAATGGTTAAATACAATCATGTATGTAAACTCAATTAACAGAAAATATTCAAGGACAGACCCTTTCTGTAAAATAGGGTTAACAGAAAATATTTGTTAAGGTAACTATGCAGTATAATGGTAAGTTAATGATTGTAGAGTATTTTTTTTTTTTGTTTCAAATGACCAATGATTTCAAAGGGTTTGACAGGCCTAATGTTTGTTTTATCCTGTCTAATGTTTTGCTCTTAATATTTAATTTGTTTCTTTTGTTGGTTGAGATACAGGTTGAGAATCTTGAAGGAACTCTTAATAGGTTTGTGTACATAATTAGTTTTTTTCTACAGCTTTGTGTATTATTATCAAGATGACAAGATATTGTCATGAATCATAATATTCATGTTCTTTGTTCTTTGCAGGTTTCTAGGTGGATAAGCAACCTGGTAAATTGGCAAATGTATCCTTTTACCCGACTCTAGTCTCATTTTGTAAGTAAACTAATTTTTGCTGTAGGATTTTAAATTGAACATACAAATAATTAACCATTACTATATTGCAAACATTGTTACAATATTTTTAATAAATAAAACATTATTTAAATAAATAAACTTAAAGACCTTTTAAATTGAACCAATGTTTTTATAAATAAAATATTATTTTAACAATTAAATTAAAAGATCTTTTGAATGGAGGGAAACAGAGAAAGGAATGAAGGTGGGTTGGAGGGAAAAGGAGGAAGGAATGAAAGAGGAGGGCCAAGGGAAGAGAAAGGAGGAGGTGGTGGGTTGGAGGAAAAGGAGGAATGAAGGTGGTGGGTTGGAAGGAAAAGGAGGAATGAAATTGGGGTTGGAGATTGGAGGGAAAAAAAGGAGGAATGAAGGATGGTGCGTGAAGGAGGAAGTGGGGAGGGGAAGGAGGAAGATATGGTGTGGGAAGGAGGAAGAGGAGGGGAAGGAGGAAGATTGGATGGAAAAGAACAAATCTGATGGGTTGGAGGGAAAAGGAGGAATGAAGGTGGTGGGTTGGAAGGAAAAGGAGGAATGAAATTGGGGTTGGAGATTGGAGGGAAAAAAAGGAGGAATGAAGGATGGTGCGTGAAGGAGGAAGTGGGGAGGGGAAGGAGGAAGATATGGTGTGGGAAGGAGGAAGAGGAGGGGAAGGAGGAAGATTGGATGGAAAAGAACAAATCTGATGGGTTGGAGGGAAAAGGAGGAATGAAGGTGGTGGGTTGGAAGGAAAAGGAGGAATGAAATTGGGGTTGGAGATTGGAGGGAAAAAAAGGAGGAATGAAGGATGGTGCGTGAAGGAGGAAGTGGGGAGGGGAAGGAGGAAGATATGGTGTGGGAAGGAGGAAGAGGAGGGGAAGGAGGAAGATTGGATGGAAAAGAACAAATCTGATGGGTTGGAGGGAAAAGGAGGAATGAAGGTGGTGGGTTGGAAGGAAAAGGAGGAATGAAATTGGGGTTGGAGATTGGAGGGAAAAAAAGGAGGAATGAAGGATGGTGCGTGAAGGAGGAAGTGGGGAGGGGAAGGAGGAAGATATGGTGTGGGAAGGAGGAAGAGGAGGGGAAGGAGGAAGATTGGATGGAAAAGAACAAATCTGATGAGTTTTCACCTTTTAAAAGTAACTTATTTTTCTTAATTTATTAATAATTCAAAAAAATCTCAAAAAAATCTCTTAATAGTAAAAGATTAAAAGTGATAAGATTCTTGTAATGATATGTTTTTAATTTTTTAAAATTTGTATGTTTGTGTGTTTTAGAGTGATATTTGGGCAAGGTTTATGCTTTCACCTAGTAAGTAAAGTATTATTTTTGAGGTCATATTAAAGCTTCCACCTTCACGTGGTTGGCCTTGTTAGTAAAGAATAGATTTCTCGAAGCTAAGAGAATTTTTTTGATAAATTATATGTTAATAGTAATATATTTAACTTCAATTAAGTTTGAAATAAAATTTATCTAATGATCAAATTTTTGTTGATTGAATTATGATCGATGTTTCTAGGATATAAATGTTTTTAATTATTAGGATTAAAAATTATTAGGATGATTATGATTGTGATGGTTGAAAACTGCAATCAATTTTGTTTTAAATAAATTATTCCATAATAGATAAGTTATTTCCATAACTATTCTCGTCCATGATTTTTAATTGGAAAAACAAAAACTACAGCAGGATGGATGATGTGTGCTGATACATACAAATAGAGCTTATTTTCTTCGTTGTGCTCCTCCTCAGATTGTAGCAATGATCTGACAATGTAATGCATATATATGGGTGTTGCTACAAAGGGCAGACTTGATCTATACGTAGACATCATCCAGTATGCATGCATAATCGGTCTGGATAAGAACAGTCATTTATAGAAAGACACTAATTTATGAAAGCATGTACAACTATAGACTTTTTTTGTAATTAGAATACCTTTCACTTTATGAGAATTCGCAAATAGTTATTTTCTTCTAGCTTAATTATGTCATATCATATGTTGTCGGAGCTTCTAGCCTCAAAAGCAGTTCTCGAATAATTATTGTTGCTAATGAAGCCATAGCAGTTTTAGGATCAAGTCTTTGGAGCGGTGAAGCATTTTGGTGCAGCAGTTTTTAGTTTAATGTCAATTGTAAATTGTAATGACTCAGTCCTGTAATACAGAGAGTCTGGAAAAGAAGATGGAGATGGAACCCTTTTGTGGGACGGATCTCTGGAAATTACAAAGCAACTGTTATATTTGTCTTACAAAACAGGAATCTAATGTTTTAACAGGAGACATTAGCAAAGATGTTTGAAAACGAGAATGTTCCATTTTATTTTGTTGGTAGGTCAGTGTTTTTAAGTGCTTGGATTATTTGAGTTAATTAGCTCTTTCGGTTCACCTATTAATGATGTGTTTACCTTCCTTGCTTCCCATTCGTCCTGTCACGGTAGTTCGGCGGGGCTTTAAAACCTGTTAAAATCTTTTTGTTTTAATTTATAGAAGGCGACCTTTACAGGAATGACATATTATACATACTACCTTGCATACTACCTTGAAAAGGGGCACTGAAGAAGGAACGGAAAGACACAAAATCAAGAAAAAGTTTTAAAACTTTAGCAAAAGTTGTAAACTTCTAACTGAAAATGCCTATACTATAAAACAAGTCATTGTCTGTCTTATGCATATGAGTTATATAACTCATCACGGTCATTGAAATGAGAGGTTTAAGGCCCCGCATGCATCATATAAGAAATATATAGTAGTTCACAATGATCTTTTCTGTTATAAATATATTACATTTATTTTTTTCTAAAATTTAAATAAACTTTTAAAATTATGTCTTTTGAAATATCATTTTAAATTTAATGATTTTTTATCGAGTCATAATTTTTTAAGCTCACATTAAAGTATCACATGAGAAGTTATTAATTTTGTTATTAGAATATAAAATTTATTTTAGGATTAAATTTTAAATATGGTTTTAATTTTATTATTAAATAGACTAAATTTCAAGTAAGTTATAGGGCATAACATTTAAAAAAATAAATAAATCAAATTTTAGTAAAAAAATAAAATGCCAATATGACGGTTAAGATTAAGGTGAAACAAAATACAAACCTAGATTTGAATTTAACATACCCATTTGTTTTGATAAACACATTTTCTACTTTACAAATTACATCTCCAAACTCCAAACGTATTTTCGGTAATTTAACTTACCCATTTGTTTTGATAAACACATCTTCTATTTTAAGTTCTACATCTCCAAACTCCAAACGTATTTTTGTAATGTTTCGTAGTGTTTAAAGTATAGTATTATTATAAAAATTTGATTATAATCTAAAATATCATTAATCTTTAATTGAGATTTATTTTTAATAAGTCAATTATGTGATAAAATCTATAGAAAATTTTTATCATGGAAAAAAATTCCAAAATGAAAAAAAAGTGTAATATCAACTTGTATAATTTTGTAAACTGCTAAAACTCAAAAAAGAAAACACACATTTTAAAAACTTCCAAAATAGAACAATTCACCCATTTGTTTTGATAAACACATTTTCTATTTTACAAATTACATCTCCAGGACTCCAGGACTTATTTTTTGTAATTTAACTTACCCATTTGTTTTGATAAACACATCTTCTATTTTAAGTTTTACATCGCCAAACTCCAAACGTATTTTTGTAATGTTTTACGTAGTGTTTAAGGTATAGTATTATTATAAAAATTTGATTATAATCTAAAATATCATTAATCTTTAATTGAGATTTATTTTTAATAAGTCAACTATGTGATAAAATCTATAGAAAATTTTTATTGTGGAAAAAAATTCCAAAATGAAAAAAATGTAATATCAACTTGTATAATTTTGTAAACTGCTAAAACTCAAAAAAGAAAACACACATTTTCAAAAACTACCAAAATAGAACAATTCACTTCTTAAAGAAACCTTTTAATATAAACTATTAAATTACAACTTAGCACAAAACTTAAGAGTAATGGATATCAAATCCATTACAAATAAATGATTTTATGTGTTTTATCTATCAATCAACCTTGTGAAAGACACACTTGAAGCAACCAATGGCAACCAAGGGCCTTCCAATAAATGGGAGTCCACACTCTTGTAGCAAAAGCAACCACTGGCAACCAAGGGCCTTCCAATAAATGGGAGATAAAGAAGTCACTGTAGAATATATGGTAAACATTTAATATATCTTTTTGGGAAGTTGGGGTTTAATAATATTAGGTTTTTAAACATGTGCCACATTATTTTCATTCTTGAAAGTTAGAGCCCTTAGTTAATATGTTAAAAATTGGGGAAATTTTTTTAATGGAACTTGTCCCTAAATGTTATTCGCTAACATTTCTACACATAAGACCACCTTATTAGAGTCTATATTGAGATTTTTAGTTATATTTAAATAATTTCCGATGAGTTTTCACTTTTTAAAAGTAATTTATTTTTCTTATTTTATTAATAATTCAAAAAAATATTTCACAAAAATTTAATTTTTTTCCTTTAATAGTAAATGACTGAAAGTGATATGATTCTTGTAAAGATATGTTTTTAATTTTTTAAATTTGTATGTGTGTGTGTTTTAAAGTGATATTTTGGCAAGGTGTATGCTTTCACCTAGTAAGTAAAGTATTATTATTTTGAAGTCATATTAAAGCTTCCTTCACGTGTTAATAGTTAATGCATTTAACTTAAATTAAATTTGAAATAAAATTTATCTAATGATCAAATTTTTGTTTTGATTGAATTATGATCAATGTTTTTAGGATATAAATGTTTTTTAATTGTTAGGATTTAAAATTATTAGGATGATTATAATTGTGATGGTTGAAAACTATCATTTTAAAAAAAATAAATTATTCCATAAAAGATAAGTTATTTCAATTATTGTAGAAAATTCATTATTATTTTAGTTGTGATGATTGTTTTTATTTGTTAGGATTATTAAGAGTACAAGGAAAATGCAATCATGTTAGTAAACTCAATTATTTGTTTTTAAGATATGTTAGTAAAAACAACAACGTGATACAACAAAGATTTTGCTAGCTCAATAATGTGGATCGCCGGTTTAGTTGTTTCTTTTGCCGAGTTGGTTTAGTTGGTTTAGTATGTTTTTAGGCTAGACTGTGCTGAAACGCCTAAGGGCCCCTACCATCACTGAAACGTACTGGTATTGGTATGGGGTGCAGTGCAGACGCAGGGGTACGCTTTTGGAACGTACCCACGAGGATAAAACCGTGCCCGGATCGTACCACACCACCCTTTGTGGGTATGTTTCCAAGTGTACCCGTAAAAAAAAAAACTTGCCAAAGACAGCGTTTCTTTCCTTTTTTGGATTTTTGGTGGAAAAATCACAAGGAAAGAAAAAAATTTGCCATTTTGGAAAGGGTCCTGAAGATGTAGCAGCAAAAACTTGCATGTGCCATAACTTTCATTCTGTGACTCCGTTTCAAGTGTCGTTTTCTCTAAAAGTGTATATTTTCTCGAGCTCTACACATTGATGGCAATATTTTTCTTATTTTCATAAAATCCATTTTTGCACCTTTTTGGACCAAGCAACTTCTTGCAATCTTCAAAAGAATCATGAGCTTTGATCGCTCAGAGATGAGTTAGTAATTAAAAATACTTTGGATAGCTTTCCAAAACTCGGCGAGTATTCTCCTGTGCTCGGACTAATCGTCCCACTTGCCGCACTTGGATCCATATTTTTCCGGCTTAGTTATGATGTTTCAGAATATGTCGACAAAATACTATCGTCTTTGAGTGGATCAAGGAAGGTCACCATGAACAATCAAAACTCCTTGAATCTTATCACAGTCACTAAGATAAGTAATCGTGATAGAGAAATAATAAATTTCAATAAGTATGCAAATGCTTCTTTAAGTTTATAATATATATATATATATAAACGTACCCAAAAGTGTACCGTACCCAAGATTTGTAAAAATTTGCCGTATCGGCGTCTGCACTACCATTTGTACCCGTATCCGCACTCGCCTAGTTTTTAGGTGCTTTGAATATTCTGGAAAAGATTATATAGTTTCATTTGTACATTTATTACTTGGCAAGCAACGGATTTTGCATTTTTGTTTTTCAAATTTCCTTCAATTGTTTTATCGAATACAATTGAAAAAATTAAGTCAGAGCATTTCTATATTAGTGTTTTCTACAAATTGATTGGTCTATCTCGCTTTCTTGACTCTCTTCATTAGAGGAAGAAGATTCCAAATCATTTTGTAATTTTCTCTCATATTCTTGTGTTGTGCATGTCATCTCATATGGTTCGATTGTCTGGATTAAGAGGATAGTGTAAAACCTCGATATTTTTCCTAGTTACTCTCTCTGTACCCACAATATCCTCTAGGTTCGGTATTGTGTCTTTATAGGTACCTTTTTATCTCGTATCAATGATTTCCTCTTGATATTGTGGGTGTGCTCCTTCCTCTAAACCGAGCATTGCTAGCTCTCTCGTGTCTTTATAGGTACCTTTTTATCTCGGGTATCAAAGATTTCCTCTTGATATTGTGGGTGTGTTCCTTCCTCTAAACCGAGCATTGCTAGCTCTCTTAGTCATTTCCTTACTTTCCATCTGTTTCATTTTTGATAATCTTCAAAAGCATAAGATGATTGGAAGAGAAGACAACTCGATACGATGCAAACTTCATGAATTGTGTGTTGCGCTTTTATCTTGTGGAAAACAATTGTTCTTTGCTAATCTGATGACAAGGATTTAGTCTACAAATTCTTGATAGGCTTTGGCCATGTTCAAATTGTTTTCATTACCTTGCCTCGTTTTCCCTTTTGATAAAGTCATTTAGACTTCATTATAAAGAACAATCCAAATGACACTATATTTTGCAGTCTTTCTCAAAATAGTCAACTGTAATAGTTAGACATTGAGAATGCAAATCTCTCTTGAATGCATTCACCTCCAACTTCATTTTGTTCTAGTATGGCTTCAGATAGAAGCCTCACACACATTGATTCGGCTATGGCGCTTCATTGAATCTATAACCCTCTCCTCCCAAATCTCGTGCACTCTTATCCTCATTTCCGTCCTTTTGGAATGTGCTTCTCATTCCCCTCCTTACCCAATATAGACTCCTGTCTATCCCATTTTTTGGGCTTTGATACAAACTGATGCAGACAATTGACATCCATTGCAATTAATTTTGTGCTTTGAGCTGTGCTGTTAGTGAATTTCAGTCCGCATAAGATATCCTTTATAAACTTGTGAATTTTTTTTTGCTCCATATTACAGGAAAAATGAATTAAGATTAAATGCCATCGAAGAATACATAACAATAAAACTCCAGATTAGATAAGGAAGGTTGGAAATATTTTCCTTGAATAGGCCACCACGATGCACCAAACACCGTACACAAATGTCACTTACAAAGAACTCAAAGAATCAAAGACAAAAGCCAAAATTTTAAGTGTTAGGTAGAAAACTATGAAAGATAGACATTTTTAAAAATAGTTCTGAATGCGCAAAACAATGAATTTGATCATTCTATTAGCAAATAACAAGTCGTCTAAACAATTGTTTACACAAATTACAACATCGCACTCAGTCCACGATTAGTGAAATTGAGGAAATTGAGGAAAAAGGAGGAAAGTGTTCTTTTCATTGGATATGTGTTTACATTAGCATTATGTGTTCTGTAGCTTTCATTGGAGAGATTCCCTATCCTGTTGTCTTTGAAGTAGCTTGCACAAGTAACAGAAGCATGTGAGAAAATGGCAGGGAAGAATCTTTTCTTGTTGTAGGGAAGAATCTTTTCTTGTTGTGTATGTAGTTTACAAGTGAGTTTGAGTTTGAGCTAATAGATCGTAAAGGTTTCGTCTAGTTTACATGTAGTTTACAAGCTGAGTTTGAGTTTGAGCTAACAGATCGTAAAGGTTTCATCTACACTCCCGAGTTGTAATTCAAATCCTTATCATATAAAAGCCAACTATAGCTTGGCAAGGGGTAACTAGGGTGTTTTGATGATGGAAAGAGTGTTTGAGGAATCTAAATGCAAGTCCTAGAGCTAGTTAGAATGACTAAAGTAATGTGTTGTGTTTATGTGTTCTGTGTATGGGACCCAAAGTGGGCCATGAGTCATCAAAAGGGCGAGTTAGGGTTATGGAAACAAAGGAGATGAGATAAATACAAATAAGAAACAATTATGAAATTATTCATTCAAGGAAGAAAGTGTGGGAGAAAGGCTCCTCGAGGTGTAGAGGAGTTCGAGACATTTTTGTAAATAATTACAATAATGTATACAAATATTTTGTTAAGAATTATGTGACAGAATAGTACTAGTGAACTTATTTACATGTGGAAACGTGATTAGGTATCTTGCGTGGAGGTGAACAAAAATGGGAAGGAGTTCTTAGTCTCAATGAAATATATTTTGTATGGATTGTGTAGGAGTGTGAGATAATATGATTGTGTAAGGATGCTTTTCATGGTGATGATTTGAGGCTTAGCCTTTGTTGTCCTTCCTAAAAATTAAGCATTACGTACATGATGAATAAAATGACATTGCAAAGTTTGGTAGATGATAGCTTTTTTCTTCATTGCATATGTGAAATCTTGAGGTCTAGTCTTTGACTATGCATGGCATGGAAACATTGTAAAGCTCGTGTGAAAGTTTGTATTGATATGTATGTATGATTCCTTCCTTTATCTCGTGGCTAAAAAGACAAGTGGATTAGGTGTATTAAGTTTATAATCATTTCAAGAGCTCTAATTTGTGTTGTGACAGAGGAAAGAATGTTTTAGGAACTTGATGAATGTGCTTGCCACAAACTTGCAGAATCAGGTGTAGTGATTGTCTTACCAAGAGCATATTTGTGTCTTGAAGGGGGTCAAGAGGGATAGATGACAAACTTTCATCACAACAAACAAGCTTGTTTTCCATAATTTTTCTACATTGTTATTGTGGTTATAAGGAATTTTTAAAATAAAAATTGTGGCTTTGAAATTGTTACCTATCAACAATTTCATATATTATTGTTGTTTTTCTACAATTTGTTAGAGTGTTGATACTCCACAATATATTAAATTTGTAGCTAGCCTACAATCCTTGATAGTGTAGATTATCCACAATTTGTAAATTGTCCTCTATTTTTTATACTATAAATATTCTACTATTTCTTAAAATTGTAGATTTTCCATACATTTCAATGTTGTATATTTTCTACATTTTAAACATTTTTGGGGAAGCAATATAATGTGTAGAATATCTACAATTTTTTCTACAATAATGATTACTACATAAAAGTTGTAGGTGGAAGCTACAATTTGATTTCCACAATAATAATTTGTGGAATATCTTAAAAAATAATGTAAAAATGTTACTATTAATGTTATATTGATTTCAAATTCTTCTAGAAAATTATATATATGGGTTGCCTACATTTTCAAAGACACCCGAATTTAAAAACTCATCATTCCTAACAACTCATCATTAATATTGACATTGTGTGAGATGGTGTAGTATTTCTTAGATCATAGTTGTGAACATTGTGCTTCCCATTCTCCTCTCACGGTAAAAGATATTGTTATGTCAAAAAGTAGCACCTAGGATTTGCACATTACAAAACCCTACTTTTGACTAACATGGCATTGTCTTAAGGTGTAGAATCTTTGTGATTGAGACAAACCTCCGAGAGAAGGTCAGTTCTGACTTACTCTAATGCTAACATACTCTTAAACTACCAATTCCAAGGGACCATAGAGAGAGATACATAAAATGTAAATCCTAAATTAAGGGAGGCGATAGCACCAAAACAAGACTAGATAGATTCTCGGTAAGTGAAAGTGGAAGGAAATGAGGTAGAAGAGGGCATACAAAGTGCCACAGTTCAAAGAACGTGCACTCAAACCTCCAATTTCGTGGAGCACGAAAAATTTAGATCTTGCAAAAGAATATAACATGCATAATATACCCGAAAATGCAATGAAAAGAAAAAGATGCAATACACTCGAGCGATGGCAATAAAAGCCACAAAACACTAATTTTATTGCTTAAAATGATGCATATTCCATTACAATATAGGCACAAGGAAAAAAACCTTTACAAAATGCATAAATTCGAGGCTTACTGAACTCACAAGAGTGTTGGAACAATTTTAGTAGAGTTTATTTACATTCCAAAGTGTCTTCCCTTCAAATGAGGTGGCAAATTACATATATCTAGAGAAAGGGAAGCTACTAACCAACAATCTTCATTAATTTTTATACGGAGGTATGGGCGATAATACCTCATTAATCCGGTTGTTGAGCTACCTTGTACAATGTCATTAATGTCGGGTCATATCTGAAACTCCTTGTTGACAAATGGCATAACAAGTAACCATCACCTAACGACCGACAAGAATGGGGAGAGTCGCCACCGACGAGGGAATGATTGTCATACGACAAGAAGAAATGTTGTCATGTGACAAAGTGAGGGAAGGTCATGGCGTACGTCAAGATGGAATGTTGTCATGCGACAACAAAGGGGCATGATGGGAAGGAGGGAAGACGCACGACAAGGGGGAAGGATTATTGCACGGCAGAGAGGAATAATGTCGCGCAAAAGGAAGAAAGTGGTGACGTGCATCAAGAAGTGGCAATTGGCGTGCATCAAGAGAATGGTTATCGTACATCGAAGATAAAGTCATTGACGCGAACAAGAGATGGTGTTGACACACAACAATGGGAAGGCGACCGACGCATGGTTGATGCGCATCGATAAAGTGTGGTTGACGCATGCCATGAAAATGGGTGATGTGCGACAGGGAAAATGGTTGACGTGTGATAGGAAGATGGTGCCCTAAACCTTTGTCGTGGTTAACTATCAATGCCGAGACCAGTAGCTGTCCATTTTGAAGGGGTGCAAAATATGGATAACAATTTGGTGACTTACAGGTGATTTTCCTGCTAGATCTGAAAGACCAGTGATTTTACATCCATTGGACATGGAGTTATTCTCGATTGTTGAAACCGGTCTAATGCCCGAAACTTGTTAAAGCTCAAACATTGTTGTGACTTTATTTCATCATCGGACCACGTCTCAATTGGAAGGTGCAACTCGCAACAAAGAACAACTATGTACAAATAACAAAATCATACATATCCCAAATGGAACATTCAAAGAGTGCACGAGCACTTATCTTAAAGCAAACCTAACTACAACATAACAATGTGTTGTAAGCACTTAGAGGAATTAAGAACCTAAACTAGTATGTATAGAAATGAGATTCATTTTTAGTAACAATGCTTTAAGTAGATCCCATTGACTGGAATATGCAATTCTTCTCTCATCCAACTTTAACAATTGGAAAGCATTGTTTTCCTTGCACCCTGAAATCAAGTAAGGGCCACTCCATATTGCATCAAAATTGGAGTGCATTCTTGGTTTGGCTCTGTCTGTGTCCCATTTCATAACCAAGTCTCCTTCTTGGAAAGTTATTTTTTTAGTCTTTTTGTCAAAGCTCATCTTGATTTGAGCTTGGTCCTTCTCCATTATTTTCATGGCTTGGTTCCTTAGCTCTTCTAGTTCCATAAGCTCAGATACCGACTTTCATGGTTGGAAGCTCAAAAACTCCAGCTTCTTGATAAGATCCAAGGCTGATAACTCGATGGATATTGATAGTCGTGCTTCCTTTCCATAAACCAACTTGAAAGAGGAATAACCAGTTGACCTCTTGGGAGTGATTTTATCACCCACAAGGTTGATTTTAATTTGGTATGCCAAGTCCTTTGATTTTCATCAAGACTTCTTCTTATGATTCTTAGCAAGTTCTTGTTCGTGGACTTTACTTGCCTATTTTCCGGGGTAGTAAGTGGAAGAAGTGTTCAAGTAGATGTCATTTCTAACAACCCAACTAGATATCTTTGCTCCAAGAAAAGCTAAGGCATTATCTAATATTATAGTGGAAGGGATACCAAACCTTGTTGCAATACCTTCATAGAAATCTAGATTGTTAGACTCATTTGCCTCTTTAAGTGCCACTGCTTCTATCCACTTAGTGAAGTAGTATGTGGTTGTAAGAATCCATTTGTGACCTAGGTTGGAACTTGGATTGATCACCCCAATAAAATCCATCCCCCATTGCATGAAAGGTTGTTTAACTAAGATAGGATGGAGTGGGAGGGTTGCTAGCTTCTCTTTACCTGTGAAGAAGGCACACTTCTTGCATTTCTTGATCCATGAGTAACAATCATTGAAAAGATTAGGCCAGTAATAACTAGCCCTCATGATTCTAATAGTTGTTGCTTGTAGGGCAAAATGACCACCCGCCTCTCTATCATGAAAATCGTGTAATATCATCTCTATCCGATTCGCCTTGATGCACCTTAGGAGGACACCATTCACATCCCTTTTGAAAAAAATATTATCTACAAGCACATATGGGATGCAATGAAGTCTGAAATACCTCCTTTTGGATTTACTCATTCATTGAGGAATTTGTGTTGAGTTGTGGAGCTCAATTACTTCAGGTTAGCATGCAATATGAAACTTGCAGGAAAATATAAGAACCATATCGGTTAAGGAGGGACCGACATCGTCAGTAAGGAGGAACTAACATCAGTTAGGGATAACCGACGTTAGTTACCTATGCATGGGTGTTTTAATTAGCTCACAGAATTAGATCTAATTTTAGAATTAAAGCATAAAAGCTAGGGTTTAGAAGTAAGAATTGAATGAGTTGATGATTATTGTGAGAATAATTGTGAGAGAGATAATTCTTGGAGAAAAAGAAAAATCTTGAGAGAGAGAAAGTATTGTACATCCGAGAGGTGTGGAAGATTGTAAATTTACAATTGTATATCTTATGAAAGCTTTGGATAATAAATTGATTTGTTTTTTGGTGGATGTAGCCCACACTAGGTGAACAGTGTTAAATGCTGGTGTTGATTTATATCTCTTGTTGTGTATATTTCTTTTAGTAGAATATCCACTTTTATTGCATGTATGTTTAAACCTCGATATATTATCCGGACAACCTTGTGCTAACCCCAACAACTAGTATCATAATTTTTTTGAGGGTTTTATGTGTTGAAATATTTATCGACAGAGGGTTTTCGATTGAGTGTGAGCTACAACAATGGCGTAAGAAAATAAATACAAGGTAAAGAAGTTTGATGGCTGAAATTATCAATTATGGAAAATGTAGATTGAGGATTATTTGTATCAAAGAGATTTGTACTTCTACCGTGACGAAAAGTTTAGACCTACGAAGATGACTGATGAAGAATAGAAGATTCTTAACAGAAAGGCTTTGGGATCTATAATATTGAGCATGACAACATCTCGTGGCTTCTAATATTACAGGCGACATATACAAGAAAGTTAATAAAATCTCTTGCTAATTTATATGAAAAACCTAGTTCTTCAAATAAAGTTTATTTGATGAAGAAACTATTTAGTTCTAAGATGCATGAAGGTGGATATGCATCTAGTCATTTGAATGATTTCCGATCTATTGTAAATCAGTTAAAATATGTTGATATTTCGTTTGATGATGAAGTGAAAACACTTTTATTCTTATGTTCTTTGTTTGATAATTGAGATAAGTTGGTAATGGTTGTTAGTAATACAATGTTTGCTAATAATATTTTGAAGTTTGATGATGTGGTCAAGATATAATCTTGAATGAAGAAATTCACAGAAAAAGTACATATGAATCATTATCCGGGAATGATTTAAATATGGAAAGCAGAGGCATGCGTAGGAGAGATCCAAGAGTAATAATAATGGGAAATTAAAATCAAGGGATGACAGATCTAAATCCATAGGTAAGGGAATTACTCGTTGGAAATGTGAAAAGAAAGGACATGCAAAGAAAGATTGTTGGTCAAAGGATAAAGAGAATCAACATCTAGACAAAGGTAAAGAGTCAAATATTGCAACATAGGTAATGCAAGATGCTCTTATTCTTTCTTTGGATAATAGAATAGAATCATATGTTTTAGATCCAGGAGCTTCTTTCCATGTAACCCTTAATAAGGGTTATTTCGAAATTATGTCCAAGGTAATTTTGGACATGTTTATTTGGGTGATGATGAACCTTGCAGATATCTTGGTAAAGGGGAAGTTTATATAAAATAACATAATAGAAATATATGGGTATTGAAATATGTGAGGCATGTGTCAAGCCTCAAGAGGAATCTTATTTCTGCAGGAAAACTAGGTGAAGCTGGTTGCATGGTTACAATCACAATAGACTCTTGGAAAGTCACCAAGGGTGCTTTTGTTGTGGCAAGAGGTAAGAATGTATGAACGTTATATTTATCTACTTGTGTTATTGATTCTTTTTCTCGTGTTATCTACTTCGATTTAGATGTATGCATGTGGCATAATCAGTTGCGCCATATGAGTAAAAAAGAAGTGCATATCTTAAAGGGTAAGGGTAAGTTATCGATTTGAAAGATTTAGATCTTGATTTCTATGAGCATTGTATCTTTGGAAAGAAAAAGAGAGTGAGATTTCTCAAAGTTGGAGCAACAAAGGAGGAGCAGAATCGAGCTTGTACACTCGGATGTATGGGGACCAACTTAGGTAGCTTTTTATGGAAAATCCTAATATTATGATACTTTCATTGATGATGCTACAAGAAATGTATGAGTTTATTGTATTAAACTTAAATTTGATGTTTTTAAGACTTTTAAAGATGGAAAGTCCTTATTGAGAATGAATCAAATTCAAAGTTAAAGTGTCTTAGATCTGACAATGGTGGTGAATACTATAACAAGAATTTCAATGATTATTGTTCATTGAATGAAATACATAGAGAAAGGATAGTTCCAAGAACACCACAAGAGAATGGTGTTGCAGAAAGAATGAACATGACAATCATAGAATGTGCTAGAAGTATGAGGATACATGTTAGATTGCCCTTGCAGTTTTGGGTAGAAATAGTTAATACAATGGTTTATTTGATTAACAGTGGGGTCCTTCAAGTTCATTAAATGGAGGAATACCGGAGGAAGTTTGGACCAAAAATAGGTAGATCTTTATTTTCTTAAAGTTTTGGTTCGAAGTTTTTGTGCATATTGATAAGGAAAATAAGAAAAAGTTGGATGTAAAATCTAAGAGATGCACTTTCATTGGTTATGGATATGGTGATTTCGATTACGTTTTTGGGATTTAGAGAATTATAAAATTATTAGGATTCTTGATATTGAATAAAATGAAAAGAGAATGTACATGGATCAAATTCTAGTACCCAAGGACAAACCGGTTGAGAAGTTTGTGAATGAAAATGAACTCTCAAATTTTAAAATAATACCGATAGGGTTACACAGTAACCGGTATTGGTTAACCCTTGACTGACATCGGTCGAAAACCAAGATTGGTTACGTAAGAGCCAAACCGGTATTGGTCAATGTCATATTTGGATACAAATGTCCAAGAGGCCCAAAATGAGCTTTCGGTACCCCAAAATTCTGTGAGAAGGTCACAAAGGGTAAGTAAACCTCCAAAAAGATTTACACCTTTATTTTATTTATTATTGACTGATAGTGGTGAACCAAAAAGTTTTGAAGAAGCAATGCAAGATAAGACCCACACGTAGTGGGAGCATGACATGGATGAAGAGATGGACTCCTTGGAACATAACCAAACTTGGGATTTGGTTAAGATGCTAGTAGGTAAGAGGACATTGCATGAACAAATGAGTTTACATGATTAAGGAAGAAGAGAGAGGATATAAAAGGTACAAGGAAAGACTTGTAGTAAAGGGATTAGCACAGAAAAATAGGTATTGACTTTTGTGTAATATTTTCTCCTATTATAAAGATATTTTCTATTCGTGTTTGTATTGAGTTTAGTTGAAGTAGAGGATTTGTATTTAGATAAACTAGATGTGAAGATGACTTTCATTCATGGTGATTTGGATGAAGAGATTTATGTGCAACATTTGTTTGGGTATGAAGTCAAGTGTAAGGAGAAATTAGTGTGCGGGGTGAAAAAGAGCTTATATGGGCTCAAGCGAGTTCCAAAGCAATAGTACATGATATTTGATAGTTTCATGCATGAGCATGGTTATTTAAGATGTGAATATGACCATTGTATTTAATTCAAGAAGCTTGAAAATGAGAGCTATATTATTTTTTACCGTATGTGGATGATATGCTTATTGCAGATCTAGTATGTAGAACATTGGTAAGCTTAAGGGCAAGCTAGCTCACGCATTTGCTATGAAGGATTTATGAGCTGCAAAAAAAATCCTTGGCATGCAAATACACAGAGATAAGAATAAGAAATTGTATTTGTTTCGGGGTCTTATATCAATAAGGTGTTGGAAAGGTTTAACATGCAAGATTCAAAACCTGTAAGTACACCTATGGCAAGACACTTCAAATTGAGAAAAGATCAGTGTCCTTCATCACATGAGGAGGTCAAATACATGACACAAGTACCATATGCTTCAGCAGTTGGGAGTCTCATGTATGTTATGGTTTGTACCAAACCAGACATTACATATGCAAAGGGGGAGTTGTGAGTAGATTTATGCCAATCCGGTAAAAAGTATTAGAAAGCAATCCAATGAATACTCGGATATTTGAGAGGGACATCTAACATGTAGTTATGCTATGGAGGTTTGGATATTTCTTTATGTGGCTATGTTGATTCGAGTTATGGTTAAAGATCTAGATGGTAGGAGGAGCACTACTGGATATATTTTCACAAGAGGCGGACAACAATTAGTTGGGTTTTGAGATTACGAAGGTTGTGGCTTTGTCTACTACGAGGCAGGTAGAGTATGTTGTAGCTATAGAGGCTAGCAAGGAAATGATATGGATGAGAAGGTTCATGGAAGAATTGGGAAATGAGCAAGACGATTGCAAATTGTTCACCGACAATCGAGTGCAATTCATTTAAGAAAGAAATCAATGTTTCATTCTAGAATGAAACACATTCATTGATGTATCACTTCATACGACAAGTATTATTGCATGTCCAGATGAAACTAGAGAAGATTCATACGAGTGAAAACCTTGTGGATATGCTAATGAAGCCATTAGCAAAGGAGAAGTTGGAGCTATACTCCACTTCTGTTGGTCTTCGAGTTTGAGACTTGAAGAGGAAGAAACAAAGCTAAGGAAGGATCTAAGAATGATGTTGTACAAGTATAGTGCAATAATTTATCTCCAAGTGGGATATTGTTGAGTTGTGGAGCTCAATTACTTCAGTGTTAGCATGCAATATGAAATTTGCAAGAAAATACAAGATGAACTAACATCGATTAAGGAGGGACGGACATCACCACCTATGACCGACATCTATTAGGCAAGGAGGAACCAACATCGCTTAGGGATTGTTAGGAATATATTTAGTGCTCCATTAATATTTATCATTGAATATTTACTTAGAGGTAAATATCTCATGTGTAATGTAAATGCTAATGTGAGTTGTTCAATAAACAACTCATATAACAATATTAGTTTGGGTGAGTTTTAATGGCTCACGTATGTAGGTGATGAGAGATTTATGGGAGTGTTGTTGAACAACCTCCTTATTTTTAGGAATGCATATTCCTATATATGTGTAATCCTATGATATGAATGAGCATCAAGCATTATTGAATATCAATACATACGCTTATTGTTGTGTAAATCATTGTTGTACCATCATTTGGTATCAGAGTAATTGATCTATGAGATCGAAAAATGCTTTTATTCGGGGGCAACTTTAATTCTTGGTTGTCCTGTTAATGATTTTTTATTTGCAGTGAAAAAGAGTTGTTTTTGGTAGAATTAGAAAAGCTTTTTACAACATTTTATCATTGCAAAAACAAAAGGGTTTGTTTTTTCTTTACTAGCGCTTCAGCCCACGCATCTACCGAGAGACAAGGATTTGAATCTGCTCCATTTGCTTACTCTTCCAGAGCATTCTCAGCACCATAGAACAATAAAATATAATCGACGTCTTCTATGATTAATTCTAGATCACTCAAACACAAGAGTTGGAGTGTAATATGGACATCTAGTCTCTATTTTGCATATCTACAAAGCATTGTATCTGTCATTTCAATGCACGCTGCAACACTAATTTTTGTCCATGCTAGTTAATAACGATGTAGCTTTTATTATGTGGAGTTCATATCTTTGTGCAGATCAGAACTAGCTGGCTAGAAGCTCTAATCATTCGTAGTATCTCTGTCAACAGGTTTTACATGCATTTGAATGGTTCGTATGCAAATTCTGTCCATTGAATTCTTGCACTCTATTCAACATTGGACATGGGATTCAAAGTGAAATCGAATTGGGAATGGGCCCTGGTAAATCAGATTACATATGATCGAAGGATGTGAAATTCAAGGCATTAAATACATGTGCTTATGATACTTCCTTTGCAGTTCGGTGCTCGCATGCTCGTGGTCAACTTGGGATTGACATCTCTCAGTAAACTCGCAATTATAGGGTGATTATAATTAAAATATAGTGTTATTGTTAAAAATGTATCACCGATGTCAAGAGTTATTCATAAGTTGTGAAGTTATTTTCAATTTTGTATTCATTATGTATTAAAAAGTAATCTTTAATTACTTTTTAGTTGTCTAGTCAAATAGTGTTTCATTGTAAGTCGATAGTATATGTAGTAGTCCATATTGGTTTCGGATAAGTCGAAGTCATTTTGTATTATTATAGTCAAAATGAGTCATTGTAAAAGTCTAAAAATAAAATAAAAAAATTGCCTCACGGATGCATTTTCGGTGTTACCCGACATTCGAAAAATAAAGTGTTTCACATTGCGGGAGGGAAGAAAAGAATAATTACAATGTGGAAACAGTTGAGTGACATGATCATATTTGTTGAGTAAGCAACATCATTCACTGGAGGTAGGAGGAATCAAAGGTTGGAGGTCATTCAATGACCTCTCATCGATTATGCAACGACGGGACCACATACCAATTTTGGTGACATGTGTGTGTGAAATTTGATTTTAGTGCTTCCAGTGTGGTAGAATTTGTAGTTTTCAATAATTGGAAACTTCACATTGAGGGGGGAACATGATCCAATGTTCTATTTCCATTATGTCAGCTTTTTCTATGTATGTATGAGCAACATATTTCAACAAAATTTCCTATGTTATTCCCTGCAGTGAGATGTGATGAGGGCTAATAATAAGTACTTAGGATATCATGATGTGGTTGTAGGTACACCACTTGAAAACCTTCATTTGTGGTTTGTGGTAAACCAATAGCAAACCACCATTCTTGGTTGTTGGTAATTCATTCGCAAAACCATCACTTTGTGGTTTGTGGTACACTAATTGCAAAACCACCATTCTCAGCTTTTGGTCAACCATTTGTAAAACCATCCTTGAGGTTTGTGATCATCCTGTGAAAATCACTAGATCATGAGCAGGTGCAAGTACAAGGCAAGTTTTTCCCATGTTCGCACTAAGGGGGAATGTTAGGAATATATTTAGTGCTCCATTAATATTTATTATTGAATATTTACTTAGAGGTAAATATATGTGTGTAATGTAAATGTTAATGTGAGTTGTTTGATAAACAACTCATATAACAATATTAGTTTGGGTGAATTTTAATAGCTCACGTATGTAGGTGTTGAGAGAGAGATTTATGGGAGTGTTGTTGAACAACCTCCTTATTTTTAGGAATGCATATTCCTATATATGTGTAATCCTATGATATGGATGAACATCAAGCATTATTGAATATTAATACATAGAATTATTGTTGTGTAAATATGTTGCTTTGTACCATCGTGATAATCGACGTCGATTACACCATGCGTGGGTGTTTTAATTAACTCATGGGAATTAGATCTAATTTTAGAATTAAATCAGATATATTGATTGTAATTACATGGCTAAGTGCCCTAAGTTTGTATATGTCTATATAAGCATAAAAGCCGTGGTTTAGAAGTAAGAATTGAATGAGGTAATTATTGTGAGAGAGAGAATTCTTAGAGAAGAAGGAAAAACTTGAGAGAAAGAAAGTATTATACATCTGAGAGGTGTGGAAGATTGTAGATCTTCAATTTTATATCTCGTGAAAGATTTGGATAATAGATTGGCTTATTTCTTGGTGGATGTAGGCCACACTGGGTGAACTAAGTAAAATCTGGCGTTGATTTATATCTCTTGTTGTGTATATTCTTCTAGTGGAATATCCATTTTTATTGCATGTATGCTTAGACATGATATATTATCTGTACAAACTTGTGCTAACCCCAACACTTTGAACCATTTGAAGGAAGTATACAATATCCCAATTTTAGCAAGGAATGGGTATACCACCAGAGCTTTTTCTTGATTATCTTGTAACAACATAACAACTTATACCTCATCTCCTTATTCAACATGCTCAAGGTTAGAAGCCAATTATTCACATAACCCTTTTCCCCTAACTAATTTAGTCACATTTATATCAATATCATACTCCATGACCTTGGTTATCCAACCATATCTCTTTTCATTAAGGTCCTTGTTCAAAATAAAATCTTTTATATCAGCATGTGAAACTAATAGATGAATTCTATTATTTGACACTAGATTCCTGAATTTATTTAAATTTCTAATCACAGTAAGGACATGTTTCTCAATGAATGAATATCTCACCTCATAATCCTGAAGGCCTTCGATGAAGAATGCAATAGGTTGCTCCAGTCTTTCTTGATTTAGTTGTACTAGTATGATAGATATTGCATATGTGCTTCCAAAAGTGTATAAAATATAGTCCTTCGAGAAATATGGATTTATGAGGGTTGGAGCCTGTATAATGGCATGCTTTATGGCTTCAAATATTTATTTTTCTTTAGCAATCCATTTTAAAACCATGGTATTTTTCAACATCAATGTCAATGGCTTGACAAGATGCGAAAAGTTAGGAACAAACCTCCTAACAAAGTTAATTTTCCCCAAAAAGCTTTAGAGAGTTTTCTTGTGACTTGGAAATGGAAATGCTCAAATAAATTCTACCCTTTATGAATCAATTACCAACCCATCCTTAGACACAATGTGGCCTAAGAGCTTGCCTTCATGAGCTGGGAATAAACACTTCTTCAGATTCAAAGACACTTCGAATCTCCTAAATCTTTGGAACACTTGTCTAAGGTAAAAAAAAGTGATCTTTGCATCCTCGGAGAACATTGTAATGTCATCTAGGTACACAAGAATTATTTTGTTGATCAGCCCTTTGAATGCCATGTCCATAGCTCTTTAGAATGTGGCTCTAGCTTTTGACAACCCAAATGACATTTTCCTATAGGCGCCCCCTTTGTAGTGAAGGTTGACTTGAACCGATCATCTTCTTTGACCACTATCTAATTATAACCTGAGTAGCCATCTAGTAATGAAAACCTTTCCGAATCGGCTACAATTTGTAAAATATGCTCCATTGAAGGGAGTGGATAATGGTCTTTGAGTAATGTTCTATTTAGGTCCCAAAAATCCACACACAGGTTGATCTCTCCATTTCTCTTTCTCACCGGCACCGAATTTTCAACCCAACTTGAATGCTTGATTAGAAAGATGATGCTTGAATCTACCAACTTATTCAATTCTTTTCTCATGAGAGGTTCGATGTGAGGATTCACCGACCTTTATTTATGTTTGATAGGCTTGGATAATGGATCCAACTCAATAGTATGATGTGCCAATTTTGGATCAAGCCTCTAAAATCCTCATAGCTCCAAGTGAAGACATATGGAAATTTTTGGCAAAGTTGTATAAATTCATATTTTTCCCGTTGAGTGCTCACTTTTCCAATTTGAAGTGTTTTACCCTCTCCTAATTAAATGGGCTTTGAATCCACTCCTTTGACCTAAAAATCTACCTTTTCCTTCCCGAATTGATCATTGGGATTGAATATTGATTCAAGAGTCACTAGCCCCTTTGGCAACTTATTTGTCCTTAGCCATACTACTTGATCACCATATTATTGCTCTAACTTGCCTTGATTCTTTGCCGAGAACTCAACTTCTTCTTGAGAAAACTTATGATCTGTTGATCGCTTTCAAATACTTGCCACTCGTGATTGCACTGGAACAACCGACCTTACAATCAATCTGATGTGAGGCTGAGTTTGATCTCTCTTTATATTGTCAACAACATCAAACACTGCCCCTACTGCTACAAGTTTGTCCACAACCTCATTCTTCTTCCTTGGTATGGCCTCAATGTTGAATGTTTCAAAGTCTTTGATGAGATCCCATACTCGATGTTTGTAGCTCTTTCGAAGATCATTCTTAGCTGCATGAGACCCTCTAACTTGCTTTACTATCACCTCACAAATCTAAAAAACTTGCAAGTTCTTAATGTCTTTCTTTCTTTCCCAATGTAATCCATGAACCAGAGCTTCATATCCAGTTGTGTTATTTGAACAAGCAAACTGAAAATAGAAAGTTGAGTATTACTTTATACTTTGCGGTGACACAAGCATTGTTCCTCCTCCAACACCTTGTCTACTCCTTGAGCCATTGAAGAATAACTGTCATACTTCATTGTCATATTTTTCCTCTGATTTGTTGGTGCTAGGGAGAAGTGAATTCTCTTCATGCAAACAATAAATTCCAAGCTCAACTTCCTCCATTTCCTTGTATGGATCAAAGCTATGTTTCTTGTTTTCCCATTCATCAAGAGTCAATTCCAGAATGCCTCCAACCTTGGTATTTGTTTATGGACTGCTTGGGTAATCTTCTTGATCAAAGGCTGAACAGTTGTCATTGATTGGACTTGGTACATATGGCTCAATATGAAAGTTTGCAATAGGCTCAGATATGATTGTAGCCTTAGCTCCATACCTCATTGTAAATAGTATATGTGACCAATCGACAAATAAGTACCCACCAATTTTAGTTCTGAAGTCTCTTGACAAACACAATGCAAAGAGTGGTGGCAAGTCAATCACCGATACATCTTGCAACACTGTGACATTAGGGCATGCATGTAGTGTGAGGCTCAATCCTTTAATCACACCAAAATTGTCATTGTGCCCCATCTAATTACACTACACCTCTAGAAATGGCTTCATACTTAATGCCCAACTGATCAACTATTTTTTTGGGCATCACTAAGTTGCTTTCCCCGAGTCAATCATGCAGCTTGTGTACTAGATTGTTCCCAATGATCATAAATATATAGAATGTAGGAGGCTTCATAATTTTACCTTGTTAACCTCCTTCTTGTTAAGCTACATTTGTTAACACCTTCCCTTGACCTTTAGATGGGTCATTTGATATGAACCAATTTGTCATGGCTACTTGTAATAGATCCCTTTGACGTAGGATTGCCAAAGATTCCTAAATAGAGATGTTGACATTTATTTTCTTCATCTGCTCTATGATATTAAAAGGATATGGGTTGTCTTTTTTGTCCCTTGCTTGGTATAACTTTCTCTTGAGCATGAGCCGATACCACTAGTACATGAGCTGGTTTAGAAGGTGGCTTGGGCTGATTTTACACACTTGGAGATGTATTTGAATTGTTGAATCCTTATAGGGGAATCAAAGGCTGAGAAGCACTTAGATTAGATGATTGCCCTTCCTCTAAATTCCTCTTTTTAGACCTTGTGTTGGCTGCTACCCCCTGAGAAGGAGATTGATTTATACCACAAAAATCCTCTGCTTTCTAGTTCACAAGTGTGGTTTCACTTGAAGGTGCCTCTTGAGTAGTTATTTGCTGCTGATTTTCTTCTTGGCTTGTCTCTTGAGGCACACCAACAATTTGTACCATCAAGGCCTGGTTTAGCATACCATTGAAACATGCTACCTGATTATGGGGTTGACCACAAGGAAAGCACCACTAATATTCTTGGGCAATGATGTTTTGGGCTGAAACCAAGGCTTGGGATATTGAAGGTGTATTAGGATTGTATGGCTGAAATGGCCTAACAAATGGGGGTTGTCCTTGGTTTTGTTTGCACTTTAGATATGAGGTCTATTAGGCTGATCTGGAGGTGACTTGGTTGGGCTTGAGTCTAGTAAGGTTTGAAATTTTGGGCTGTCACCTCTTGAGGGTCACCGGCTCGTTCCTAGGCTTTGTAATTGCTTCATAACTTCTTGGAGTTCAATTGAAGCACTAGAAGAAGAGGTGGAAGCCTCGTTGGAACTCTGATTTCTAGGGGAAAGAATAGGGGCTAATGTAGGAGCTTGAATAGGGTATGAATTCCCCATATCCGGATAGAGAGGCATAGGCGGCCTAGGTGCAAGTTTTTCAGCTTGAATGAGGCAATTTTCAGCTCTAATGGCTATGACATAAGCTCCTGGTAAGGTTATCCCTCCCATAGATTGCATCATTACATACATATAAGAATTTAAAACTTTAAGGAAATAGAGAAATGCACCTTTAGTAGCTGGTCTTACTGCAATTGGGATCCTATCCCATGTTCTTTGGAATTTGAAGTTGAAGTTAGTGATATGCTCATTTGGTGACCTCTTAATTGTAGTTAGCTGCTCTAAAAGAGATAAATTGTCCACCCTTTCTCTCGAATCGGTCACAAAGAGTTGTGCATAACCGATCCCAATTTTGGATTGACCTCGCTTGAAGCTTTTGAACCACTCGTAAAGCTTTTCCTTTGAGAGAAGAGGTAAGAAGTTTCATTGCTGCGATCTATTTTAATAATCTCATGTATGACACAAACATTGACAATGTTTTGAATATGATCAATTGGTGTTGTGTGATTCTCTCCATTAAAGAATGAAATGTTCTTCAATGCTGCCATCAGTAACTAGATTCTCGCATTGAGGGCAAGTGGACTGATCCCCATGAAATTCACAAAGGGATTTGGTGGTGGTTGATTCAGTGGTGGTTGATGTGCCATCCTGATCGGCCTAAGAACCCTAGTTGATTAGGGAAATGGTCTACCACGTGGAGGTGTAGACAAAGTTCTGCTGGGTGGAGATGGCAATCTTTGGGCTCCTCTGCCTCTCCTTCCTTTGCTTGGAGATAGCTGCAAGTATTCAAATACATCTTCCTCTCTAGTTCTTGACCTTGTTTGAATTCTTCTCATAAGTTGAGACATTTACTTGCTAAAACTAGCTGATTTCCTTATTAGAGTTGCTACAAATTCTTTGAAGTCTAGAAGTTCACCAAGACACACACCCAATCTTGGTAAACATGGAAGTATTGACTTTTGTCCCATCGGTAGTGCAAAACTATTATGTTGAAAAATTATCACCCTAGGATTTGCACATTACAAAACCCTACTTTTGACTAACATGGGATTGTCTCAAGGTGTGGGACCCTTGTGATTGAGACAAACCTCTAGAGAAGGATAGTTCTTGACCTATTCTAATGCTAACCTACTCCTAAACTACCAATTCCAAGGGACCGAGAGAGAGAGAAATACATAAAATGTAAATCCTAAACTAAGGGAGGCGATAGCACCAAAACAAGACTAGAGAGATTCCCGGTGAGTGAAAATGGAAGGAAATGAGGTAGAAAATGGCAGACAAAGTGCCATAGTTCAAAGAACACACTCAAACCTCCAATTTCATGGAGCACGACAAATTTAAATATTGCAAAAGAATATAACATGCACCATATACCTGAAAATGCAATGAAAGGCGAAAGCCATAATACAACTCAAGCTAGGGAAATAAAAGCCACAAAACGCCAATTTTATTGCTTAAAATGATGCATAATCCATTACAATATAGGCACAAGGAAAAAATCCTTTACAAAATGCATAAATTCGAGGCCTACAACTCACAAAGAGTGTTGGAACTATTTTGGCAGAGTTCCTTTACATTCCAGAATGTCTCCCCTTCAAATGAGGGGGAAAATTACATATATAGAGAAAGGGAAACTACCAACCGATAGTCTTCATTAATTTCTTGAATGGAGCTATGGGTGACCATACCTCAATAATCCAGTTGTTAAGCTACCTTGTATGATGCCATTAATGTCAGACTATATCTTAAACTCCTTGTTCACGACCGACAAGAACCACCAGCTAACACCCGATAAGAATGGGGAGAGTCACCATTGACGAGGAATGATTGTCGCACGACAAGAAGAAATGATGTCGCATGATAGTGAGGGAAGGTTGACGCACGTCAAGATGGAATGTTCTCGTGCGAAAACAAAGGGGCATGACCGGGAAGGAGGGACGACGTATGAAAAGGGGAAAGATTGTCGCATGACAACAAGGAATGTTGTCGCGCGACAGAAGAAAGTGGTGATGCACGCCAAGAAGTGGCGATTGACGCGCGTCAAGAGAATGGTTTTCTTGCATCAACATGAAGTCGTTGACACGTGACTGAGACGACATCTACACACAACAAGGGGAAGGTGGATTACACATGGTTGATGCATGTCAACAAAGTGTTGTTGACACACGATAGGAAAATGGGTAACGCATGACAGAAAATGATTGACGCATGACAGGAAATGGTGCCCCAAACTTCACCGTGGTTAACTATCAATGCTTTGAGACCAGTAGCTGTCCATTTTGTAGGGGTGCAAAATATGGATGACAGATGCCACACTCCCAACCTCGCTTCATAGCTCACAGACGCATGAGCATCAAATCTCCATTTAGGAATCCAAAAATCTGAAACTCAAATATATAAAATAAATTAAAAACAAAAACAATAAAGCTTATTGCTGTAGATAAATATTTTTTTCCCTATGCTTTGAGAGCCACAAGATGGCGATTTCTCATTTTGCATGGATCTAGTTAACACATAATGGAAGCATATATTGCATTAAGAGAAGTTAGATGCATGTTCAATTTGGTTCACATAAATTGCCAACGTGGATTTATATGTGTTTAAAGATCTCATGCACAAGGATCACAAATCATATTCATACGGATCACAGATCCCACTCACATGAATCACAAATCACGGATTTGTCTTTTTGAAAATATTGCATGTGACGGAGTTGTGCATGTCATCGTGGAATCTTTAGTGGGTTAGGTGTCATATTTATTTTCTTTGTTTACATATGTGTATTTGGGACGAAGTACTATTAGTATTGTTCACTCATACCTATGTCCGAAATAGCAAGATTGGCAAGATTTCTCAGCCTTTTGTTAGGTAATCTGCCAATTCATCACTATTTGGTATAATAGTTATTCTAAATAGTCTAGAAGTGTAGAGGCGGATCTTTATTGTGGTAAAATTTCATATACCAAACTTGGTTTTTCCTAATTATTTAGTTAATATACTTTCAATAAAAAAATCTATTGTGCCATTGATGTGTCATGCACTAGATATTTTGGTGTATTGTATGTATCTCATGTTGTATGCATCTCAATTCCACTAAAAATTTAAAAACAAATATGTATATATTAAAAGCATATACTATTTGAATGCCCTTGCTAGCAACCAAAATTAAATGAGTGATTAAATTGTTACTAAGAGCATTCATTCCTTTTAAAATATAATACGATTAGTTATGGTAAAATGTTAATTTTTAAAATTTGAAAAAAATAAAAATACAAAAAGTAATTGTGGATAAATTTGTAATCTTCTCTTTGTAGTATTTACATAAATTTATAAATTTACATCTTTTTCATTATTAATTCAAAATTTTATCAATTTATAAATTAATAAGTTCATTCTTTATAAATTAATATTCTACTTTAATATTAATATTAAAAAAATTAATATAATTTTTATATTAAAAAGAGAATACTAGAATCCTTTTAAATATGGCTATTAATAAATATTAACATTTTAAATGGTTTTCATGTCTTTTTTAATATAATGAAAGTGAATTCTCCAAACTAGAAATATATGGAGTTATTTACTAGATTAATATAGGTGACTAGTCATCTTTTGATATAAATATCGCTTATCTTAACTTTGTTTGTTATATACCTCGTCCAATATATGACTATTGTGATTGTTATTCACATTACAATTTACAAGGTTTTGTTTGTGACTCTTATTCTTCTTTTAGTTATTATGTAAACAATTCTACAAATGAAAAGCAATTAGAAAAATTAAATACACAAGAGATAGAAAATTTTATACTCGAATTAGGAACACATCACAAACATATACACATTCACATTTAGGGTGATTACAATTAGGGTCCTAATGACATGATGTCATACAAAACTAGCATAAAAGGTGGGGAGTACTTGTTATTGTCTAGGCATGTCAATTGAACATATAATGAGAAGGTCAAAAGCATGTTTCTATCTCACTATAATTATATGTGAGAGCCAAAGAGTGTAGTTATAGTTAGGATTATTAATGATAGAATGCCTTGGGCCATGCATCATTTTTTACATAACCACATCATGGAATACAACAAAAACATTACAAAAAGAAGTAATTTGATAAATAACACTCTTTTGAATTACATCGAAAATCAACAACAAAGATATCATGGCTAAAACATTGATAATTGTCACTACATATTTTTTTGACTTAATGATGTTAGTGATCCTAGTGAAAAGATGCCTTAGATTGTATATAGTTAATAAAATCATGTTAATACAAAAACACCAAATTGAGACATTACTAACAACAAATTTATGTCAAAGTGACATGGTTGAATTGGTTAAGATCTTAATTCATCGCATGCAAACCATCACACATGTAATGCTACAACAATATTTTATGTAATGTTGAGTTTACACACTATTGTAATATGTTTTTGTATTCTTAAAATGTACTAGAAGTCTAAATATTGAGTGGCATTTCCACTATTTTTTATACACAATTCAAGCACTATTTAATGTGGCATCTCCACATAGTGCTATTATAAATTATATTATTTTTTAAATTTATGTCAAAAAAATATAAATCTGATAGATATTATTTACATTATATTTCTAAAAATTCAAAGAAAAGTGGATTTTCCACAATGAATGTTAATAAATGTGGATTTTCTACAAGTTTTTATAAGTATATTAAAATTGTGGAATATCTACACAACTTACAAAATATATTTTGAAATTATTATAGAGATGCCACAAATATTCTACAATTCTCTTAACTTGTAGAAATTTTACAGAATAATTGTGGTAAAAAAGGTTGTTTGTTGTAGTGTTTAATGTGTATTGATACTGTGGAGTTGAGTATCACTCAAACAAACTTCATGACAAGGTAATCTTTCCATATACAATTATGGTATGTGCAATAATATGTTCATATACTTGGTAAAGGGTTGGTAATGCCCATATTCACATGCAAGGGATTGGGTATTTTCTTCTTTAAGAAAAAATGTGAAAGACATGATAATAGTTCTTTGTGTGAAATCTCGGGTTTAGAGGTGAATTTCATCAAAAGATATAATTCTAGGAAAACTCTCTCGGGCATGTACATTGTGAAGTTAGGGTTTCTAGAGAGAATTTTGAATATCTTATAACCACACCATTAGAATTAAGTGAAACTTTTATGGAAGACCTGTTAGGGTGTTTATTAGGTGTTGGGAAAGGAATTAAGTCAAAAGGAGCTATTTCACAGAGATATAGAAGACAGGTTAGCAAAGTGACAATCAACATAGTTGAAAGCCTAATTGTAAAGGCATAATAACAAAGATATTAAGGGTTGAAAGTGGAGTCGACCTTGAAATTTGGTGCATATAGAGAAGATCATAATGGGTGTTGGTTAATTTTTTTCTTCACACCTTCAATTCTCCTGCAAAAAGGGATTTGATAGAGTTTAGAAACATGTTAGTAGGAGAATTGTGTGAGTAGAGAATAACAAAGTGGATTTATAGGGGCAAAGAAAGGAGTTAGGGTTTGAAAACTTCCAGACATTTTATGGGCCCTAAAAGGTATTTGAAAATGTTCGTGTTTCATTTTGGGTATGCATAAATGAGTTCAACCATGAGTGGAGCGGGGTATTAATTTCTAAGACCACAACTAGGGCAATTTTTAGTCAATTCTTGAATGGAAGGATAAATCTTGCTTTCTAAACACTTTAAGGGTTATGATAACCTTGTGAGAAAGGAGACAAAGAGTGGATAAGTCTTAGATGCAAAAGCAAAAACTTTATTTATTGGAAGTTCAAATCACTAAGAATGATAATGAAGGAAATGGGAGGTATGGTGAGTAATTTTGACTAGTTCATCAAATTAGCTTATCTTGATAGGTATATTGGGGTTGTAAGAGGTTAGAAAAATAGAACTTAGTGATATTCGACGCTAGATTGCTTGAAGGACCAAATTTTTGATATTTATCCATTACCAAACCAAGAACTAAGCTATCCAAAATAGGGCATTTATACATATGACTCGAAACAAATTGTTCAAGGTGATGAAAGGTGTGGATCTCTACATCAATTGGTATAAGAGCTAGGGTTGTGATTTGAATGAAATTTTGAATTGTTAATTTCTAAAAAATGGTGAAGTTATGTGTGATTGTGAAAGTACTAAGTGAAGAAAAAGGTAAGGATGGAAAGAGAAGAACTTGTGATGGAGTTGGTGAAGCTGATAGGAAAGAAGGAGAGAGAAAGAAAATAGAAAGAAGCTTAGAATAAAAAAGAGGAGAAAAAAATACTAGAAGAATGGATGGAGAAAGAGATGAAGGCATTAAGAGAGGATGTACAAAAACTAGAAGAGATGTTAATGAAAGAAAGCTATAGATTGGAATTTGTGATGAAGAAAAGGGTCAAATGGCCTATAGAGTAGATTTCAAGAGAGATCAACCATAGCAGTTGAAAAATATCATCGGGAAGATGATGCAGGGAGCATCAAGGATGTTTGAAATGTGTGTCATGAGGTCTATTAGTAGAGTGATGTCATTTTCCTTCCAAATGTTTTTTTCAAATAACTAAGTGTATGTAAAAGGTAAAATTGGCATGTAATTGAGTAATTGGAGGAGTAAATAGTTTTTTTGTGTCAAAACAAGGCATTTATGCCAAGTCAAGAGGCTAAAGGTTAGTGTGGAATGAGTTTAGAGTTTTTATAACACCTCAGGCCTTGTTTAGTGGTGTGAGATAGAGTCAAGTTCAATTTTAGACTTTGTTGCATGTTAGTAGGAGTTGGTTTGGAATTAAGACTAGTTCAGGATTTCATTGTATAAGGGGATTATCACATGAGGGAGAGAAGAGAGAAATTGTAATCTGATGGAAAATGAACAATAATAGTGTGGTTGAAATTTTGTGTGATGATATTGTGAAATTGACATGTTTTCATGGTGTTTAGCTTCTCAATTTAGACCCCCCTATCCTCTAGTAGCAAGGTGATTTCTCATAGTCACGTATGGGTGCATTTTTCTTCCTTTCTGGTAAGAAATAGTCAAATAGCACGTGTTTGTGAGCTAGTAAAATTTTTTTGTAAGCTTTGAAAGTGAGGATTATCGATTTTATGAGCAATTTAGTGTTTTAGGGCCCAAACTAGGGCAAGTGATATATTTTTTTCTACCAAATGAAATTGGCTGAAATTTTTAGAAAATCTCTTTCCTATATAGATGCCCAACTCCACAAAATTTTAGATTCTAATTCCATGTGTAGGTCAAGATATTTATGATAGAAATTTCCAAGTCGTGTAGGAGAAAACATTGAACGGAGAACCATGGAAAATATGCAATTATGGTGAAATTTACATTAATCAAACTACCAATTCGGGTATGATGGAGAATCAAGGTATTTGGGAGGTTTTTAAAGTGTCTTTGAAGGAGTTTGAATTCATTTTATCCCTATTATAATTAGTTACTCTAATTTAAGCCTCAAACAAGACTGTTAAATCTTGTTTCTTCACATTGTTGTCTAAGGAACCTAAAACAAAGTTTATTTCATTTTGGTATCGAATCATGGTTGTGGACATGCTAGAATATTACTCAATTGAAGGTGTGTGAAGTGTGCTTAGTAGTCAAGACAGATTCAAGAACTCCATTTACCTAGGTTTCATGTCCTAATCCTATGTCAAACAAGGTAGACACTATGCATGTAGATGAAATGAGATTGATTGATCACTCCAATTCAACCTTGACATCATGAGATCATATGATCTAGTGGAGGTAGATAATAAATAATCTATATCAAGACAAGTTATGAAAAATAGAAAGAAAGATCATACACCAAAGTTCAAGTTGCTAAAATTCAAGTGAACTAAGCTAGAAGGGCATCAAAAGAAGAGAAGAAACTAAAGCAAATGAAGAACCATGCAAGAAAAATAGAGAAAGTAGAGATAAAATAAGTTTTGTGTGAGAGCTTATTGAGGATATATGAGAGTAATGAAGGTAAAACAACAACATATCAGCCCTTGAATAAGGTATGTGATCTATTTTTAATGCAAAATGAGGATTTATGTGAAGAAAGGAAGTTACATAGTCTATAAAATGATGAGAAAATGTGTGAAATGCATGTTGAAAGGAAGAAAATCAGTCTAGGGAGTATGATGATGCTAATGGCTATTAAGATATTCTTGTTGAAAGTTAGGAAAATAGGTACACAGGTACAAGAAAGTGAACCAAAGCAATTTGAGATGACATCTCAGAGGTATGATACAGATAAAGGAGGTGATGATGATGTCTTAAATGAGGATTTAGACATGTTTTTGCAGATTGAAGGAAAAAGGAGAAGTATAGTGCAAGAGAAAGCACTTGGAAAAGAAGAGGAAGAGAAAGATAGTGAAATGAGGGAAGAGAAAGAAGAAAGAAAGGATGAAGAAGCTCATGATGAAGAGCTCAAAGATTAAAAGTCCGTTTATGAGGATGATGAAAAAACAAAGATGAAGACTATGGGAAATTTATAGCCCACGTGAACAAAAAAAATGATGAAATTATATTGAGAAAAGTTTATGAAGAGGTGGAAAACCTCAAGAATCATGAAATATAATGCATTTTTGTTGTTTTTGTGTTTGATTTTGTAGAACAACTGATGAAGCTAATGAAAATGGAAGATATGAAGAATAAGCTTAAGATAAAAGGAAGCCATTTCAAAGAAAATTCCTATATAAAGACCCAACTATGGGATCTAGGTGGCCAAAGAATGAGCTAGGACGATAAGAGAATGGAAAGAAGACTCAAGATGTATGCAAAGAAGATGAATATAAGGTGATGTAAGCAAGTACATGGACATATTTTTCTCCTCTTAGGGAGTACGATGGAGGAATATCATTGGAAATCTACAAAAAGTACATTTTTCCTTGTTATGAATTCAAATTAAGTGTGTTAGAAGGTTTAGGTAGAGTTTAAGTTTTGAAAAAATCAAACTTATAGTTTTCCCTCCATTGTTGTAATTCAAATCCTAACCATGTAAAATCCAACTATATCTTGGAAAGAGGTAACACAGTGTTTTGATGATGGAAAGAGTGTTTGAGGAATCTAAATACAAGTTATAGAGCTAGTTAGAATGACTAAAACAATGTATTATGTTTATGTGTCTATGTATGGGACACCAAGTGGGTCATGAGTCATCAAAAGGGTAGTTATGGTTATGGAAACAAAGGAGATGAGATAAATACAAAGAATAAATATTTATGAAATCATTCATTCGAGGAAGAAAGTGTGGGAGAAAGGCTCCTCGAGGTGTAGAGGAGTTTAGAGACATTTTTGTAAACAATTACAATAACGTATACAATATACTCTATTTTGTTAAGAATTTTGTGAAAAAATAGTACTAGTGGACTTCTTATTTGCATGTGGAAACATGATCAAGTATCTTGCATGGAGGTGAGCAAAAATGCAAAGGAGTTTTTAGTCTTAATGAAATAAATATTGTATGGAATGTGTAGGAGTGTGAGATAATATGACTGTGCAAGGATGATTTTCATGGTAATGATTCGAGGGTTAGCCTTTTTTGTCCTTCCTAAAAATTAAGCATGAGGTACATGATGAATAAAATGACATTACAAAGTTTGGTAGATGATAGCTTTTATTTTCTTCATTGCATATGTGAAATATCAGGGGCCTAGTCTCGTGACTATCCATGGCATGGAAACACCGTATTGCCTTTGAAGTTGGTACTGATATGTACGCATGAGTCCGTCCTTTATATCATGGCTAAAAAGACAAGTGAATTAGGTGCATTAAGGTTATACTCATTTCAAGAGCTCTAAATTTGTGTTGACAGAGGAAAGAATGTTTTAGGAACTTGATGACCGTGTATTCCTTGAAACTTGTAATTATGTGTAGTGATTGTCTTACGAGTAGCATATTTGTGTCTTGAAGGAGGTCAAGAGGGATAAAAGAAAAACTCTAATGTGTATTGGTACTTTGGAGTTGAGTATTAGTAAAAAAACTTCATGGCAATGTAATCTTACCATATACAATTATGGTATGTGCAATAATAGATGTTCTGGACTAGTAAAGGGTTGGTAATGCCCATATTCACATGCGCAAGGGATTGTATTTTATTACTGTTAAGAAAATAATGTGAAAGATAATATAATAGTTCTCTGTATGAAATATCAGGTTTAGAGGTGAAGTTCATCAAAAGATATTGCTAGGTAAACTCTCTCGTGCTGTCGTACATTGTGAAGTTAGGGTTTCTAGAGAAAAATTTGAATATCTTCTAACTACACCATTGAAATCAAGTGAAACTTTGATGGAAGGCCTATTAGGGTGTTTATTAGGTATTAGGAAAGGAATTAAGTCAAAAGGATCTATTTCACGGGAGATATAGATGACAGTTAGTAAAGTGACCGTGTAGACACCTAAATTCCACTTTTGTAATCTTATTGCCAAAACACACACAAATCACTTTTATGCATTCCAATTCCGTTATAATTAGTAATATTGGCTAATTAACTAACATTTCTTGCCACTTTGGTTGGTTAAAAATCACTTCATTGATCACCAAATCCCGTTCGCATTCGTGATGTCATTTTATGACAAATTGTAAGCCAAAACCCTCTTCAAAACAAATAATTAACATTTATGAGCTAATTAAACCTATTTTGCCCTTAATTTGGTCAATATGCCCTAGTATTGTCTCAAAACCCTCTTCCAACCACTAAAAATCACCCCATTCACCTCCACAATGTCTTAACGAGCTTCAAAAGCCTATCCTAGCTTCTTAGTTGACCCTAAGTGGTCGATTAAGGCTCCACACCTCTTAATCACTTGGTAATTCACTAATTGTGACTAACAAGGTCTAATCATGATTAGTAATTCTAATCTAATTTGGAGTTTTTAGTCCCATATGTGCCAAAATACAAGTTTCTCCCAAAAGGAAAACTATAAAAACAACTCACCTCATTCCTTTATAGTTTACACCATGCTTTAATTTGCATCTCATATAATACATATGATTTCTAAGCCAAGTCCAATCCTTAAAACCTTCAACAAGGAACTAGTAGATGAATAATCTAAAGTGACTTAACAATTAATTTGGAGAGGTCATTTCACCATTGTTTGAGTAGCAACCATAACCATTTGATTTCCCCTTAGGTCTATTTAGGCCCATGTTAGGTAATTGATCATATTAGTAGGCATGTTTAGTTAGTTTTTGCATTGTTTCCATACTAATTAGGCATTATTTTAATATTCTATCTTAATGTTACTTTCCTAGACTTAGAGTCCTAGCTAATTAGGTGGCAATGGTGTTAGCATTCCTTGTTTATCTTTATAAAGTTTGGGGTGCGTTCAAAGTGATAGTCAACCACAATTGAAAGCCTAATTGTAAAGGCATAATAACAAAGAGACTAAGGGTTGAAAGTGGAGGAAGACACTGTAATTTAGTGCATATATAGAAGAGAATAATGGGTTTTAGATAATGTTTTCGTTACACCTTAAATCCTCCCGCAAAAGGGATTTCCTTGATAGAGTTTAGAAACAGGGTAGTAGGAGAATTGTGTGATTAGAGAATAACAAAGTGGATTTGTAGGGGCAAAGAAAGGAGTTAGGGTTTGAAAATTTCCACACATTTTATGGGCCCTAAAATATATTTTAACATGTGATTTTTTCATTTTGGGTATGCATAAATGAGTTTTTACCATGAGTGGAGTAGGGTATTAGTTTGTAAGACCACAACTAGGGCGCTTTAGTCAAATTCTTGAAGGGAAGGATAAATATTGCTTTCTAAACACTTTAAGGGTTATGATAACCTTGTGAGAAGATTGTGAGCAGGGAGACAAAGAGTGGAGAAGTCTTAGATGCAAAATAAAAACTTTACCTATTAGAAGTTCAAATCACTAAGAAGGATAATGGAGGAAATGGGAGGTATGGTGAGTAATTTTGACTAGTTCATCAAATTAGCTTATCTTGATAAGTATATTGGGGTTGTAAGAGGTTAGAAGAATATAACTTGGTGTTATTAGACTACTAGATTGCTTGAAGGACAAAAGTTTTTGTATTTTTTCCATTCTTGAACCAAGAACTAAGCTATTTAAAACAGGCATTTGAACATATGACCAAAACAAATTGTTCGAAGGTGATGAAAGGTGTGGAGCTCTATAGCATATCTCTCCCAAACCTTTTATTTTACTTTCCTAGAATGGTTTTACCATGGAACCAAATCTTAAATATTTTCTCATATTTGATGTTTTTGTACCTTGGACATTTGATGACGAGATTTTCCTCCATTTTGATTACCCCTGTAGTGCATAAAACATGAGTCCTTTGTTCCCATGATTTTTAGGTGTTTTACATCTTCTTGTCTTGCATCTAAGAATGTGGGAGCCAATCCTTAATTGAGAAATGTTTATATTTTCTCTCCATTTATTTCAGCCCTTATATATGCTTTAAATCACAATGTTCATGTGTCGTTAAACTTTGTAATATAGTGTTGATGTAACAGCTTTACTGCAGTAACGACTACTACAGTTGTTACAAACGACTACAAACTTTCAAGGATTTTTGTGATGATATTATGATGGCTTATTTTGAAACAAACAACCTCAATCCCATTTTATCCTAATCTTTCAAGTTAAAAATAATATCTTGTTGGCGAGAAAATTCGTCTTATGGACAAATTGGTGGGTTTCAAGCCAACACTATGTGAATCTAAGTCCCTCTACTTGAATGGTGCAGCTTCCGTATGGGCATGCATAAAAGGTGGATTTCAATGGTGGCCTTTCGACCAGAGATCCAACAGGGGCACTCCACTGACCCTATGGAAAAGCTAGTAATGTTTCACTAGAGAAGAAACTTTGTCTTGGAAAGGGGAAGGGGAGTGGAAATGGAGGTAGGAGAAAACTAATGTTGTGAGTAGAATATTAGATGCCCACACACATTAATTAGAAATTTCATTTACATGCATTTATAGTTAGAAGAAAAAAAAATCCATAGGAGAAGCTACAAGACCGAATAAAATTCATTGGTCGCAAGGTACCAATCAATCCCTCAATAAAAAGGGGAAAATTCCTTCTTTTATTATTGAAGCTAAAGTAGAGTTTGTACGAGCTTTGAGAATAGAGGAAAATCTAAGGAGAAGGGAAAATAGAAGAAGTATGGCATTTTACGTCTTTTCCAGAGTGCTTATTTGAAACAATCACTGACCTTTGAAATGGCTCTAAGGAGCCATTATATCCTATGCCAAAATGGTTACAACTTTACAAATCATTTATGCCTCTTCAAATTCCTCCATTGCGAGAAAACGCTCATGGCAGGTTAAAAACCAGATCTTGCAACGTGAACATTACATTTGATTTGCTAGTTTGAATACAGACCGTTTGATTTTCTCTTATAACTTTGAAATCGGGCCGTCCACGTGGTAGGAAGAGATTGGAGCGGGTATGGGGGAAAGCCCTTTGCATTTTACGATTTTTTAGAGATTTGGTAATTTGGAACAAATTGGCCCGCACCCCCGCTTTGAATTTTCAACTTAGGCACATGGCACGTTTTCATTGGAAATGGGGTCGCGACCCTTTCCTCAACATTTTAACCTTTTTGGAAAAAGGCTCAAAAGCTCAAATTCCTTCGTCGATCCACTCTCCCGCTTTGACTTTTCAATGGCAGCCCGAGACCTTGGTGGAGTCGTGGAGCATTCTATAACTTTTACTTCACTTTTGGGAATTTGGTTAAATTTCCAAAAGTGCCCCTGATGGCCCGCTTATCCGCTTTGACTTTTCAACGGTGGGCTTCACCTTTGACTTTTTCCTCACGGGCTTCACCTTTGACTTTTTCCATGCTTGGCTTCACCTTTGACTTTTTCCTATGGGCTTCAACTTTGACTTTTTCCCTGCGGGCTTCAACTTAGAATTTTTCCCTACGGGCTTCACCTTTGACTTTTACCTTTGTGTGATCGGGGCCATGTGGACCAATCTGATGTTTTTGCCAAAAGTGACAAAAAATGTTAAGTTCACCAAGGAACCCATTGCATCGTGTCCAATTGGACATGTCCACGTACCTACATACACTGGGGCTAGAGTTTGACGGGGAAAGACACCCGTCATTTGTATAAAAAAATACAGAGAAGTAGAGGACTTCATCGTTTTGAGTCCGATTTCCAAATTTATTTCGCGAAATAGAGTCATGGAGGAAAAACAAGGTATGATGACCCATGGTCATAGAAAAGGTGAGCAATTTCATCCAAATGGAGGTTACAAAGGAAGATTCACACATACACTGAGACCAGGAAATAAGAGATTTGTCAAAATGAGCAGACTGAGGATTTGAAACAACTTTAGGGCATGGATTTCTCCATCTCTTCGAACCTTCAACTTGGCTTGAACACTTTAGGAGGGCGTGAGCTCGAAATTTTGAATTTGACTTGGAAAATGAAAAGCATTTTTGGGAGACAACAACTGGCTCTAGCTTGGGGACATGGCATGGACTTAGCATAGACATGACATGAGAATCTAGAATCTCAATCTCTAGACCCTATAATTCGTTGACCAGTGCCTTATCCATTGGGCCTTGCAAAGTCATGAACAAATTTGAGAAATAAAGATCAGAAGAAGGAAACACACAAGCACACAATGGGAAGGAAACACACGACACACAACAGAAAGGGGAAACAAAACCACACAACAGAAAGGGAAACACACCTATGGTACAAGGCGGGAACAACCCGCTTTCACTGATGATATAATTTCAAGTATTTCCCACTTTGAGGCAATTCCAGTGGTGTTCCATCCAAGTATGAGAGAAGGAAAACGTTCTCACCACAAGCTTCACGAATCAGGAATGGGCCGAGCCATAATGAATCAAACTTTCCATGGCTGCCTCTAGGTTCTCTTCTCTTGTCCCATAGCAGAACGAAGTCTCCAACCTTGAATTCTCTTGCCTTGGTCTTCTGGTCAAATATTTTCTTCACTTTCAACTGATGCTCCTTGATTCGATCCACCACTTGGGATCTATTTTCTTCCAGCTTTTCCAGAAATAGGATCCTCTTGTCAATGGAATCCTTGTACTGGCCATCTTCTATTGCCTGTAACAACTTGAGAGCTGGCATCTCAATTGTGAGAGGAATTTATGCTTCAACTCCATACAACAGTTGGAATGGTGACATACCTATTGCCTTTTTGGGAGTGATCCTATTAGCCCACAATGCATCATATAACTTCTTGTGCTAGTTCCTTTAATTCTCATCTACCCATTATGAACAATGATCAAACTGTTTCTTGTTGCTTGACACAGCTTTCCCATTTCCCCATGGGTAGTAGTTAGAAGAGTGAGATAGGGAGATTCCAAAGCCATAACAAAACTTTGTGAGCTCCTTGGAAGAGAAATAGGTGGCATTCTCTACAATAATTTTCTGTGGTATTCAAAAATGAATAATGATATTCTCTTTGATGAATTTGCAGACTCTTTTGAGGTGGCTTACTTGGTTGTGATGGCTTCCACCCATTTAGTGAAGTAATCGGTTGCAGTGAGTACATAAGTATGCCCTACACTGGAATGAGGATTCAGAACACCAATAAAATCTAGCCCCCATTGCTGAAATGGTTCTTTAATCACCACAAGCTTGAGTGGAAATGCAACTAGTTGTGGATTTCCAACAAATTGTTGGCATGCTTTGCATTTGGAAACCCAATCTGAGTGTTTGCAAAGATGGAGGGATAATAATATCTCCCTTTGAGGATCTTATGTGTGGTGACCATTGCTGAGAAATGTCCAGCACAAGCTTGATCATGATATGCCCTGAACAACTTTTCTTGCTGCTCCTTATCTACACACTTGAGGAAACAACCATCTAGGCCTCTCTTGTAAAGTACATGATTCCAGATCACAAACTTGGCTTCCTTTAGATTGAGTGTCCTTCTTTGTTTGTAACCAATATGAGGAGGGCATTCTCCATAAGTGAGGTAGTAAGAAATGTCAGCATACCACTCATCAGTAGTGGTGAAAAAGAGCACCTGTGGACTGCCTCCACAGAACATGTTGAGCAAACACCATTTTTCTCCCTGCTAGCCTTGAGAGCTTCATCTTCAGCAATCAGCTTGCACAAACCATTTCCTCTTACCAGATTAGAGGGTCTAATCTCCAAGTCATACTCTTGGGTCTTTGCAATCCAACTTCCTCTCTTAGTCCCAAGATCTTGTTGAGTCAAAAAGGACTTGATTGCATTTCCAGGGACCATCACCACTGTATGGGAATTGAGAATGTAGAATTTGAAACTTTTAACACTTTGACCACTTTGCGAAGGCATGTTTCTCCAATTGGTTGTACTTTAGCTCATGATTTTTCGAAGGACATCTCATGAAAGTGATGGGTACTTCCAAACCTTCATCATTTTTCTAAATAAGGACAATGGAGAGTGTATGTTCTAATGCATAATAATACATGATGAAATCCTCATTGAAATTTGGAGATACAAGATTTGGAGATTTGGTAATGGCTTTCTTTATCTCCTCAAATGATTCTTTTCGTTCCTTATTCCACTTGAAACCTGCTTGAGGCTTCATCATGGAAGTTATATGCTTAGTCGGTTCGGAAAAATTAGGCACAAAACGCAGCGAAGGAAGTTTACCTCTCCAAAGAATGAATGAACTCCTTTCTTTCTCGGTTGGTAAGGCTAGTGCTTGGATAGCTCGATACTCTCGGGATCAATGTGTGCTCCATGTTTGTTCACAATGTGTCCTAGCAACTTACCTTATGTGACTCCAAAATGCACTTCTTTGGATTTAGAGAAATGCCATGTTTTCTACACGTTGCGAGGACTTGCTCCAAATGACAAATATGATCTCCCCTCCTCTTTGAAAAAACCATGAGGTCATCAAGGTAAATGACAATGCAATGTTTCAAATATTTTAAGGCCAAGTCCATTACTCTCTAGAAAGTGGCTCCAACATTGATCAAGCCAAAAGGCATTCTGCTTTGTAGGAAAAAGTGCCCCAGGTGTTGTCAAGGCTGTTTTATTGCAATCCTCTTCTTCCACCTTGATTTGGTTGTACCCTAAGATCCATCAAGCAAAGAGAGCATTTCAGATCTAGTGACTGCTTGCAAAATATGATCCATGATTGGAAGAGGGTAGTTGTCCTTGAGAGATGCCTGATTTAGATTTCGGAAGTCTACACAAATCCTTATTTCCCCATTCTTCTTCCTTACTGCACAATGTTAGCCACCCATGTTGAATGGTGGATGGGGAAGATGATTCTAGCATTGAGCATCTTTGTCACCTCTTCTTTGATAACATCGGCAATCTTTGGATTGTAGGTCCTTTGTTTTTCTTGAAGGGCTTAGATCCTTTCTTCAAAGGAATGGAGTGATGCATTTCCTTTGGCTGAAAAGATTTGAGTTCATCATAGGAATAGGCCAGGACATCTCGAGATATTTTTTAGCAGAGCAACAAACTTTCTCTTCTCTTCTGGTGAGCAACAATTACCAATGTTGACCATCCTTGGATTCTCTGAAGCACCAATGTTTTCTTGATAAAAATCAGATGGACACTGAGAAGACTATTTTTCTTTCTCTTGGATGAACTGTCATGCTTGTCAAAGAGGTCTTCCAAAGAAACTAGGCCTTTAGGGATTTTGTTTCCTTTCAGCTTTGATTACTCCTCTTCATCAATTCCCTCAATTCCTTCCTTCTCTTATTTGGGGACTGATTTATGATGTGGGTTTTCACTTCCTTCAAAGAAAATATTATTGAAGTTATCCCTTTGTTTTAAGAAGGCTAGGATCTGATTGTCATCATTGAAGACTTGACAGTGATTTGTATTTTTGGCATGCTAGGTCCGAACACCATCTCAATGGTCACTTTATCCTTGTCAAAAGAAGGATGAGGTGTCACTAAGGAAGTTGACATTGCTAGAGAATCAACCTTTTCATTCTGATCCCTAGGGTTAGCTTCAATGGAGAATGCATCAAAGGATTCAATGCAGTCCCACACTCTATTTCTATAGTGCCTGAGTTTGAGATTTTTCACTTGATATCACTGGTAGTCCCTTTACCACAACCTCTGCATCACCTTTGCATCTCAACTTCTTGATTCCCATGTCCTTTGCTGTATTCATGCCTAAGAGTAATGCTTTATACTCTGCTATATTATTTGTATTTTAAAATTGTAGCTTGTAGGTAAAAGGATAGACCTCATTGGAGGGAGAGTATAATACTACACCAGCTCCCGAACACCTCTCTGGAATGAATGCCATCAAACTCCATTGTCCAGATTCGGTCTTCTTCTTCCTCCATGAGAAGTGGAAAGTACTCTTCCTTTTGTGATGTAAGGAGGTAATTTCCAAGCCCACAATCTTGAAAAAGGATATCAGCTCTTGGATCATCATACTTCCTTACTTGTGAACTTCATTTTTCTGACTGACAACATCTTCTTCATTTCTCCTTTCACTGGGATAGTTGCAGATGACCAATCCATTTTTATTTCTCCACCTAGATCTCTGCAAAAAATTCTACTCAACAACATACCAAAAGATGTTGGGATGTCTGCCACCAAAATGGTCAGGAGTATCTTCTTGTCAGGGTAATCAGCTAGTGCAACCTGAGCATCCTTAATCCTTCCTACCAATGGAACTTGTTTGGATTCCATTGAGTAGCATGTGCCATTTACCTGGGTCAAAGTGAGGCCAAGAGAATTTGCAAATTTTGTTGGCATCACATTATCTGAGGCTCCAGAATCTATAATGCAATTGTTCAGCTCGAAACCTTTGATGAGAAGTGATAGGTAAAAAGGCTTAACTCTGTTGGTGGTGGAGGCACTGAGGGTTAGCATGTTTTGAGAAGATGGTGTGGATGGCGTGGGAAGTAAGCCTTTAGAATTAGAGATTGGGGATGCATAGTTAGCACCTTGGACTACCTTCATGAATCATCAAATTGGGCATGTTTTGTTTTTAGGTATTAAATTTCAGAGAGCTAGACTTTGGTTTTGCTAGCATGCTCTACAAAGTCAAATGAAGTTATGGTAGATGAGGAAGAGGTTCTAGCAGTGGATGAGGACTTAAATGGCAGATGCGTCGTTACTTTTGGTGTTGGGTTCTCCTTTTCAAATGTAGCAATTGGCTTGGAAGGAGATGGGGGTGTAGCCTTTGATTGAAATTTAGATGTTCTTGCAGAACCAACATTTAGAAGAGAATTTCTCTTAACAAATTTTGAGTTGGGAGAAGAATCAAATAACTTACTTGGCACAACAATGTGATCCTTGACAATTGGTGAATCTGATTTCTCTCTAGCTGATTCCATGGAAGGTGGTAATGGTGATCCCCTACTGATGATCTTGTTTAGTGGAGGCTTTGGAGAGCTATCTTCTTTGTTCTTCCTACTCTCAGTTGTAACTACTGAGGCTGAAACACCATTCTTGGATTGTGCACGAGTGAAAATAACACATGAAAAACTTGGAGCTTCTTCATCACCTTCCTCCTCATCATCAACGTATTCAATCATGCCATTGTGCATGCCAACCTCTTCAATTTCAAGATAGTTTTCATAGTCATCCATGATTTCTTCTTCGTTTCCTCAATGTCTGCTCCTTCTTTTGATTCCCTAGTGTCACAGATGGCATTGACTGGTGGTGCTTCAAGAGTAAGCCTACGAGGAGGTGGAACAATTCTTGGTCTATCAGGAGGATTTGGTCTCCTTAGAGCATTCCTAATTGTGATTTGTGACAATTGCTTCTTCAAGGCAACTAGGTCATTTGCCATTTTTTGGAACATTGGATCAATGGTGACTAAATTTGAACTCTAACCTTTTTGCTTCCCATTTGGTCCTTTCACTTTGCCAGAAATAATTAGATCATCATCAGTCTCAATTGCAAAGTCTTGAGCTTCCCTCAATGTTCTTGGTTGGGCTTTTCTGAGGAAGAAACCAACTTCTGATGGCAAAGCACTGATGAAGAACCTTTTCAAGTTGTTTTCAAGAGGTACCACATCTTCTGGGATTCTTCTTGTTAACCTCTCATACCTTCTTTACAAAATCTTTCATTGATTCGAAGTCTCCTTCTTCATCCGAACCAATTGGACTAGCAGACCCTGACAATCTTCTGTGCTCTTGAGACTATGTTCAAATGCACTTCTTATATCTTCCTAGCATGTGACAGATATTTGGGGCAACATGTAGAACCATTCATCAAATCTTTCTTGGAGTGACTCCACAAAGAGCCTAACTGAAACATCTTCATCTTCAACTCCCAACACTCCACAAGCAATGATGAATGCTGCTACATGTTCTTCAGGGAGCTGAGAACCATCCCCTTTGAAATTTGGGAAGTTCTTTCTTGAGCCTCTTGGGAGCTCATGAAGTGGTTATGGAAGAGAAAGTGGACCAATATTTCTTCCCCATGATACATTAGGCCTATGTACTTCATGCTCATGATCACCCATTCTATTCCTGTTTCTAGCCTCCAATCTTGCTAAGGTTGCTTCTACTACTGCTCTTTCTTCTGTTTCAATTTGGAGTCTTTCTATTTCTTCAAGTTGAGCCCTTATCTCCTCTTCAGCTTTTGCCTCTCTTTCAAGCTCTTCAAATGTGGGATCAATTTTTCCTCCTTTCCTCGATTCTTAGGTGTATCTTCTATCACCAAAGATGAAAGTTTATGCCCTTCTCTCGAGGTGCTGAAATTTGTCTCTGCCTTTCCACCCGGCACCATGTTCCTCTTCTAGGTCCGAATCCTTATGGCAATGAAGTATTGATTGACACTTTGTCTATTATGCCAAATAACTTCTCTCAGATCAGAAGCAATGTCTTCTTGGATGTGAAAGAGTAAATCAGGTTTCTCAACAGGAGGATTTCCTAAAATAGCCCTGATTTACATCCATGTAGTTTGTGTGATGATTCAATCTCCAAAATTTTTTCTTCTAAAATATTTTTTTTGTATTTTATAACCCTGAGGTCATTTTTAGGTGCAGATGTTGCAAAATATGCCCCGCGATGGGTGCTAAAAACTGTTGGCAAGAAAATTTGTCTTGTGGACAAATTGGTGGGTTTCAAGCCAACGTTATGGGAATATAAGTCCCTCTACTTGAACGGTGTAGCTTCCGTATGTGCATGCATAAAATGTGGATTTCAATGGTGGCCTTTCGACCAAAGATCCAATAGGGGCACTCCACTGACCTTGTGGCAAAGCTAGCAATGTCTCACTAGAGAAGAAACTTTGTCTTGGAAAGGGGAAGGGGAGTGGAAATGGAGGTAGGAGAAAACTAATGTTGTGAGTAGAATATCAGATGCCCACACACATTAATTAGAAATTTCATTTACATGCATTTATAGTTAGAAGAAAAACAAATCCGCAGGAGAAGCTACAAGACCGAATAAAATTCATTGGTCACAAGGTACCAATCAATCCCTCAATCAAAAAGGAGAAAATTCCTTCTTTTATTATTGAAGCTAAAGTAGAGTTTGTACAGAGCTTTGAGAATAGAGGAAAATCTAAGGAGAAGGGAAAATAGAAGAAGTATGGTGTTTTCTGTCTTTTCCAGGTACATAGCACTTTGGTCTTTTTTTGAAAACAATTGCCGGCCTTTCTAATGGCTCATGAGGAGCCATTATATCCTATGCCAAAATGGTTACAACTTTACAAATCATTTATGCCTCTTCAAATTCCTCCATTGTGAAGAAAACACTCATGGCAGGTTAAAAACCAGATCTTGCAACGCGAATGTTACATTTGATTTGCCAGTTTGAATATAGACCGTTTGATTTTCTCTTATAACTTTGAAATCAGGCCATCCACGTGGTAGGAAGAGATTGGAGCGGGTACGGGGGAAAGCCCTTTGCGTTTTGCAATTTTTTAGAGATTTGGCCATTTGGAAAAAATTGGCCCGCACCCCCACTTCGAATTTTCAACTTAGGCACGTGGCACGTTTTCATTGGAAATGGGGTCGCGGCCCTTTTCTCAACATTTTAACCTTTTTTGGAAAAAAGGCTCAAAAACTCAAATTCCTCCGCCGATCCGCTCTCCCGCTTTGACTTTTCAACGGCGGGCTCGAGACCTTGGTGGAGCCGCAGAGCATTCTAGAACTTTTACTTCACTTTTGGGAATTTGGTTAAATTTCCAAAAGTGCCCAAATGGCTCGCTTGCCTTTGACTTTTCAACGGCAGCTTCACTTTGACTTTTCAACGGCGGGCTTCACCTTTGACTTTTTCCTATGGGCTTCACCTTTGACTTTTACCTTTGTGTGATCGGGGCCGTGGGACCAATTTGACGTTTTTACCAAAAGTGACAAAAACGTTAAGTTCGCCAAGGAACTCGTTGCGCCGCGACTAATCGACATGTCCACGTACCTGCATACACTGGGGCGAGTTTGACGGGGAAAAGACACCCATCATTCGCGATCAAATAAAAATACAGAGAAGTAGAGAACTTCATCGTTTTGAGTCCGATTTCCAAATTTCTTTCGCGAAACAGAGTCATGGAGGCAAAACAAGGTATGACAACCCATGGTCATAGAAAAGGTGAGCAATTTCATCCAAATGGAGGTTGCAAAGGAAGATTCACGTGTACAGACTCGGGAAATGGGAGATTTGTCAAAACGAGTAGACTGAGGATTTGAAACAACTTTAGGGCATGGATTTCTCCATCTCTTCAAACCTTCAACTTGGCTTGAACACTTTAGGAGGGTGTGAGCTCGAAATTTTGAATTTGACTTGGAAAACGAAAAGCATTTTTTGGGAGACAACATATCTAAAGCAAAACATGCAATAACTCTCCCTTCCTTCACCTCTACCTTGGTTTTGGCACCGAATTTGACTTATTGCTACCATTTTGGCGGTTAATGGTGACCACCTTCTCGTTACCTCCAAAATTTTAACTATATCTAGCATGTTTTGATTTTTTATTTAGTTTTTTTCCAATAGGCCTTCCTTAAGTTGAAATTCTTTGGTCATAGTCATCATATGTTGTTTTTTCCTATTCTTGGGTAACCGCTATTGCTTTTGTTCTATTCTCACGAGTAATTTTTTTCATCTCCAATTCGCCTATTAATTTTCATATCTTGGTGATCGGTTAGTTTGTGAAGCGTTTATAGAAAGAAAGCTTCGATTGTCAATTGGGTTGCTTGTTCTATATTTCTTTAATATTGTGAAGTTGCAAGTGCCATACTACGAGTGCATGGAAAATGTGGAAACATATAAATCCAAGGAATTTAAAAGCAATATTTACTCTCCATTAATACTTCACAATTCTTTATTTTTTTTTTTAAATCAAGCAAATTGTTGTTTATTATTAACTACCTTTAAATCCACTTTTATGACATAACCTTGCTTTGTAGAATCCAAATTGTCAAAAAACACTTCTATTATTATTAACACATTTTCATAAATTCATTCATGATCTATATCATTAAGTGTGTTCTTTTTGTGCATTATTTATTTTACACTAATACATATTTTTGTATTGCCTACCACAAACACTAATGGATGATGTTGTTATAAATAAATAATTATTTTTCTACATGTAAATCCATTATCACAAATGAATGAATCAATCCATAGTAGCTACTATTATTAGTTACAATAAAATTGAATTCAAATTTTGATTTAATAAAGTACATATTAAGTACAATTATTAGCAATGTAATACTTTTAATAAATCCTTCTATATGCCTATCGGCCTCTCACAAGCACCTATGGATGCTTTTGCTAGTTTGTATATATACACACTAGTAATCACACTTGTGTAATGGGAAGATGATAAAGTTTGACGAGTGAAGATAGGGAGGTGTACAAGAAAGATAAAGTTTGCGAAGAGAAGATGGAACATCGAAGAGAGAAGGGTGCATCTCATGGAATAAAAGACACGCTAGAATGTTGTTTAATACAACCGCCTAAGGGTTGAAAGAAACAAGACATAAAATAGCTAAGAATATAATAATGTATAAGTATTATATGACAATGTTTTGTTATGCTTACATTACTATGGACTCATAACAATTATTTGTGACACATATGCTACTTTGCAAATGTAACAAGAAGTCTATTAAATTGTTAAAAGATGTTATTCAAAAAGAGTTTTAAAATGTTATTTAAAAATTAATTACAATTAATTTTAATGTTTGAAATCTTTAATATATAAAGATTAAAATTAAAAAAAAAAAGTATTTGATTGGTGAATATATTGAAATTAATAAACTTGGGTGAAATAGGGCAGGAACTAATTATAACATATTTCTTTTAATAGATTAAATTTAGAGTAGAGCTGTTGTTTCTAGTTCGCACTTCTAGTATTAGAGAGTCTGAGTTATTATTTAAATAGATGGAGTCATCCAATCAAAAGCGAAGGGTTATTTTCAAAAATTAGTTGTGGGATTGAGAATGGCCGGGTCCAAAAAACTGTGTACTTCACCAAACAGTGGTGCGAATGTGAAAATATGTTGCGACTTAATGGAGGAAATAATAGAGAAGATATTGGTCTCGCTTCCAGCGCACAAGATTTGTCAATTCAGAGCAGTGTGTAAGGGGTGGAATAAGTTATTATCCTCTCCTGAATTCCTTTCAGTGTGGAATGAAGCTGCTGCTGTGTCGAACAGGGATCCATGGTTGCTAGTTGAAACCAGCAGGGGAGCAAAGCGCTTTTGTTTCAGTTCCTGGTCATGGAAGAAAATAGTAAGCGGGCCTTACTCAAATTTTGCATCAGGCGCAGGTTTACTCTTGAAAATATCTGCAGAAAAAATCTTTGTATTCAATCCACTCACACGAACTTATTTACAACTTCCTCCATTGTTGGTGGTGAGGAGATTCATGTTGGGAGGAATTATGGGCTGCGAGAACGATTCCTACAAAGTGGTTGTCGGCGGTTACAATCACGACGAGGAATTACAGTTCATAGAAATCTTTGATTCCTGCACATACTCATGGAAGATTGCGAAACACCTGCCAGAGGGTATTAGGATTTTGCGCAAGAATAATGTTTTCTTCCAGGATTTCTTCTTCTTTGTGGCATATTCCAACCCTGCTTCAAAATTTGGCATCATGGGTTTCAGTATTAAAGAAGATTGTAAATTGGAGATTGCATGTCCGTTTGTATCTCTGCCCGCCACTGTGCAGGATCCACTGCATGCCAAGATACTTTCATGGCGGTCTTTCATTCTGATGGTTGCGCATGCAGGGGATGAAACCTTAGCCGTGTGGGAGCGGGATTTCGGCAAGAATTGGAAACAGATTACCCAAACGCCATCATGGATCAAGTTTAGGTTTAAGGATTTTGTTTGTGTGGGTGTGGGAGATTATATTTGCTTCAAAGAGCATAGGGCAGCTGTTGGTGGTACCATGTTTGCGTATGATTTGGCCCAAACCCGCTGGACTTACCTTCCTCCAGGTGGAGATGATAAGCAGTCTCAAGGCTCCCCCAATTCTTCCTTAAATTATCAGCTATCTATGATGGCACTCCAAGCAAAATTTGTAGTAGTAGATTAAATGTACTTTTGACAGTTTTAAATCCATTCAGAGTGGACAGTCCAACAAGAGTCCGTTCCTATGATATGATAAATATAGATAAATTAATACTATATTTAAAAGAACTGTTTTTGTAATTAAATCCATTTTTAAAAAGAATGGAATATTTACATGGATGGAGTTAACATATAATTTATTACACTTGTTGAGATATGTATATCTAAATTCAATTAAATTATGATTTTAAAAAATACAACATGTCAACTTATAATTGAACTACAAGCTTTCTTATCATGGATCATTGAACTACAACATGTCAACTTATAATTGTTGCATATATTTGTTAGTTAGAACATACACAAATTTAATGAGAAATCATGTGCAATCTAATGATACAAGACATAGATAGAAAGATGTGTAGTGGGTGTAACATCGAAAGGTAGCGATTGCACGCAACCTTACCATTTCAAGCCATTGGCTCGCAGAAATGTTTTTAGGGGTTTTCCTTGCACCACATCCTTCTTATGTAATCAACTCCTAATAGTCCCTCTTGAATCTACGACTGATTTTTCCCATACACAAGCACAATCCATGTGCTTTCCTCTCATTGGTCCCCGTTTTGAGATCCACAATCCTCCTCTGCCACATCATCCGTCGTTGGATTGTCAACACACAACCTCCTTCATTGCCCATCATTTGATTTCCGACTCCCGTAATAGTCAACCGCCCGTATCCAACCGAGATATGCCTTTTGGCGTAATAACACCATTCTAATCTACCAAAATAGTGCCACTACAATTCCAGTACCGTATTTGGGGTATTTGCCTAATATAATAAAATATTGAAAACTAAATACTATTGAATATGTATAATTAATATTTAAAAAAAAAATTATTGTATAAGACAATTTCATTACTAAATCAATAGTGAAACCGTGAATGTTTCACCGAGCAACGAAACTTCGGATGCCTTACTAAGCATGATCTCAAGAACGATGCATATTGGGATGCATGGGTGGATTATGACAATGCACAAACACAAAATATATTCAAGTATTTTTATTATATAACCCCACTAGTAATGTCAATAATATATCTAAACCTAGAAGCCCGGATGGTATAGATCTCGTGACCACCTTCCCGAAAACATCAAGGTTGGCCTCTTGGCATCCACCGGATTCTCAATAGAGACCCACATTATGTCCACCTCGGAATTTTTGTTGTGAATATTTGTGGGAAATTTTCTCTCAGTAGAGCCTACGGATGACGATGGCGTCGATACAACCCTTCTATTGAAAGACCAACAAAGAGAAGGAACAATAATTTTGTAATACTCACTTCAAATGCGTTCTTCCCGGAATTTTGGTCCTCTCGTAGTTTTGTATGCGTTTGTTGGAGTTGGTATTTCAAAAAAGGAAGGGGTAACAATGACGTAAATGAGAAGAACGATATGGAGTTGTATTAATGGTTTTCTCGAGCCCTCACATGTTTTCCTATGTTGACCTCAAAACGACTACTAAAAACTTCAGTGAAGACAAAAAGCTTGAACATGGAGGCTTCGATAACATTTACAAAGGAATCCTTCTTGTCACAACGAAGTTGTGTAGCTTTTTTACAAGCTGGAAATTTAGAAGTTTGTTTCTTTCTAATGAAATTAATGCATTTTATTTGTTTAAGTTTATTTATTTAAGGTAAGTGGATCCTATATATATAATATAATATAACATTAAGACATACAATTATAATATGTGATATATAATTTATATCATATGAAATATATAATATATTATATATTATATATATTAAACAACATAATAAATAAAATATATTATATCATCTATATAATATATATGTTATAACATATATAAAAAATATACAAAAGTATATATATAACCCCCTACCATACTCTCAATTTAAAAAAACTAATATATAGTTTATATTCTGTTTGGTCGAAAATTAATTTTCTTCATTCGTTTCATGTTCTTTTTATTGATAATATTATCTTATTTTTTATTATTTGTTAGTGTAAGTGGTAATTTTCATCTTTTATTTATTTATTAGATGTATTTCCACCTCACTAGGTGAGTCATCTCACTTAGGTGGGAGCATGGATCATAGGTGTCATATTAGTTATGAAAGATTCCGTCATGGAATCTATCATATGTGTAAGTGTGTGTCATAGGAGTTACTTTCCATTTCCGGAAGTAACTCCTCTTCTCCATCATGGAGGCATCATTAGCTATACATGGGAGTTACTCAACACTCCCCTATATGTACACCTCTCTTCTTGATCTATGAGCATGGAATGGAGTCTTGTTTCCCTTAATGCATGCACATTGCTTTCATGGTTGAGTGCTTGTTTGAATCTTGAAGCTACTTCATCTCATAGTTGAGTGCAACTCCTTGATGTACACGAATTCCCTCTAGATATTCATCCTTCCTCCCTCCGTCATAGCATCGATCGAGCTTGGGGATCGAATTGTGTTTCGCCATGGGTGTTGCTTACCACTCTTCGCTTTATAGTTTCATGTGCAAGCACTCAATTCTTGTTTTGTGCTCTACTTGTATTTTTCAAGGCTTCTTGTACTTGGCATGTGTGCTAGGTGTGTTGCCTTCTGGTGTTTGTTGTGTTCGGGTTCAACAAAAATTTAGAGGTTGAAGGTGTTGGTTTGGTGTTTTAAAGGGTTGAAACAGCCTCTTAAAGGGTCAAACTCGGCCCCAACTCACCGAGGTGGGAGCCGAGTTGCCCCAACTCGTTTGGTATCTCGTCTTTACAACTTGCTCGACTCACTTCTTGCATTGGACCGATTCATGTTTGTGCATTGGTCTACAACTCAAGTTTTGCATTTGGGTGGTCACTTTTGAATTAAACTCGATGTGTGTTCCCGCATTAAATGAAATCCTATGTTAGTTTTTTTCAATTGTGCATTCACGATTTTTTTTTATTATTGGCAAATAGTTTTTTGAAAGGGACTATACCCTTGTTTACAAAAGAAGGCCTAGAAGCCAGAATAAGCAAGAGAACCAGAGAGAAAAGGATCAGAATCCAAATGTTACAATGAAGTTCAAAGTAGCCAAAAATAGCTACCAAGACGAAACAAAACAACAAAATTACTGCAAAAAAGCAGTAAAGGGTCCGCAAAAAAATAGCAAAAAAACAAACAAGGACAACAGAAGCATCTACAACTACTTTTTAGTAGCTTTGTCAATGATGGTTTTGATATTCTTCCAGGATTTGAACATTCCCAAAGTTGTCATGTGGGCAGCGTCATTATAATCCAGCTGCTCCACGGTCTTCTTACTTTCCTTATCATTACCCCAAAGAGTTTCCGAAACCCGCTTAGGTTGGAGACACTTTTGACGTGTTGCTCAATGAACTCCTCAATCACCCTAAAGATGGCAATGTTGTAATCATGTCGAGTTTTGGCCTTCCCTAAGTGGGAGTCTAAGGAGTGCAGCTTCTTGTAAATATCTTCAATTTGGCTGCTGTCAACATCCTCCTCCTCCTCCTTCTTCCTCTTTCCTTTCTGTTTTGCCAAGTTTTTAACTTCATCCTTCAACAATTTCATATCAGCCTCTAGGGCTTCCAGCCTTCTTGAAGGGCTTTCCAATTGCACTTCCCGGGGGCTGGCACTGCTGATATTCAGGAGGTCATGAGCAATTTCAAATTCCTGAGAACCCTTCTCCACAGCAAGAGTCTCAAGGTTAAGCTTCCTAGAAGCCCTGGTAACCGGTCTCCGCGAGGAAGAGGCTAAGTGGGGGGCGGGAGCAATAGAAGGGGGAATGGGAGAAGATGCCTGAATGGCCGGCAGGGGGGTGACAGCAGCATGGGGCGAGGGGCAGAGAAAGGAGAAACAGGGCTGGCAGCAGCAGAGCCCGGCAGAGGGGGAATCGAGCTAGGGGAGGATGGGAGACCGGGAAACTTGAGGAGACAACATTTGTGCAGCAACAAAATGAGCCCTTGGTGCAACGGAACCGCCCGGGAATGCTTTTGAAACTCGAAAATGGAGCGTTCAAGAGAGTTCAGCAAGTAATGGGGGAAGCAAACCAAACGATCCCTACGAAAGTGATTAAGAAAAATAAGGTGTTTCGCAGGAACAGTGACAAACCTTCCCTCCAAGGAGATGAACCATATCATCATGCGGGTTACTTCATCATAAGGCGGAGGGATCGAGCTAACAAGTAGGCCCGCTTGTTGTAGGTCAGCTTCTCCTCTCCCTCAACAAATCTCCTCTCTTCAGCATCTTTATCGACCCTTTTGTTGAAGAATCGGAAGCCCTCCAAGCCAAGGCCGGTCGCTTCAGCAATAAGATCTTCATTGATTAAGACCTTCTGCCCCCCATATTCCACTATCCTCTCCTTCCAATCCTTTGCAAAATGCACAGAGATGCTCTGATCATGTCCCTGAACCTTTTCCATGAAGTTTGTTATGCCACCCTTGCTAAGAATGTTCCACAGCTCAATATTCTCTTTCCAGTCTGGGTCCACACTAGGCTCAATTTGACAAGGAGGACCCCCCATCTTCTTTGCTCTGATCTGATTGCAAAAATTCCTAACTGATCTCTAAAGCCAGTCCACTTTTTGCTATAGTAATCCGCATAATAATGGAAATGAGAGCCGTTGCTTTTCCCACGATCGGCTGCGTGTCTGCTGATCTGAGCCTGCTGAAAAGTGCATGTGAGAATAGCCCGCTCCCTGTCATCAATCACTTTATCACCGCCTTCGGTTTCCGTGGAGGTTTGAATCCACCTTTTAACAGTCTCAATGCAGCCCGCATGCATGATTTTCAAAACCGTGTATCTCCACTTGAAATTCCCCATATGATTCACACTATCATGATTATTAGACGTGATTTGCATAAACCAATACTTTAAATCAACACGTGTGGGAGTATTTTTGAAGTTGATCCACACCCAAAAATCATAACTCATTTCTAGATATTGCTTGCGTATGGAGATCCGCCTGAATGCTTGTTTTGAAGCTGTTTGGGGATGCTATTATTGTCCCAAACTGTAAGGTTAACATTAATGCCATAATTTGCCAGCACATCCGCCAATTTATTACCCTCCCTGTAGGTATGCGTGATCCTGATGTTACTAAAAGTATGACTAATACTTATGGACTCTGTAATAAAATCCTTGATGCTCCAACTTGGAGATGAGCACTGTTTAAGAAGATTAATGATATTTAGGGAGTCTCCTTCAATAATGAGGTTCTGAATATTTTGTGTCTGGGCAATTCTCAGACCCCAAAGAGCAGATAGAGCTTCGGCAAAATGATTAGTTTGAATTCCCATTTTACCAGCATACGCAGCTATCAGATTGCCTTTATGATCCCGTATCGCTCCTCCCCCTGCCGCAATCCCAGGGTTTCCTTTAGAAGCCCCATCAAAGTTCAACTTATACCAATTTAGATCAGGAGGATGCCATTTAATCAAAGATCTATCAATGCTATTCCCGGGATTGTTCCAGCTATTAATTGATCCTATCTGCCAGTTGGATAGAATATATTCTTCATTTTCTGGATATCTCATGTTCTTGGATACCATTAGAAATTTTACCAATACTAATCTTGTAGTTTTGCTTTTTATTTCTGAAGATAATATCATTTCTATCCTTCCATATTCTCCAGATTAAATGAGGGATAACCAGCTTCCAGATCCTTTTGACAACACAATGCCTAAAGGGTGGGTTCCATTGAGTCCAAAGCTGATTGAGATCCTTTGGCATCACCCAGAGAGCTTCAAATTTAGAAAGGGCAAAACTCCATATTGTAGTGGCATACTCACAATGTATGAACAGTGGCTGATGTCCTCAGATTCTTTCTTACAAAGATGGCACCTATTAGGGATCATTAATCCTCTTCTCATTAGATTGTCATTGGTAAGAATCCTACCTCTGATAGCCAACCAAAGGAAAAAATTTATTTTGGGAGTTAAATCAGATATCCAAATCCTGTTCCAATTGAACTCAGTTTGATTACTATGAAAGAAGTTATTGTAACCAGTTTTGACAGAGTAATTCCCATCATTGGAGTTATTCCATACCAGCTCATCCTTGGAATCCATCTGACTTAAAGGAATAAGATCTAATTGATCTTGAAGGGAGGAAGTAATTTGTTTCAGATCATTTCTCTCCAAAGTAAGTTTTTTCCACTTCTTTCTGGTACCATTTTCCTCAATATAGCCCTTGATTTTGATGTCATACTTGTTTATAAGACTGTCCTTGGCCATCCCAAAACTCTCCATGAGGTTGCCATTAAACCAATTATCCTCCCAGAAGTTTATGTCCCTACCATCCCCCACTTTCCATTTACTACCCTGCCTGATGAAATTTCTGCTTTTAACCAAATTGTTCCAAAACATGGAACCATTGGGGAGCTGTTCATCATGTAGAAAGGAGTACATAGATTGATGTTTAAGATATTTTGCTTTAATTAATTCTATCCAGGGTTGTTTCTCAGTCAGCATTCTCCAGCCCATTTTAGCAATGAGGGCCTCATTCATTTTCTCAATATCTTTTATACCCAGACCTCCCATAAACTTCGGGGTGCAAACCTTATCCCAAGCCACTAAGTGAAATTTGAATTTCTCATCCATGCCTTGCCATAAATTTTTTTTTGGGATCCTTTCAATCTTATCCCTGAAAGAAGAGGGGATGTTGTATAGCGACATGATATAAATTGGCGATTTTGGAGAGTACTTTTGATGAGCAGACACTTACCAAAGACTAGAAAGAATTGCTCCTTTCCAACCAGCCATTTTTTTGGAATCTCTCCATAAATCATCCCACACCTTACGAGAGACTTTCCTAGTGCTTGAGAGGAAGCCCGAGGTAAGTGGTGGAAGCTCACTTATTTTACTGACCCATAATTTTAGCTATTTTAAGTTTGTCTTTCCTCGGGAGTGTTAAAGAAGAAGATGGTGCTTTTGTCATAATTGATCTCTGCCGAGTAAGCATTTGTAGAGCCGCAACAAGGCCTTGGTAGCCTTGGCTTCATGACAGATGCCAAGAAGAAGGATAGTGTCGTCCGCAAATTGCTTTGATGGGAGACAACTTGACGGGATGGAGGTGGGCTTAGAGCCACTTAAAATCCCGTCATTCACCGCTTTACCAATTGTTCTACTGAGGCTGTCAGCCAAGAGAATGAATAGTAAGGGGGAGATAGGGTCTCCTTGTCTCAGACCCCTGCTGCTAGTAAAAAAGCCCACTGGTTCACCATTAACAACCACAAAAAATCTGGCCGTAGATATGCAAGCCTTAATAATTCTTCTAAATTTTTCCGGAAACCCAAATTTTGTTAATACTTTGTCAAGGAAAACCCAAGAGACCTTGTCAAAAGCTTTATTCATATCAAGCTTGAGGACCATACTTGCCTTTTTATTATTTTCCATTGAATGTATGGTCTCGTGAACCATAATCACTCCGTCTTGTATAATCCTGCCTTTGATGAAGCCACTCTGCTGCCTTGAGATAAGTTCATTCAAAATGAGCTGGAGCCTAGTAGCAATAATTTTGGTAAAAATTCTATAGATGGCATTCACAAGGCTGATAGGTCTGAAGTCCTTGAAATCTTTAGCATCCATTTTTTTTGGGGCCAGCACAATGTGAGTGTTATTAAGTTCTTTTAAAAGATTTCCCATTCTATAGAACTCATTCACCGCTCTGAGAAGATCCGTCGAACAGATTTCCCAAAATTTCTGGAAAAATTTATGGAAAATCCATCCGGCCCAGGAGCCTTGTCACCCTCTAAAGCAAAGATAGCTTTATGCAGCTCTTCAAGCGTAACCGCTTTGTGAATATTTCTAAATTTTTGTTCCTCAATTTTATTTTGGGGAATGGCCTCCAACATAAAAGAAATAGCTTCAGAGTTGTTGCTATTCCTCTCCTCAAGAAGTTTTTTATAAAAATCAAGCGCTTCTTTCTTGATGCTATTGGGATCTTTTATGATATTTCCGTTGTTTTTAGAAACTTCTAAGATCCTATTACAAGCTCTGTGCTTCAAAGTGGTCATATGAAAGAACTTCGTATTCCTGTCTCCCTCTTTAAGCCAAATAGCTCTAGATTTAAGTCTCCATAAAGATTCCTCTCTACTGCAGATCGTATGCAACTCTGAAAGAATCTTCTTTTCATTGACTTCATCTTCATCCGATCTCCCCATAATATCCATTTTTAATTCCAACTCCTGAAGTTTTTGCTTTAACTTTTTTTTTTTCTCAAAAACATTACCAAAAACGCTTTTGTTCCAGATTTTGACTTGCTTTTTAACATTTTTGAGCTTTTGGACCAATCTATATTGAGCAGTGCCTTCTCCATTCCATCCCCACCATTATTTTATCTTGTCATATATATTGTCATGCTCCATCCACATCTTTTCAAATTTGAATGAGCTTCTGGTGGGTTTAGTCCAATTGAGAAGATTTAAAGCAATCGGATTGTGATCCGATCCAACTCTGGGCAAGGAGGAGAGGTGGAAGTCTTGACTGAGAATCCAACTCGCTGAAATTAGTGCCCTATCCAATCTTACCTAAATAAACTCTTTTCCCAACCTTCTATTATTCCAGGTGTACTTATTCCCATGAAGATCCACATCTAAGAGGTTATGCTCAGCTATAAAATCAGCAAAATCCTCCATACCATTAGAAAAGCTAGAGGTACCTCCATACTTTTCACCTGGGTTTAGTGGAGAGTTGAAGTCCCCCATAACAAGCCAATTAGTAGAGCAATGCTTGTTTCTAAAAGTTTTAAGGTCAGCCCAAAGCTTCCTTCTTCCACTAACCGTATTAGGGGCATAAATGTTAGAAAGGATCCATTCACCATTATTCTCAAAAGCAACAAATTTAATTGCAAGATGATTAATACTAGCATTAAGAACCATACCAGTACAATGTCTTTTATCCCAAAGAGTAGCCAGCCCACCAGAAGCTCCCTGGGAGTCAACAGCCGCCATTTCAGAGATATCCCAGAAACTCTTTTTAATAGTTTCAAGGGTCATAGCTTTCATCTTAGTTTCTTGCAGAATCAAAATATTAGGATTGCTAGAGTCCCTTAACTCCTTGATGGTTCTCTGTTTGGAGTTTCCATTTAGGCCTCGGATGTTCCATGAAATAATCTTCATTTGGAATATTTGGTGGTTGGAACTGCTGATGGTTCAACTGGCGCTGAACTCCATCTGCAATGTCCCTCTCCGTTCTCTTAGATCTAAGAGCCTTTTTAGAGGGTCTTCCTCTTTTTGTACTTCCTCCAAAGTCCACTATTCATTTAGCAGTAGATCTAGTTGTTCTGGATGTGGAGGTGTCCCAGTTATCTTTATTTTTTTCTTATCACTGTAAAGTGATTCTGGGATCAATTCAAAGCCTTTCATTCTTTTTTTCTTTTTTGAAATAACCTTTGTGAATCCCGAATCTGGATCCTCCTCATCCAAGATGGGCGTAACTTCTCCCTCTTCACATTCTTTCTGAGTCCTGTCCGATGTGTGTATATCACTGTTCTGGTGCTGAAGCAAGCAGGTGAATCCGCTGATATATTGCTGAAACAAGGAAGTAAATCTTCTAAAGAATTACCATCTCCCCTAGGAGAGTTTTTCTGACAGGTTCTTTAGGAGCAGACATTCCTTGTTTGAAATTTCCTCAGTGATACACATCAGATTATCTATCTCGAATTCCATATTGCTTTGAGATTGCTCAGTAGGGACTATATTAACCTTCACAGAGCCTTCTTGCTCGTTCACCACCATAAAAACCTTCACAGGATTTTCCAGGTTTTCATTGCTCGGAACTTCAGGTAAAGTTGCTGCTGCTGAACTTTAGGATGCCAGACCAGATGCTTCCTTATTTGAGTTCTAAAGCCCCCTTTTTCCCCTTTCTATTTAATTCCAACTCCTTCTGACTAGGAGCTTTCTTTTCATTCCAGCTATCCATGCTAGGAATCCTACTATCCTTATTCCGAACTGAGTCCTCCACAGGCTGTTCAGCTTCCATTGCAGGATTCTTCTTCTTGGAACATCCTTTATCAGAGTGCCCAATGCTATGACAGTTTTTACACCTCAAAGTTTCAACCTCAATTTTTTGGGTCCAAATCCCATATCTAGATTTCAAGATTATGTGTTCCGGAAACTCCTGATCCATTGTAGAAAAAATACAGAAACGAGCAAAAGCAAGTCTGGATCTGTTTCTCGTGGGTCCATCCAGCCCGATAGGGGCACCTAAGGATTTTGCAATATTTAGCAGAATTTCATCATCCCAAAAATGCAATGGTAGTCCAGGTAACCTACACCAGATTGGGATGGTGTTTATATTCTCAGTATTAGGGTCAAATCCAGGATACCATTTTTTCAAAAAAAGCCCCATTTTCCTAACCACCAAGGCCCTCCCGTAAGCACCAATTGCTCATGCTTCAGCTTTTTCATTTCCTCAACACTACTCATTACTGCGAAGAATCCCATTTTTCTCTGGTTTCACGTTCAACACCATACGCTTGTGCTTGACTTTGCATGCTCGATATCCACCTTCTTGCATTGTTCTAGCTCCATGTGCATTGGCTTGAACGAGATCCCTTTATCTTGCATCACTATGGCATGCCCCTTCTCGTAGCTACCTCCTGCTTTGCATGTTTGTGATCTACTTGACCATTACCTCTCATGCATTGGGTTGGAAATTTCAATCAGGCCATTGATATGATTCATTGCCACAAGAATCCTACCTGAACACCTCGACAATTTATCTAACTCTTTAGACCTGCACAAGGCATCAACTCACCACAAAGCCATCTACTCAACACGTGGACAAACCCCCGCTTATTGTTCGACTTGACACCTCAACTCACTTGTTATTCAAGTAGCTCGTCAACTTGTGCCATCAACCAACTCGATAGTGCCATGCTCAACTCACATTCAGCCCATCTTGGTCAACAACCTCCCATTCGGTCAACAACCTAGCTAGCTCGTCCAGAGAGCCACTCGTGCCGAAATGGCCCCATACACTCCTCTAAAGGAATTTTTCTTCTTCTCCATCCTTGCTGGTTTTTAATTAAAGATTAATTAGCATTAATTAGACTCACTTCTAATTAATAATAAACAAAATTTGAGGAGAAAATCATCCTTTTTAGGTTTGAATATTGGCTTTGTGGGCCCCACCTTTTGACCCCCTTTCGAGTTCCGCATTCGGGGGTGTTTTTGTGGTTCTTTTTCCTTCGCATTATTCCTTTTCCCTTTTTCTACCTTGTATCCCGATGTATATCCATTGCTTACCCCTTTTAACTATCTTGAATGGAAATAAGCCATGTTTTTCACCTTGAAAAAGAAACAACTCTTCTAGATAAATATGAGATTGCAAGCCAAACCTAGATACAAGAGAGAAGGAAAAGTGGTTTGAAAAATGTGCTGAAGCCATTCGGTTTTTGTCTCTATCTATGTCTCTAGAACTCCGCTTGCATATTACCTCTCGCAAATCACGCAAAGAAGTTTTGGATGTCATAGATAAATTATTTAGGAAACAAAATGATATGAGAAGGAATGAACTGTAAAATGAGTTGATTAGCCTCAACAACAGTAGTTTTGACACCCTTCAAAACTTCTTCACTAAATTCAATTCTCTCAAATTGCAGTTGGCAACTTGTGGAATAGAAAAAAAGGCCTGTGGCTCATTCTTTTCGTCCTTGCAAAACTTGGTCCCAAATATTCTGTTTTTGTCTCTACCGTCCATATAACAAAATTAACAGCTTAGTAAAATTTGAACTATGCCTTCTCTTGATGAGTTTATTGCTGATTTGATTAGGGAACATGATAAGTTGATTTATATGGGCACTCTCAAATCCAAAAATCCCATGCTCTCATTGTTGGACAAGAAAAACAAAAGGCTTCAAAGGAGAAGAAACAAAACAAGGATCATGAGAACAAAAAGGACCAATCCAACAAATCCAACTCTTCCACTTCCTCTTCCAGTTCCAAACCTCCTAAAGAACAGATCAAATGTGGGTATTACAGTGGCAGGAATGATGAAGAAAATATTTACCTCCTCAAGTCTTCTTGAGAAGCACAACATTGGAGTTCTAGAGTCTCTCAAATCATCTTCATCAACTCATGAATGTTCTAAGGAGAAAGACAATGAAAAAGGGAAAGTGAAAGAGAAATAAAAAGAAAAAGAATCAACTAAAGAAAAACCAAAGGGAATAGCTTTAGTGACAGTTGTGGCACCTACTCCTTCATGGATCATTGATTCAGTGTAACTCATCATATGGCCTCATCAAACATTGAGTTTGCTTCATTAGAGCCATGTGACATGTCTTCTATTCAACTTGGTGACAACACTACTACACAGGTTTTTGAGAGAGGATCTATTGAAGTGAGTGGTGGTACTTTCAATAATGTTCTTAGTATCCCTTCACTTTTAACTAATCTCCTTTTAGTTTATCAGATCACTCACCTTGGATAGGGCATGCGGGTTGAGTTCACTCCAGATTCAGTTTATGTTAGAGAGCTACATAGTGACACTATTATTGTAGTTGGTATAGTTGATCATCACACTTGTCTATACTCCTGTCAATTTTCTCCTCCTTCATATTCTTCATTTGACTCACCTGGACTTGACAATACTTCTAAGCCCACTTTTGATGTTGAGGAAATATCTTCTAGCATATTTGATTGTCATGATGATGGGGACCCACCTCCACCATCTACTTATCACTTGCCACATCTTGAGGAGTTGTATCTTGATCTACCTACTTTTGTTCCACTGCAGAATCGTGAGGGATTAGGTAGTATGATTCAAGACTCATTAGGCATCGGGAACACTTCTTCACAATTTCAAAACATTCCACCTTCCTTCTTCACCATTGTTTTGGGATCCCCATTCGTACATGGAGTAGTTGGCACTTCTACCTCACATACGAGCATTGTTACTTGGATTGGAATAACACCTTGTCACTTCAAGGATCTTCTTCTTCTTCTTCACTTAGTATAGGGTGGCTTGTGACAAGTTCATCTTCTTGGGAGGCTGGATAGCACTTCTTCTTCTCTTCTTATTCTTCTTAGTTTTTTAGGGGATTTTTCTATCTCTTGTAAGTGGATGTTTTTCCCACTGGGTTTTCCTTCACTATTTGATATTTTTGTTGCGTATGGATACCTCATCAGGCTTAGTTGCTAGGACCCATTTCTCTTTTTATATGTGTTAAACTGACTTTCCTTGCCTCATCCTAAGTTATGATGAAGGGGGTGTTGGTGTGAGTGGTAATTTTCATCTTTTATTTATTTATTAGATGTATTTCCACCTCACTAGGTGAGTCATCTCACTTAGGTGGGAACATGGATCATAGGTGTCATATTAGTTATGACATATTCCATCATGGAATCTTTCATATGTGTAAGTGTGTGTCATAGGAGTTAATTTTCCTTTTCTAGAAGTAACTCCTCTTCTCCATCATAGAGGCATCATTAGCTATGCATGCGAGTTACTTAGCACTCCCGATATGTACACCTCTTCTTGATCTATGACCATGGATTCGAGTCTTGTTTCCCTTAATGCATGCACATTTATTTCATGTTTTAATGCTTGTTTGAATATTGAAGCTACTTCATATCACAATGAGTGCAACTCCTTGACGAGCACATATTACCTCATATCTACATCCTTCCTCCCTCCGTCATGATTAACATATAAACATTGGAAAACTCTTAAGGGAACTGATTTTGAATTGTTTAAATTTACGAGAAAGAAATTAACAAAAAAATTTAATGCTTAAATAATCTATAAATATTTACAACAAAGCTATAAATCTATCATCACGCCATGAAAAATCCATTGAATTATAACAAATATTCACAAAATATGTGCCCATAGATATTTACAAAGAAAAATATGTGAATATAATAATAACGTGTTACATCTATTGTAAAACCAACCCTAAAAATCCAATAAGTTAACATTAATTAATTTTTTAAAAATATTTTAAATACTAAAATTAATAAAATTTAGATTAATAAATTAGGACTTTTTAAATTTGAAATTTGAAATTTGTTAGTGATAAAATGAATAAAATTTAAAAATTGAATTTTAAGAACAAAAACTATGTTCTTGCCTTTCTTGTATGACTATTTTAAAAAAATTAAGTAGAACCTCTTCACTCCATTTCTCACATATCCATCCACTCCCTAAGATTGGGCTTCACCTGTACACTCAGAAGAAGGGACTAGGACATGATGTTCACGATCTTAGTTGGAGATAGATTCGATATAACTAGATTATAATGAAAGAAAAACAATTAGTATGTGAACATTTCGTATTAAAATGAACAAAAAAGAATTATGCATGTGAAAATGGAAGATCACGAAGAAAATGAATAAAAATTCTATGAATAAATGACACAAATTGAAACTGAAATAAAATCATTTTTCTTTGTTAAAATTACTAAAGCATATTGAATACATAAGATTTGTAGATTTAGTAAGAGAATGGAATATTTAAAATGTGATAGCTGAAAATATTGTGATAAAAAGAATTAAAAATATGAAAGTTTCAAAGTAAATTGTAAATATCATCAATATTTACTTTCATTATCATAAGATACTACCAATGAAACAAGATTTCCCAATGTTTGGAATTCATCTACGGACTATTTTTAGTTCCAAAAAGAGTTTTATAATATATAAGACCACTCTTGATGCATGACCTTCTATATTCCATGAGTTTATTTGGCCATTTATTTTTTCATTATGTACAATAAAGATTTTTGAGCATTACTTGAAACAAGTCCATCATCTCTGTTTAGATTGCTAGGAATTTTTCCTATTTCAATCATCTCACATATTTTGCACTTACAATGGGACTCAATGGAATATCATCTCTATTTCCGTAATTTCCCATTCTATGATAGTGATCACATGCTTTGAAAAAATCCTTAGTTTCCTTGTATAGTTTTTCCCACCACATACTTGCTAATAATATCTTGTGCAAGCAGATCACGTCTCTTGCATAGTGCCCTCCAACTATTCATCCATGCACTTCTTCCATGATACTTTCACGCTCATGCTCTAGAACACATCTGCATAAGACCTCATGTCTACCCATATTATATAGGTCTCCTCCATTGAGCTGATAAGGTGTTGCACGAATAGAAAGTTGTTTCCTTTCTAGGGTCTTCATTCCTTCTCGCGCAAGCCGAGTGTAAAGAATGCTTTGTGATATCCTCTAAATCGAGATGACACACGCTTTGATCCTAAAGAGTTGTTCAAACGTATGCTCTGAGCGTCCTCGCAAGAGTTAATCCTTGATAAATGATCACGTCCCAAGTTTCTCTTTCCTGGCTTCACTATGACTGTAAAATCAAACTCTTGAAAGAGACGAATCCAATGGAAAATGCCCTTACAAGACTGGTTTAATGAACAAATGCTTCAATGCTATGTGATATGTATAAAAGATAAATGGTGTTACCAATTAATATATGAACTTGTGAAGCACATAAATCATAGATAATGCCTCGCGCTCTGTAGTTTTATAATTTTGGTTAGTTGGCATCAAATTCCTACTTGCAAAACAAATATGGTGATGAAAATTTCCTTCATCTCGGTTATGTCAATACTACTCCAATTTCCACACTAGATGCATCTACATGTATATGGAAAGGCTTATTTTAGGAGGGGAAATGTAGGATAGACATAGTTGTTAGTTTCTCCTTCAAGGTCTCAAAATCCTATTGTTACGTGTCACCCCAATAAAATTTTCCTTAGGACTTTAACAATTCTTCCAAAGGTGCAAAAATCTTGGCATAACCCTTAATGAATTTCTTGTAGTAGCTAGTGTGCCCAAAGAAACCACACACTTCACTCTAATTTTTTTGCTCTTCTAGCCCTAAAATGATTGTAAGAAAAGAATAATTTACCTCCTTTCCAGACCAAGCTTCTTTTGGTATTCCACCATCCAGTGGTGTTGAAGGACCACGGTTTATCAAGTATATCATTGTATCTACTGCTTCTTCCTAAAACTTCAAAGGCAAATCGACATGTATCCTCATGCTTCTAGCATGTTCCATGATTGTTCTATTCATTCTTTCTACAACTCCATTCTCCTATGGAGTTCTAGGAACTGTTCTTTCTCTTCGTATTCCATTCTCTAAACAATAATCATCAAAATCCTTACTGCAGTACTCACCACCATTGTTAGATCTAAGGCACTTCAATTTTAAGTTTGTTTCATTTTCTACAAGGGCTTTCCATCTTTTAAAAGTTTTAAAAACATCAGATTTATGCTTAATACAATAGATCCATACCTTCCTTGTGGCATCATCAATGAAAGTCACATAATATTGGGATCCTCCAATAGAAGCTACCTAGGTTGGTCCCCACACATCTGAGTGTACAAGCTCTAATTTCTTCTCCTTCTTTGTTGACCCAACCTTGAGAAATATCACTCTCTTTTACTTTCCAAATATATAGTGCTCACAAAATTCAAGATCTAATTGTTTCAAATCTGATAGCTTACCCTTTGCCTTTAAGATCTGCATTCCTTTTTCACTCATATGACCTAGCCGATTATGCCACATGTTTACATCTAAATTTGTAGAAGATAGCACGAAACATAATAAGTAATATAGGTAGACAAATATAAATTTCCTACCTTCTTTCCTCTTACCACAACAAGATATCCCTTGGTAACCTTCCAAGAGTTGGTTGTGAATGTAATCACGCATCTAGATTCACCAAGTTTCCCTATAGATATTAGATTTATTTTGAGGCTTGAAACATTCCTCACATCTCAATACCCATGTATTTCCATTCTCAGTAACTTTAGATAAACATCACCTTTACTAGTAATATTACATGGTTCATCATCACCTAAATAAACATGTCCAAAATCACCCTGAATATAATTTCTGAAATAACCCTTATTAGGGGTAGCATGGAAAGAAGCTCCAGAATCTAACACCTAAGATTCTAATCTATTATCCAAGGAGAGAATAAGGGCATCTTGCTTTACCTCACTTGCAACATTTTCCTCTTTACCTTTTTCTTTGTCTGATACATTCTCTTTGTTTTCCTTGGACCAACACTCCTTTATGTGTCCTCTCTTTCCACAATTCCAGCAAAGTAAATCTTTGTACTTGGATCTAGATCTACCATGTCTTGAATTTGATCTCCCATTCTTCTTGCTCTTGGATGATATCTCCTTAGATCTTCCTCTCGCTTTCTACAGTTAAAGCGTTTCCAGATGATGATTCTCCTGAGATTTTCCTACGTATTTCCTCATTAAGGATTACACTAACCACATCATCAAATTTCAAACCTTTAGAAGCAGTTGTTGTATTACTAACAACCATTACCAAATTATCCCAACTATCTGCAAAGAGCATAAGAATAAAAGTGCTTTCACTTCATCATCAAACAAAATTTCTATTGATTTTAATTGATTAACAATAGACCGTAAATCATTCAAATGATTAGACACAGATCCACCTTCTTGCATCTTAGAATTAAACAATTATTTCATCAAATATACCTTGTTAGAAGCACTAGGATTTTCATACAAATTTGCTAAATATTTCATCAACTCTACCGTGGTTTTTGCATCTATAAAATTTGAAGCCATTGATGCTTCCGGCTCAATCTTATAGATCCCAGAGCCTTTCTGTCAAGAACCTTCCATTCTTCATCTGTCATCAAACTTGGATTTCCTTGCTCATCCAATGGTAAGTATAGATCTTTCTGATACAAATAATCCTCCACTTGCATTCTCCATAGTTGTTAATTATGACACTCAAATTTCTCTACTTGATATTTACTATCTTCTGTCATTTCTCTACTCCCACTCAATTAGAAAACCTTCTGTGAGTAAATCCTATCAACACACAAAAAATTCAAACAAAGATCTGATACCAGTTGTTGGGGTTTAAACCATATAATAGTGTTGCATAGATGTATAATCAGATAAAGCATACAAGCAATCAATGCGGAAATAACCAGAAGATAAAATAAACAAGAGAAAAATTACACCAAATTTAACGTGGTTCACCCAAAGGTCAACACCTCTATGGATGTTCAATACTCTTTCCTCACTCAGCTACACCATCTTGCACACTAAGGAAAACATCATACAAACTAATTGTTATCTTCTTACTTTACTTGCCTTACACTCCAAACAATGCATACATGCATGTGAGTCTATTTTAGGCAACTTATTTTTGCTTTTAAAAACAATAAATCAACTTTAAAACAAGTGATTTATTCTAAACTTCGGCCAAAAATAAAAGCGTCGTCACACAAAGTGACCGACGGCGTTATTATACTACTGACCGACAACGATTACACCCCGACCTAATCTGCCCAACTTGACCGACGACGGTTGCACCTTAACCGACGCCCGTTATTGTCAAAACAATAATATTGTAAAAACAAGTTTCTTGTGAAGTAATTTAGCTCCATACTTAACACCTATTAAGGATTATCAGGAGGAATCTTGATGAAAATTAGAGAACTTGGCATACAAAGCTCAAATTAGCTCTATGTGCTAATAGGATCACATCAAAAAGATCCATAGGTAACTCCCCATACAAGTTGGTATATGGAAAAGAGGTAGTATTGCCCATACCATTGAAGTTTTCCACTTTGAAGCTGACTGAGTTTGAGCCTATGACAATAAGGTATACAGAGCTGATGGAAGTAGAGGAGGTAAGAGAGCATGCAATGCAAGTCATGGAAAAGGATCAATCATTGATCAAAAAGAGTTTTGACAAAAGAGCAAGAATGAGGACCTTTCAAGAAGGGGACTTAGTTCTAAAGTGGGATACAAATCAAGAAAATCCAGGAAAGCATTTCAAGTTTGATGCCATCTAGAGTGGACCTTACATGATCACAAGGTGTAAAAGCAACAATGCCTTCCACTGCTATATTGGATGGTAAAGAGTTACTGATCCCGTTAATGAGATCTATCTCAAACATTGCTACTAAAAGGGAAGGTTCCATCCTTATAAATATTAGCATAGTTTTAATTTCCCTAAGTGCGTATGCACATTGTTTGTTGTAGTATAGGTTTTGTTTCCCTAAGTGCTTTAGCACAAGTTTTGTTGCTCCGTGTTTGTGTCACTATACGCTTCAACACACCTCTAGGTGAATGCGCTATGCCCTTCCGCATTTACAACACGAAGACCCATAGTTTCTATAACAATTGATCGTGTTCTTATAGAAAAAATATAGAGCAACTAAAATTGGGCTCCAAAAGGTCCATTTTCGAAGAAAAAGGTCAACGCCGAGTCACCACCCACGTCTTCGTGCCCAATGAATACAACAAGGCAGATGGTCTATTCATCTAGTAGGCAAATGCCCCTATGAGTTGCCAAATTTTTATCTCAAATTTTCCCCAGACAAAATTGATCAAACATGACCCCATGCAGGAAGAAATTCAAGAAATGGTTCCATCAAACAAACCTACGGTTTAAATCCAATAAACAAGTTGTAAACGGGCTCTAAAATAGAGTAGTAGGGTCGGGGAAGAAAGAAAATAGTGTCAAAGAAAATCAGAGGCTCAAAGGAATAGAAATGGAGAAAGACTCAAAGTCTTATGGATCTATAAATGGTTCAAAATGAGCCCCAAAATTGGGTAAGTATGAAAGAATCAACGGAAGCCTCCACGTGCCACATCGGCGCATCTCTAAAGATTAAAATAAAAAAGTAGACTCAAATGAGCGTAGATCTTCCATGTGTCCTAGGCCCGAAAAAGGATAGAGCTTGCCGTTGAAAATTCTAAACAAGTGGAAAGAAACACATGTCAACTTGGTGCAATTTCAAGATGGGATCCCAAGATGTAGACTCTGTTAGTGTGAGTTATCCTATGTGTCCTCCTCTCATGTTGGAGGGTCATCTCACATGGGTTAGGTTTAGGGTTTCATATGTGTCATGCACTAGGGTTACTCAGCACCCTATATGTACCCCTTTTCTATTCATTTATGAGCATGCCAAGACACTCCGTTGTCTTTCCTCTATGCAAGCTTTGTTTCTGTTAAGCAAGTTCTTCCATTACTGATCAATTTTTTCCTTGCTATCGCTGGAGCTTTCACGATTCCGTTGGAGTGCAACTACTTCGTGGTGCCTCGTTTCCAATCGATTCTCTCAAACTCTTTTCATGGTATCAGAGCTACACATTTACCATCACACCAAAAGCTTGAACTTATGGTGGAGAGGGATCTCATCGTGTCAATCAACTACTACGCTAATACCCTCTTGCACGATGGAGTCGGGTATACATCCAATCAGGCCCAACGACATATTAAGAGGAAGTGACACCGAGAATTTTCCGGAGGTCACCCATCCTGAACTCTAGGGGCAGAGCGCTTAATCGCCTAGTATTAGAGTCGCATGACTTGCCGTCACACACAAAAAGCTCGAACTTTTGGTGTGACAAAGAAATCGTGTAGCTCGATACCATGAAAAGAGTTTGTGAGAATCGAATTAGAAACGAGGCACCACGAAGTAGTTGCACTCCAACGGAATCATGGTATTAGAGCCGAGATCGTGTAAACATGCACTTGATTTGTTTTTTGTTGCTATTACTCTTACTTGGTTTCGTTATTTTACTTTGCATGCAAGTCTTTTGATCACTATTTTCTGGAAATGATCTTGCTAATATCTCTAACAAGCTTTCTTGGAAATTTTTTTGTATTTTTTGTCTTGTGCATGTTGTCTGTGGTCGTAGGATCCTTGAGTTCTTCAATCGTAGTTGCTACTCAACAAATTGCTGTCCCTCTGGCATTTTTTTGCTTCCCAAGTGTTTTTAATCACATCTGCCACGTTTTTTGGTGTGGGCAAGCTAAAACGTGGCTACACAGGCATTTTTTTATTGTTCAGGCATTTTTTTATCATCTACCACATTTTTTTGATTGTTCAGGCATTTTTAATCATCATTTGCCACGTTTTTTGCTTCACAGGGTTGTAAAAATCATCTGCCATGTTTTTTTTGCTTCCTAGGCATTTTTAAACAACTCTGCCACATTTTTTTGGTTTGAGCACGGTAAAACGCTGCTACAAACACTCCTACACGGCATGGTACATTTTTAAACAACTCTGCCACATTTTTTGGTCTCGAGCAAGGTAAAATGTTGTTGTAAACACTCATGCACGGCTTGGTATGTTTTTAAACAACTCGCCCGTTTTTTTTTTGGTCCGAGCAAAGTAAAACACTATTTTTTACACTCCAGTGCGGCTGTTCTTTTTTTTTGGTAAGGTTTCAACCATACGCCTTTTCCTTTGGTAAGTTTGTTAATTTCCTTCTTTTTTCTCTCTAAAATCCTCAGTTTTTTAGAAAAAAACGACCTATGTTTTCTTTTTTTAAAAAGCTTTTTTTAAAACAAAAAAAACAAACTCTTTTTGGTATGCGTTTTAAATCAACAAATCTTTCTTTATTTAAAAGATACTTTCTAAAAATGCATTCAATCTTTATTTGTTTAAAAATATTCATCTACAAATCTTTAAAAAAAAAAAAATGCATTCTTTCTAAAACTTGTAAGTTTTAGACAATATTCACAAAAAGTGATTTTTTAGTGATTTGCTTAATTAAAGCTTTTTTCAACATTCATTAGATTTAATTACATTAGATATAATTTAATTTCACCTTATTTAAACTATATTTCTTTGGCATTATAAAATTTGGTCTGTTGGCTTGTTGTATTTCTAACCTTCTGTCGAGTGTCGAAGACGAAGGGTGAGGTCCGGGATTGGCAGGTGGCTAATCCCCCCTCACAATACAAACAAAACCTATCTCAAATTCCATGCCGTTTCCAACGAGCATACATACGACACCCTTTGCATGCGTTTAGGGTACTTTTTAAATCCGTTTACAGGTTTATTGGTTTTTTCTCATCAAATTGCGGGAATTGGTTTTTGCTATAACTTTTGACTCGTTGCTCGGTTTTGAGCACTTATTTAGTCAAAGTTGCATGTTTTTTTACACTCTAGATGATGGGATCATTAGCTTTGTAAATGCACTAATTTTATAAAGTGCCGCATTCTGGGGGTGTCTTTGTTTTGCTTAATTCAACTCATTCTTTTGAGCTTTGTTCTATTCCTTTTTTTTGGACTTGTGAGCGTGTCTCGCCATAGTTTTATGACAAAGGGATTATTTCGTGCGATGTGAGATGCTTTTTCTCACCACCAGGGTTGGCTTTCGCCTCCTTTCTATTTTTTGCTTGTGCTTGTTTACGGTGTTCCTCTTTTGTTGCGCTCCACGAAACATTGTTGTGGTCTCCCCTCTTGTGCGTTATTACGCTAATTACAAGACGAGTTACCAAGTGTTTCAAACCGCACGCACGGACTGATTGTAATCAACACACTCAACTATAAAGTGCCGAAAGCAGGGGGTTGTTATTGTCCTGGGTGGTTGTGTTTCTTTTCTGCATTTCTTTCTCTCTCTCTCTCACTATGGATGCACTTTCAATTCCTTTTCTTACGCCATTCAACTTTTTTGAATGGAGATTGAAAATAATAATGAAACTAAGGGGTAAAGGGTTATACCGCATCACCATGGGAACTGAGACTGAACCAGATGACGAACCTGAAAAATCTAAGTGGTTAAACCGTAGTGATGAAGCTTTAGGTCTTCTTTGCATGTCCGTTTCTCCTGACTTGCTCTTCCACATTGAGGTGTCTAAAACACCTACATCTACGTGGAAAACGCTGGATGCGATGTTTGGACAACTAGATGACATGAGAGCACATGAGTTGGAAAATGAACTACTAGGGTTAAATCCTAAGGACTTTAAAAACCTACAAGCCTTCTTCTCAAAATTTGTCCACATTAGATTATTGTTAAAAGGATGTCAAGTAGAAAATAAAGATTCTCAACTGATCTTTTCGATTCTCTCTAAGCTAGGTCCCGAATATTTTGTCTTCGTGTCAACTTTCTATGCTACAAAAGCTGCTTTGGGCGATACTTGGATAATGCCCTCCTTTAGTTGTTTTTCGTCCCAACTCATTCGAGAACAGGACAAACTCATTCATGGGGTCTCTCAAGTCCAAGTCACATGCCCTTGTAACAAGTACTAGTAAGGGAAAGAAGACTGAAAAGAAGAAAGAAACTAAGGATCAACCTAAGAAAGAAACCAAGATCAAACCTAAAAATGACACAAACACTTCGACTTCTGAGCCTAGGGCGTAGAAAAGTAAGTATTTGTGTTCCTATTGCAAGAAGATGGTCACGATGAGCAACACTGTTTTAAGAAATAGATTGATCACTTATCTCATTTACTTGAGAAAAATAAAATAAGTGTTCCTGAATCAATAAAACAAAGTGCTCCGAAGGCCGAGTCTTCTGCTGCAAAAGGTGCTAAGAAATGATAAGAAGAAAGGAAAGGCCCTTGTAGCCAAAGTTGCTCCTTCATCGACATGGATTATAGATTCCGGTGCCTCGCACCACATGGGTTCTTCGCATGTTGAGTTTTCCAACATCGAACCTTGTGGAATGTCCCAAATCATGATGGGTAATGACACGACAGTGTCAGTTTCCGGTAGTGGATCGGTAGAGATGGATGGGGGAACATTTAACCAAGTGTTGAGTGTTCCTGATCTCTCTACCAATCTCCTATCAGTTTACCAAATTACTCACCTTGGTGAAGGAATGCGAGTGGAATTTGGTCCTAACTCGGTGATTATTCGTGAGCTTAACAATGACACTACAGTGGCTGAGGGAAAGGTAGATCACCGTTCACGGTTATACACCTTCTCCCACTTTACTTCTGATTCTACGCCCGCCTTGCTCACTCATGCAAATGAGGTTAGTAAGCTATGACATGAGTGTTTTGGACATCTAAACTATCACTACCTTGAACAATTGAGTCAAAATGAAATGGTCAACGGGTTGCCTCGCGTCAAGTTTTCTAAGGGTCTTTGTGAGGGTTGTACCCTTGGAAAGCATCCTGAAAAGAACTTTGACAAAGGAAAATCCTGGAGAGCCACTCATCCCTTGGATCTTGTTCACAACGATGTTTCTGGTTCATTTCCTCCTTTGTTTACTAGAGCTCTTTATGTTCTAACCTTCATTGATGACTATTCACGATATACTTGGGTATATTTTCTTAAGCTTAAGTCTGAAGTCTTTGAAAATTTTCAAGACTTTAAGGCTCTTGCTGAGAAACAAGCGGAACGGTCTATCAAGGTTCTCCAAACTGACAATGGAGGTGAATATGTAAACAATAGGTTCATGGATTTCTGTACTTCTGAAGGGATCTCTCTGTAGCATATAGTTGCTTATAGCCCTTTGCAGAATGGAGTCGCAGAAAGAAAGAACCATACTCTTAAGGAGATGGCCACTTGTATGATTCACTCAAAGTCTCTTCCTCCGCAGTATTGGGCCGAAGCAGTGAATTGTGCAAATTACATTCAAAACCGTGTTCCACACAAGGCAATAAGAGGGATGACACCCTTTGAAGCCTAGTTTGGATGCAAGCCTGATGTTGAGCACTTTCGAGTCTTTGGATCCAAGGCTATGGCTCGGATTCCCAAGAAGAAATGTAAGGCTTTGGAACCACAATCCAAACCTTATATCTTTGTAGGGTATCCTAATGGCGTGAAGGGATATCAATTGATGAATTCTACTTCTCATGAGCTATATATTGAGAGAAGTGTTAAGTTCAATGAGTCTTCTTCGACTTCTACTTCTCCACCTATAGAGGTTCTTCAGCTCGCTAATTTGGATTCTGACTCATCAGATGATGATACTATTGAGCGTGCTCCTCTTCCAGATCCTCCCAACCATCAAACCTTTGAGTCTTCTCGATTCTCGACAAGAGTGATGATGAGGACTATGTCCCTTCTCACTCAAGTGAAGAATCTTCTGACTTTGATCTGATCCTCCCGTCCCCTTTGGGCCGTAAAAACTTTGCAAAGTGCTCAAGATTTAGTTGAGATACTTTGGATATGAGACGTACTTGCTCAAATTTCGTTGGACCCCACTCTCTCTTCACCTCTCGCTTCGATCCACGGTCTTTCGGGAGGCTTCGGTATTCCCGAGTGGGATTCTCGCCATGGATGAGGAGTATTCCTCTCTCATGAAGAACGATACTTGGGATCTCACCACTCTTCCGAAAGGAAGAAAAATCGTCGGTGTAAGTGGGTGTTCCGCAAAGTATGGAGTAGATGGAGATGTCGAAAAGTTTAAAGCACGATTAGTAGCTAAGGGTTTCTCCCGGATATAGTGGGGTTGATTATACAAAAATTTTGCTCCGATTGCGAAGATGACTTCTATTCGATCGATCCTAGCCATTTCCACAGCAAACAGATGGAAAGTCAATCAAATAGACGTTAAGAGTGCCTTCCTTCATGGTGACCTAGAGGAAGAGATTTATATGGAACAACCTTCGAGGTTATGTCCAAGAATCCTCCCTCGTTTGTAAGTTAAAAAATCTCTTTATGGCCTTAAACAAGCCCCTCGGTCTTGGTATGCCAAGATGGACTCCTTCTTACTTACATCGGGGTTTACTAGGTGTCACTCTGATCTAAATGTTTATATTCTACGGCAAGATGACTCCATACTCATTCTTGTTCTCTATGTTGATGACTTGTTGATCACAGGTAGCTCTTCCTCTATTATTGATTCTATGAAGATCGCCTTAGCCAACAAGTTTTCCATGATTGACTTAGGTCTACTTCATTACTTCCTTGGGATCCAGATTTCACAATATGACTCAGGAATCTTGATTTCGCAACCTAAGTATGCTCTTGATTTGCTTGCTCGGTTTCAGATGTTTGATTGCAAGTCTTCTCCTACTCCTTTTCTTTTTGGGGTTAAGTTGGTTTCAGATTGCTCTACTCCCTTGGTTGATGGTACTCTTTACCAACAGTTAGTTGGGAACTTGATCTACTTGACTCACACTTGACCGGATTTATCATATGCTATTGGGATCATGTCCAAATTCATGTAGGAGCCACATGAGCTACATTGGAAAGCAGCTAAACAGATCCTTCATTATGTTCGTGGCACTTATGTTGATGGCATACACTATCATGGAGGGGTTGATATTGAATTGATTGGATTCACAGATTCTGATTGGGCCGGTGACTTAGATCATCGGAAATCTACTTTTGGCTACAGTTTCTCTCTTGGTTTGGGTCCTATTAGTTGGTATAGCAAGAAGTAAAATGTAATTTCGATATCATCTATAGAGGTAGAATACGAGAGGAGCAAAGTTAACACCGCCACGTGAAGCTATTTGGCTACAGGGGTATTCTCGACGAGTTTGGCATCCACTTTCAGTGGCCTACCATTATCTACTTTGATAACACGAGCACTATCTCTATTTACGTAAATCCAGCTTCAACATCGCCAGACGAAACACATTGAGATCCATATGCACTTCATACAGGAGCTTATTCATGATGGTATCATCGACATTCGATACATTCGGGCGGATTGATCAAATTGTAGATTTATTCACCAAGCCCTTCACTGAGATGAATTTTCTTCACTTACGGTCTCTTATTGGGGTGAGGTCTTCTGCAGCTACCCATCTTCTTAGGGCTATATAGTCCTTCTTTTCTTCTTCTTCTTCTAGGAAGATTGTGTTTGTATATGGGCACCTTATCAGGCCTTTAGTTTCCAGGCCCCATTGACACATATTTCTTAGTTGTTTAGGAGTGTCTTCCTCTTCCGTCTGACTCATCACAGCCACTACCCTAGCTTCGATGAAGGGGGGGTGTTAGTGTGAGTTATCCTATGTGTCCTCCTCTCATGTTGGAGGGTCATCTCACATGGGTTAGGTTTAGGGTTTCATATGTGTCATGCACTAGGGTTACTCAACACCCTATATGTACCCCTTTTCTATTCATTTATGAGCATGCCAAGACACTCCATTGTCTTTCCTCTATGCAAGCTTTATTTCTGTTGAGCAAGTTCTTCCATTACTGATCAATTTTTTTCTTTGCTATTGTTGGAGCTTTCACGATTCCATTGGAGTGCAACTACTTCATGGTGCCTCGTTTCTGATTCGATTCTCGTAAACTCTTTTCAGACTCAAACTTGTGCTAGCTCTCCACATGGCCAAGGGTCAACAGAGGTCAAATTCAAAAGGGGACCAAATCGGTTAAGTATAAAAGTGTAGGTGGAAGGCACCATGTGTCTTAATGGTGCACATCCAAAGGCACTGAGACCAAAACAAACATTCAAATAAGCACAAGGCTTCCACGTGCCAACCTGGCACATCTTCAAGGGTAAATCTAAAAGTGGGTCCTTGGACAAGCGCCAAGCTTCCACGTGTCCCTGGTCAAATGTATAGCCCCGCCAAGAAAAAAAATAATTAGTCAAAAACATAAGGGGATAGAGCAAAGCTATGGAATCTGCCATGTGTCATCTAGGTGCAACTTCAAAAGTAAAATCCAAAAGTGATTCCTAAATGTGCATCAGCCCTCCACGTGGTCATATTCCAAGTCAAAGTAGGGAGGTGGTCTCTGGGAGTAATTTTAACTTTTTGGCTCCATTTCCAAGAGACATAAAGTATAAAAATGAGTTGTTCCTCTATTGATGCCCAAAGAGACATGTGTTAGGCCTAAATTACATGCGGGCTAGTGGGCCTTGGAGTGATTTCTTGCCCAAATGGAAAATGCAAACCGGCGGACTGAAGATGATTTTTGACAAAAAAAGGTATGACGGGGTTGTGAGGAAAATTTTGCATTTTGTATTTTTGTGCCAAAAAGTGCAAAGTAAATTTCGGACTGTGGATCCGTTCTACTAATTGGTTTCCACCATTTTTGTACGAACCCGATTGAAATATTCAAATGGGCATATCTTCTAATTGAATGCTCAAAATATGACAAATTTAGCACCATTAGAGAGATCTTGACCTCATCTATACCATGGAGATCTGAAACTTTAATTTTGAAGAAGTTAGGTGGGGAAAAAGGGAAACATCTTTGTGCCATTAATATAAGATCCATTTGCTCCAACAACCAGATCGGATTTGATCTAATCCACCGTTCTTCCTCCTTCAACATGCCAAACAAGTAATCGATGTGGATTTGACAGATTGTGGGAATATTTGTAGGAGGAATTGATGACCTGGTAGCGAAGCTTCAAATTATTTTTCCCATCTCTCCCTCCTTCTCTCTATGCTAAATATATAAAAGAAGGGGCTTGACTCATTGTAGAAGGTGGGACATTTCTGTTTTGCACCATCCCTTCTTCTTTTGTTCGCAAGTGAATTTGTGGAGCTTTCAAACCTCTCATTCGAGTTGTAATACAAAGTTTCTTACCTCTTGGCTGTTGTAATGTATTGTATTGATTCTGGAACAATAATAAATGTCTGTGGGTGATTTCCAACCCTTTCATGTGTTCATTGTTGTCTTTCTAATCTTTCATTGCATTTTGGTTACTCAGTGCATGGTGTTGTATTGCATTTTTATGGTCTGTGTTAAGTTACAGAATGGGTGTCTAACATTCCTTTGGTGCATCACCTCATTAGCTTAGGTTTATTTTCTCACATCTTCTCAACCTTGTATCCTTGGTAAAATAGAGTAGATTTAGAATAGATCCTCTACAATTTATTTGTGTGCACCTAAATAGAGGAATAAGAACTGACCTTAATCCGAAGAGATCTTTCAACTAGCAAGGTACAACACTTTGAGAGATGCTCCATGTTGTGCAATCACACTAAGAGTCTCAACCCAACTAGTTGCATACATTCAAGAGTGCTATGATTCTGCACTAACGAGATAGAGGGTTCAAAATGTATTTCTCAATGAACCAGTTTTAGAAAAACTAGCATAACTTTAACATAACTCTTTAGAACTTGATGAAATTTGGCATTGAGTCCTAAAAAACATCCCACTACACTCTCCATAGGTTTTTTTTTGCCATAGGTTTACCTTTACCTCTCATACCTATCTCATTTGAATTAACCTACAATGTTAGTCTGGTGAACTTTTGAAATTTTCCTCCATGATCTAAAATAAACCTTGTTGTTACTCATATAGTCCTTAGAAAACATTCCTAGGATTCTCCAATTCTCACATGATCTTATGATGACTGTATCAACCTTTCACACCTCAATGAGACTCTAGACATGAGCCTAAATGAATCTATTTCAACCGAGACTTCCGTTAAATGACATGAAAATAACTATAAAAGATATTGACCAGCTAACATCATCATATCTTACCTATAGAACATATGATCCAAGCATGCAAACTTGCACTCTTGCCTTCGATGAACAACCACCTCACTATTTAAGCTTGTAGCATCCTGAATCCACCCTAAAACAAACCTGAAGCCTCCAAGAACCAACTTGAATCACTGATAGACACTTTCCATTTCACTCCTTTTCCATTAATTCCATGTGACATCAATGACAATACAAACCAATGTAATAGGCTTCAACAATATCCCTCATTGTCATTGATGGCAACAAGTAAAAAATTTGATAGAAAAATAATACAATAACAACTTTAGATATGCCAGATCATGAATTCTAGTTTATGGCACACTCTTTCCCTCTTTGACATCTATGACAAAGGTCATAAACACAACAACCTGATTATCCTAAAAGAAAAACATAATAAAGCATGCTCATACCTTAAAGCTCTTCCCCTGGAAATATGTTGCTCTTTTTCTTGAAAAGACTTAATCAACTCGAAATTATTATTCTATTTAACACCTACAATACTCCCTATGAGATTAATCCTTGAATATTCAACCTTTACTTTCTTCTACTGTCTTTTATAGACCTCTTGATTTGTGCCTTGGGTTAGAGAACAAACTCCCCCTATCTAGACTCAAATTGAGCCTTCTTGGAGCAAATTTGGCACATGAGCTTCTCCCTTATCATTATGAGATATTTAGTGACTATTAGGGGCTGATATTACCCCCAATTTATGCCTTAACTGCTCAAAATTGGCTCTAGGAAAAGGTTTTTTCATTATATCAGCCACCTCTTCTTTTGTAGACACATGTTCAAGCCTAATTCTTTTCTCATTGACTTGTTCTCTTAGAAAATGATATTTGATGGGTATATGTTTTGTCTTTGAGTGCAACATTGGATTCTTTGAGACACTTATAACACTTGTGCTATCACAATATAGAGGAATAGGACCTTCACTTTCCACTTTGTAGTCTTCAAGAGTTTGTTTCATCCACATCACTTGTGTACAACAAATGGTTGCTGCAATATACTCAACTTCACAAGTAGAAAGAGATACAAGAGACTGCTTTTTACTCAACCATGAAACAAGACACTTACCTACAAAGAAGGCTCCACCAGTTGTGATTTTTCTATCATCTATGTTTCCTTCCCAATCTGCATATGTGAAGGCTTTAATATGAAATTCATTGCATCTTGGATACCAAATACCATAATCCAATGTTCCCATGAGATACCTGAATATTCTTTTGACTTCTTGGAGATGAACTTCCTTGGGTCTTCTTGAAATCTTCCCACCAAACCAATTGCCTGCATAATATCAGGTCTAGATGTTGTTGAATACAAAAGGCTGTCTATCATGGATCTATATAGGGTATGATTTACCTTTGGTGAGTTATCTTCTTTGCTTAGTTTACACCCTACACTCATGGGAGTGCTTACTAGCTTACAATCTTGCATCTGGAATCTCTTAAGCATTTCTTTGATATACTTTGTTTGTGAAATAAAGATTCCTTCCTTGTTTTGAAGAATTTGCAGCCCTAAGAAAAATGAAAGTTCACCTAACATTGACATTTCAAATTCCTTTTCATTACCTCAGAGAAGCCATGTGACATGATTTCATTGTTGCTCCCAAAAATGATGTCATCCACATAAACAACAATAATCAATAGGTGTTCTTCTTCTTATTTTATGTACAAATTACTATCATCTACACCTTTTCTAAATCCTTTCTCAATAAAATACTTTTTCTAACCCACTATACCAAGTCCCAGTGCTTGTTTAATCCCATAAAGTGCCTTTTTCAGCCTACACACATAATCCAATTGGTTATTAAAAGAAAACCTGTCGGGTTTCTCAATATAAACCTCCTCATTCAAGTTCCCATTGAGAAATGTTGATTTCACATCAATTTGATATAATTTGAAACCTTTATGAGATGCATATGCTAAGAAGAGCCTAATGGCTTCCATCCTATCCATAAGAGAAAATGTTTCATCAAAATCTACTCCTTCCACCTATGCATAACCTTTACAAACCAACCTTGCTTTATTTCTAGTCACTTCACCTTTTTCATTCAATTTGTTCCTAAACACCCACTTAGTTCCAATGATATTTTTGTCCTTTGGCCTAGGTACCAACTCCCATGTTTCATTTTTCTCAATTTGGTCCAGCTCTTCATTCATTTCTTTTATCCAATTTTGATCCTTACTAGCTTCCATTACATTATTTGGTTCTATTTTGGATAAGAGAGCCATATCTTCTTGATTTTGAGAAATTTTCAGCCTCCTTCTTGTTTGGATACCTGCTTCTTTGTTTCCTATGATTTAGCTTGAAGGATGATCTCTTTTAACCTTCCTTTAAGGTGCTTTGGTATCATGTTTTTCTTTTTCTTCACTTTCTTCTTTATATTCAACTTTTGAAGTTTCTTCATGATCTTGATTTGTAACATCTTGTAGAGTTTCTTTAGGATGAGCTATCTCTTTCTTTGAATAAGATTCATCAACTATAACATTAGCACTCTCTATAATATTATGTTGACTCTTGTTGTAGCATCTATATGTTGAACTAACGATCAATATCCTAAAAATATGCCTTCATCACTCCTTGAATCAAAATTACCTTTATTTTATTAATCTCTCTTGATATATACCTTTCTTCCAAACACTTTGAGGTGATTCAAACTTGCAGGTCTTCCCTTCCATAGCTCATATGGCATCTTCTTGTTATTAATTTTGATTTGATCTCTATTTAAAATGTATATTGTTATACCCACTACTTCTCTCTAGTATCCATCAGACAATTTTGACTCATTAAGCATAGTTCTAGCCATTTCCTATATAGTTCTATTCTTCCTCTCTACCACCCCATTTTGTTGAGGTGCCCTTGTAGCTGATAATTTTCTTCTTATTCCACGAGTCTCACAAAAATCATCAAATTCAGCTGACCAAAATTCTCCTCCTCTGTCAGACCTTAAGCTCTTTATTTTTCCATTCTTTTCATTTTCAACTAGTGCTTTGAAAGCTTTGAATATTTCCATTTCCTCTGAATTTTCTTTGAGAAAGGAAACCCATGTCATCTTGGTAAATTCATCAATCAACAACATGAAATAGCTATCTCCATGTATACTTTTAGTTTTGGTTGGTCCTATAAGATCTGTATGTATCAACTCTAAATGCTATGTAGCAGACTATTCTTTTGTTTGGAAGTTGCTCTTTATCTCTGCTTCCCATGAAGGCATGCTTTTCAAATCTTATCACCTGGTATTATGATGTTAGGAATGTTCCTAACACATCCCATGGAGCTAATTTTGACAAGGTTATCAAAATTTAGATGTCTCAATATTTTGTGCCAAATCCATCTCTCATCTACTTAAATAATTTTCTTTGTTTACTTCCTTTAGAACATACATATTATTTTTAGTCCTCTTTTCCTTTCCAACCACCTTACCTAATTTATCTTTCTTTATGTCACAACCTTTATCATGAAACAATACTGTATATCCTTGTTTTCACATTTGAATAACACTCAAAAGATTGTGCTTTAATCCTTCAACATATAATACATTTTCAGTTATGGTTTTTCCATTGTCAAGACTTAGCTTACCTTTTCCAACAATGTTAGCTGATGTATTGTCCCCAAATATCACTATACCAGAAGCATTTTCCTCTAGAGATATGAAATTTATCTTGTTTCTGTCATGTGGCTAGAACACCCACTGTCAATATACCACTCCATGTCTTCACTCTAAGAATGAAAGGAAGTTTGTGCTATCAATCCTTGTTATTTATACATATAGAATTTGATTTTACCTTATAAACATTCTTGTTCTGCTTTGGAGGTATTTAATAATAGAACTTGGCTATGTGTCCATAATTTTGGTAGTTGTAACAAATCAGCTCATCCTTGCTTCTTGAATGATAAAATTTTAGATGTATACCATGACCTTTGGCATTCATCCTACATTTTGAAGATTTGTGACCAAATTTATTACATGTAAAACAATATCCATTAAATTAGTGAGAATACCTCATGGAATAGTGTTATATTCATAGATGATGTCTCTTCTTGAAATCAAATTTCTTAACTTTAGGGGGTTCTTGAATTTCCTTAGTCATCTTATTTCTTGTTGATTTATCATCCTCCTCTTTCTCTTCAAATTCTAAACCAGCTTTATCATTTTCATCTCTTTTCTTGTTTAGGAGGTCACCTAGATTAGTTGCACTCTTTTATAACTTTTGATAGGCTTTCAATTTGATGGAGGTCTAATTCAAATGATTTTGCAAAAGGTCCATTTCAGTTTTGAGCTTTAAATGTTCTTCTTCAATTTGAAATCTTATTCAATTTTCTTGATTTGTGCTTCAAACTCCTTAAACATTTCTTCATGTTCTTGAGCTTCTTTTTTTTGATTTTTCTCAAGAAGGCTAATTTTTCCTTCATATTATTTCACCATCAGTTTCAATTTTTGATTCCTCTTCCTTTGATGCTTCAACTCTTCTAGAACACTTATTAGTTCAGCCTCAAGATTAACTTCATATCTTCCGCATCTAAACTTTCACATTGAGTCTAATTTTTTTCCTTTTGAGTTTCTTGTAGAAAATACTTCCATAACCATAAACAAAGTTTTAGATTGTATCCCTTCATCATCACTTTCAGAGCTACTAGAATCACTTGACTGTGAAGAGCTTGAACCTTCTTGTGTGTAGTTATTCTTATTTTTGAAGTATTTATTTTTTCCAACTTGCTTCTTGAATTTCTTCTTCTATTTTTGAGAAGATTCCTCATCATCTTGGTTCCCCTTGTGTTTGTTAGGAAACTTTGAAGAAAAATGACCAACTTGGCCACAACTAAAACATTTAAATGGAAGCTTACCTTTGTACTTACCTGAACCTCTTTTCATCTTCCTTACAAACATGGCCTCTACCTTCTCATCATCTATCTCCATATCAAAATCATGTGTTCTTCTTTCCCTATGATTATTTATCATCTTTGAAGGTATCCTCTTTTTTTTTTTCCTGACTTTGAGTCACTGATTCTCATCTCATATGTAGTTAATATTCCATGAAGATCATCCATTTTCAAGGTGGTTAAGTCCTTTGCCTCCTCAATCGCTGAACACCTTTAAAATAAAATTTGGAGGATAATGATCTAATCACCTTTTTCACAACCACACACTCTTTTTATTTTCTCTCTGAAGCCTCTAATAAGATTGATAACTTCATCCATTCTATGTAAATATGAAAAAACATTCTCACCTTCCTTCATTTTCATGCCTTCAAACTGTGCATGGTAAGTTTGTAACTTGGCCAATTTTACTTTACTCATGTCTCTTTCATATATTATATTCAGTTTGTCCCACATTTCTTTAGCTGTAGTGCACTACATAACCTTTATAAATTCAGCCTTAGCTAGCCCACAGAGAATTACATTCATGGATTTGGAATTGTTTTCACTTTCTCTCTTTCCTACTACATCTATAAGATGTGTAGGTATTGTATAGTGTAGCCACTATCAACTGACTTCCATATGTCAAATCCAAGTGAAATTAAATAAGTATTCATTATGACACTCAATAAGGCATAATTTGATCCATTGAATAAGGGTGCTTTGGAGGTAGAAAAATCACTAGGTGACTGATTGCTTTCCATTGTTGAATTATTTAGATCTTCCTTGAGCTGTTAAACTCACCACACTAGGGCCATAATCGATACCAATTGTTAGAAATTGGAACACTGAGAGGGGGTGAATCAATGTTCAATTCAACTCTCACCAAATTTTTGATGTCTTGAAGTAGGCTCTATCTCTACTTGATTAATCAATTCAAAATCATGATCATACTATATTGTTTATGACTTCAACTTGGAAAAAAATTCATCACCTCATTGTGTACCTAGTTCTTCACACACACTCTAAGTTCTCTGTCCACTATTCACCGTAATTTTCAAGTTCTTGAGAGAAAACATCTCTGTTTTCAGTTCTTTTATGATCTAACTCACACTTCTTGGATATTTCAATTTATTACTCATGTACTGTCTCATCAAGCATTCTACACACTATTTCAAAAACACTCTATCCCTTCTACATTAAGCATTCTACTTACTCATTGAACACTCTATCTCCACTCTTTCTATTCATCAAATTGTACCTCTCATATTTTGTTCATAAAAATTATTTTAATATATCCTTACTTTACCTTGGCATATGATAATATAATATATATGGGTTGATGGAGATGCCGACATGTGGCACACATCCCCTTAGTTATATGTATGGGTTCACATGGGATATGATAATATAATATATATGGGTTGATGGAGATGCCGACATGTGGCACACATCCCCTTATCTTATTATATCATTCATTTATGATTTATTATGCTTAGGAGGTCGGCCTCAGTATTGGCCATAGGTTAGAATGGTATATATAGGGGTTAGAAGGTTGTAGTTAATCATCATATTGAGTATTGGAGTGTTATTGTATGGTTTGGAGGTTACCCCCTCGAAGTGGTATTGGAGGTTGCCCCCTTGAAGTGGCAAAGCTATTATATGAGCATATTGTCATCATTTATCTATATTTTGGTGTTCTCTCATGTTATTCTGTTGTATATGTTCTGATTTATACAAGTAATATCCTTACAAGTGGTATCAGAGCAGTGATCCGGGTAATTTGTGGGATGAAACCCTAATGTTGGTGATTCATCTATATCTAGAGATCGACTTGGAATTTTTTAGATTATTTTTGTGGGGAGTGGATACATAGTTCAAGTGATCTTCCCTCCAAATTTCATATTTTTTGGAGTTGTTTTGCAAAAGTTGTGTCCGTTTTAGGGTTGAAACCCTAATTCTACTGGTTTTGTCTATATCTTCTGAATAATGATGAATTAGGAAATAATTTTTTTGGGTTGATGGTAATATATTCAAAGGTGATACCACTGAAATTTTAGAATTTTTGGATCTATTTTGTCAGAGTTATTTCATTTTTATTTGTTTTCATTATTTTGCTCCACAGGCCGCAATTTGAGGAGTTTTCCTGAATTTCTTACATTTTCGAAACCTCTCAAAAATTAAATTGGGGTTTGTGTTATGTGATTTCTGATTTTTGGCTGAACTTTAGCCGAAAGGGTTAGAATAAGTTTTGATAAAAGGGTCTATTCCAAAACCCTAGTTTTGTGGATCATGGGGATGGTAGCTTTTTTTGGAGATGGCAGGATTGATGCTAGAGAATGGTGGAAAAATTTTAGGGATAAATTCTCTAAAACATATGATATTTGGTTATTCAAGTTGTGGATTAGTGGCCCTGCACAGATTTGGTTTTCTGAGTTAGAAAAGGAAAAGTCTAATTGGTCTTTGGAGGAACTGGAACAAGTTTTCATGGACATATGGGCAACAAAAGAAGAAGAAGATGAAGCAAAAGAAGAAGAAGAAAAAGAAAAGAAAAATAAAAAGAAGAAGAAGCATCAAGAAGAAGAAGAAGAAGAAGAAGAAGAAGAAGATGTTGATGATAAAGTTGCTACACAGATAGTGCATCTCCAAGGAAGGAAGCTTCAATATTTCAGTTTGAAGGGTGTATTCAAAGGAAAAAGGTAATTGTTTCCATAAACCCTAGCAGAAAATATAACTTCATCAATATGGATGTAGCTCAAAATCTACATGTACAAGCAAAACATATTAAGGAAGCTCAAGTGGATGGTAAGCATATTCAAGTTTTTGAAGATTTAAAGCTCTCTATGGATAAATATGTTTTACATTCATATTTTTATGCTTTAGATATGGATGGTATGGATATTGTTCTTGGATATCCTTGGTTAGAGAGCTTGGGAACAATTAATCTTAATGTGCAAAATAAATTCATGAAATTATGGTACAAGAGAAAGAAAATTACATTGCAAGATATCACACTTAGCAAAGAAAAAAGTAATGTAAAATTAGATCATGAAGATGAATTTGAAGATGGTGACGAAGGGAATAAGGATGAATTAGAAGGAGAGGATGAAAAACATGATAAAAATTCAAAAATAATTTCTCTACTCAAGAGAAAAAAGAAATAACAAACAAGTTGGAAGAGGAAAAAGAGGAAAAGATTGATAAGGTTGAGCATATTAAGGCTGATCCATATAGACACCCCCATCATCATGAGAGGAAACAATCATGGAGACATACTAGGACACATGAGGTCAGCAATCTATATGGATATACAGGGAATTGGAGGAGTAATAATTTTGGCTATACATGGAATCAATGGAACAATAATTGTATGACATGGAATCACATGAATAATCATTATGGATATGCATGGATGTCGAGGAGGAACACATATGGACCACGATGGAATCATATGAGCACAATGGAATATGGAATCAGGTTTGGAGCAGCATCACCCACTAGGATTTCATATGGGTGGTTGGATGATCGAGCATGGCGACAAGTGTGTAATAATTTAAAGCACACTCATTATATGGTTTCTTCTTATGTTTCGGGGACGAAACATGTCAAAGAGGGAAGCAATGCTATGTACCTTGGGATATGATAATATAATATATATTAAAGGATGGAGATTCCGACATGTGGCACACATCCCCTTAGTTATATGTATGGGTTCACATGGGATATGATATTATAATGTATATGGGTTGATGGAGATGCCGACATGTGGCACACATCCCCTTATCTTATTATATCATCCATTTATGATTTATTATGCTTAGGAGACCGGCCTCGGTATTGGCCATAGGTTAGAATGGTATATATAGGGGTTAGAAGGTTGTAGTTAATCATCATATTGAGTATCGGAGTGTTATTGTATGGTTTGGAGGTTACGCCCTTGAAGTGGTATTGGAGGTTGCCCCCTCGAAGTGGAAAATATATTATATGAGAATATTGTCATCATTTACCTATATTTTGGTGTTCTCTCATGTTATTCTACTGTATATGTTTTGATTTATACAAGTAATATAATTACACTTCTACATTAAACATTCTACTTACCCATTGAACACTTTATCTCCACTCTTTATATTCATCAAATTGTACAACCTCTCATATTTTGTTCATACAAATTCTTTTAATATATCCTTACTTTAGTTACATACATTTCACATGCTATCCACACTTTTCCTTTTTACTATTCAAATACAATTTCATCGAGCTTATCTCGCCAAAATACATTATCACTTCAACTTCTTGTCATTTTGTGATTGTAAAGCCATTTGACTTTTTCATTTTCTTGTCAAATTTTTTTACCCTTCACCTTATTAATCAAGTTTATTGAGGAGTTTAAAAATTTTAACAGACACATAACTCTTTTTTTTTTCTCTTCTCTTTGAGAAAAACTCCATAAGACACAATTTTATGCCTTTTGAGGTCATGAATTTTTCAAGGAGACATACAGATTTGGAAGACCAATCATTTCACATTTTCCTTGAGGGAATTTTTTTAAGGCTTGAGGTACAAAGTCATTGCACATGTTAGTGCCTACTTAAACATGAATATCAATCTACCTTAGATGTCCAAAGATCATACTTTAATGTTTTCAATAGAAAATTTGAAAGAAACTTGCTTTAAGACAATTTACTGTTATATGACATAGGGTTGCAGACCTTCACCCTTCACACCACCACGTGATCATAATGTTTTTGAAACCAATTAAGACCATCATAAAGTTTAATATCCCCTTCAATATCATTTAAACGCTTTTCATTAATATTTTGAACACTAATAACAAGGAATTTCTTCAAAAAACACATTTACACCTCTATAGACAAGTTTTGAAAAAAGCTGCTTTGCAATTTCTCTTCGAGATTGTGATGAAATTACCAAATTCCATTTTCAAACCATTCATAAGCTCCATATTGAGATGTCTATACATTTTTGTGATTTTTCATTGGGTGAAATTTGAGATTCGAGCAAATTTCTTTTCTGAAACCCTAGAACAAGGGTTTTGTGCAATCGTAGCTTCCCGAGACCATTCAAATATTGATTTCTCATTCATTTTTGAATGAAATATGAAAATTAAAATTTCTATGACTATGTGGGAAAATTTTCCACCTAATCCAATCAACAATCAAGTTTGAAACATCTCCTAATAGCTCTTAGAAATTAAAATCGCACAAAGTGTGATTAAGCCAATTCAAGTCAATGCACAGTTGCATTTGAGACTAGGAAAACCTCCTAAGTCACTTTAGGGGAAGAATAAACATGAAATACCGCATCTTCCAGTGCTAAAAACATATCAACATCCCAATCATTTTCATCATGTCATGTCATTCTTGCACCATTACAATGAGATCCAGATTGCACTATTTGCATATGTGGTCTTTACAACTTTCAAGTTAGAATTATACACAACTCCACCATCTTGAGACCATTACTAGAAAAGTGCAGGTTACTTGAAAACTTGAAATGCTCTAACAATCACCAAAATATGAGGTGAGACTCACCTTTTCCACTTTAAAAGTGCATTCCATGAATTTTGCATAGAAGAAAAAACAAGGACAAGGAGGGAAGTTTTCCTTCACACTGTCTATTTAACACTAAAATTATCATTTCTCATTCACCTGTGACTGGATGAGAGAATAAAATCATTTTTAAAGCTAAGTACTTGATCTAATGACAACTTATAGACTAATCCATCTCAACACACCTATAAACATATACCCTGCATACCCAGGGAAACCTTGTACTGATTCTGACTAGCTTGAAGACCTTGATAACACAAGAAACATGGAGACACAATTAATGGATCATGGAAAGATTTAAACAATCTTATCCAAGTTATTTGAGGAAAAAAAAAAACTTTTTCCATAGTGGACTCGGGAAGATGCTTAGGAGAGAAAAGAACATAACTAGAAAAATGATCATAAGTTCTTTGAAACTTAACAAAATTGCTTCAAACCTTTGCTACATTTCAGAGATTGGAATCCTCTCCAAATTTTTTTCTATGATTTATCTAAAGGAGTCTTCATATTTTTTCTTGGGTGATAAGAATACATAAGGCTCAAAATGCATTTCTTAATGAACTAATTTTATAAATACTAGCATAACTTTAACATACCTCTTCGAAATTGATGAAATTTGTCATGGATCACTACAACACACCCCTTTACACTATTCATATGTTGGTTATCCATCTAAGTTTCTATGTACCTCTTAGACCTATCTCATTTGGATCAACCTACAATGCTAGTTCTTAAGGCCAAATTTGGTGAACTTTTAATTTTTTTCCCGGGAGCTAATCGACACCTTTCTATTTCTCATACAAATCCCTAGAAAACATTCCTAGGCTCCTCCCATGCTCACATGATATTTTCATGACATGTACCAACCTTTCACACCTCATCAGGCTCTAGAAATAGGCCTAAATGAACTATCCTTGATTGAGACTTCCACCAAATGATTTGTAACTCACTATAAAATCAATTAAAAATGCTAAAATAATCATATATGACTTATAAAACCTATTATCCAAGCATTCCAACCTACCCTCTACCTTCGGTGAACAACCACCTCCTTGTTTAAGCTTGTAGTATCCTGAATCCACCCTAAAACCATTCTAAAGCCTCTAGGAACTAAATTGAATCACTGAGCACAACTGATAGACACTTACCTATATGTCATTTCACTCCTCCTTTTTCCATCAATGCCATGTGACATCAATAACAATGCCAACCAATGCAAAAGGGTTCAACAACTTCTCAAACTTACTCTATCTTTCACTTTATTTACTTCTCTTTTCTTTAAACCCTAGCAAAAATTATTCCAAACATTATTCAACCTATCATACACTCTCTAAGATCTAAAACCATGCCTTAGTACCTATAAGACACTCTCACATAGGTCATACTTTCCACTAACACAAGAACTAGTTCAAATTTGAACTACAAATTCACTTTTATATCCTTCTCTTGATTAAAAAATAAACCAAGTTAGTTATCTCCTTTATTTTGGCCAGTTCAACTTAAAAAAATCTCATTAAAATAATTACAATGTTCACATATGACCCATATAGGTCGGCCATGCCCAAAACCACTCATCTTGCACAAAACAAGCTCAAAACCCCATCACTTGGATGAGCTAAAACCACAAATCACAAAACTATGATTAGTCAAGATCCTAAATTCACCACACGTGTATAATATAACATAAAAAAAATACATGGTCTTAAATTATCTTTTCCCAATCAAAAATAACATAACAAAACTCAAAAGCCTTTTATCATTCACCAAACAACTATATCCAAAAACCTAATTTCACTTTTGGGCATCAAGACTAATCAAAAACACCTAAATTGTGGCACGTATCCACTCAATGGAATCCTTAGGAATTATACATCACATCCATGAATTTTATAAGTAATGAAACATCCATATGTGTAAACGACACTAAATTTCCTATTCACCGATCAAGCTACCTAAAAAGTAGTTTTACAAATACAACTGATTTACACCACATTGTCACTTTCAAGACATTCAAAAGAATTCAATAGGAACTAAATTCATACCTATTCAATTTACAGCTGATATAAATATTCAACCCATTCATTTCATGTCTCAACTAACTTAATCTTTTGGAAAAAGATATCTTGTCTTATAAAACCAAGAACCTTCTTCTCAACAAACTAACCTAGATGAAAAAAAAACTCATCGTCATGAGATAATTATTATACCAATAGAAATATATTTTAATTGTCTTTCCAGAACATATTGGAACTCCTTTGAACTCTAAGTGGAAGGCCTTTAACCGGGTCCGTCTCTACAAACTTCCTGAAACTTTCCCAAAGCTTCCCTTTGACTATTCTTCACAAATAGGGCACATTTTTCCATTTAAATGCATCACCATGACCTAAAAACACCATGGACATCATGATAAACTTAAATAATAATAAAAATTCCATTTAATTTGTAACTCCTTTAGAAAACCTTGTCCCAACTAAAATTCTTCATAACAATGCATGTTTGAGTGTACTCCACTCACCACCACATGCTCTACCATAAATTTTGGAAACCTGGAGGAGTGTTATACATCATCCAATTAGAATAATTACACTAGAAATCCATTATTTTCACTTAGGAAGAAAATATCTCATACCGCTTTCTAACTATGGTTTCAAGCACACAAAATGTTATTTACCTTTTTAACATGCATTCATAAAAATATGAAAATGAAATGACCTCATTATTTTTGTGAAACCTTTTAGACTAAATTTATAAACATCTATGAAAGCCTCAAGTTCCCATGCAAAGAAAAAATTCAAGGTGAGCATCAAAAGTTTTAATTTGATTTGGAAATTACCTTCTTCTTGACCCCATCTCACCAAAACTGCCCTAACATGTAAAATACACATCATGGTAACCTGAAATATTTCCCATAGTATAATGACACACCCTACTCACATCTTCAATCATAATCATGCCACAAATAGGTCTCCATAACTCCATCCAATAAGACTTATATGACTATACCTTGGGGTTTTATATGGTTTAGACTATGGTGAACTCAAATATCATCACCACTCAACATGAAACCTCTCCAAAAGGTCCTAACATACCTATAACAATATATATATATGACACATTTACATGCCTCCATGTGCTCGATGGCTTTATAACTCAACCTCATGCCTCTAAACACCTACACCTGGTCTAGATGAGCACTTGAATCTTGGACTTCAACTTTTACCTGCAACCTCAAAACTCCTATGGGTGCTTTGAAAACTACCAAAACATTCTCTCCATAATGATACTAAGCTCCTCAAGCCACCAAGAAGCTCTAACCATCATGCACCATCACTTAGGCTAGTTAGGTCACCTGATTGGGCTTGTAAGACCAAACCAATCTCATTGAAACTCCATGTCACATCATACCGAAAATCCTCTAAATATAATCCATCATCCACTTTGTTATTAATGGGTATTTACATCAATGAAAAAAACCTAGAGCACAACATGCCAACAATTTCCCCCTTTGTCATTAATGGAAAATCTCCTTAACTTCTCCCCTTTTTATAGTAATGAAAAAGGATACATGTACTACATGAACTTCACCTTTCTCAACTTCATAGGGACATCTCTTTATTGGAAACATCAACCAAAAATTTCATTAAAGCACATACACTAGAAAATCTCACAAAAATATGATTTTTCCCACTTTCATAGCATAGAAACACTGCACTACCCCTAGGAAAGAGCATACACAACACCTAAACATGCCAATAATGATGATAAATATATAGAATCAACTTTCTTACCTCTCTCTTTGAGTCTGAAGCATTACACAACTTCCTTTTTTTGACTTGAGAACATGTTTTCATCTCCTTATACCTTGTTTTGACCTTTTCATGACTTAAAATCACTGTAGCACACCTATCTCTGATGCATATACCATGTGAGAATGCCAAAAATGATGAAACTGAAGAAAAAACATCATCCATTACCTTGTATCGTGAGTTATCTCAACTATTTAAGGCTTAAATTTATCTTCAAGTATTCCATCTCTTGGCCTTCCACAATATTGTGATTAATTTTTCTAAACCAATTCTTTAATGCATTTTATATAACTTTCACAAAGACCTAGAAGCACAAATATACCTTGAAAATCCTTCTTAACACTCCCCCTAGGATTAGGCAGAATGACTCAAAGAAAATCCTAAGAAATTTAACATTATTTCCCATATGTGTATATCAAGGGTTAGCCAAAAACTTGAAATACAAATAAAATTTGAACTAGAATGTGAAGGGACTAAGGACCCCTCCCATTAGGCTTGCCAAATGTATGCACAAATTAGTTAGCTATGTAAGTAGAATTGAAACTAACGAGCTAAAATAAACCTATGCATCATCATGCTAAGAGCTTAAGCAAAGATAACCTATCAACATTTCTACATTAAACATGAAATGAACATTTCAAGCTAATATGCTAAACAAATTAACTTCTATCTCTTATTGAATGCTAAATGAGATGAGATTGAACCTATGTAGATCTCTAGCAATCAAAGAGTTGATTATGTGCTTGAAATCCCAAGGTTTCTAAGAATGGAGTCTTGTCAAATCATGGCTACAAGACCATTTGACATATCTCCATATGACTTCAAAACTTGGGTGGATGAATGCAAGAAATGGAGAAGGCAAGCTCTTCTAATGGAAGAATGCTCAAAGATGATAAAATGGATATAGTGTATGTTCTATGCTCATTTAGGAATGTAGGTGTAAATAGAAAGGTAGGAGGAGGATCCTTATATAGCCCAATGGATAGAAGAATCTCTACATCCCTCTTCATGTGGGATAAATGGAGAGGTTGGGTTAGTTGTGGATAAGGAGGTTTAGAAAGGGTTGAGTCAACCTTAGGAGAGTTTAGTTTGTCCTTTAGTGACCCATGGGGTTTGAGGGGATTTATTAATTAACCAAAGTGATTAATTAATAGGTGTGCAAGCTTATAGAAGATTTTTAGAGGAATAATTAGCATGATTTAGACTATGAGAGAGATTTAATCAAATAAGTGATGATTTATTGATTTAATGGAAGAGGAAGCTAATTAATTAATAATAATTAATTAGTCTAGATAGAAAGAGGAATTAATTAACAAAAGGTCATTAATTGGTGTATTTATTGGATAGAAGGGTTAATTAACTAGTGTAATGTAGCTAATTAATGGTGATAGAGAGAGAAGTGTGCTATATTGACGATATGTCACCAATTTGTAGGAAAGAGGATAATTAGCACAATTTAAGTATTTAAATTGTTCAGGTTAAATTATAGGTGTCTACATTTTCCCCTCTTTGGGGTGGCATAAGTGACGCCACTTCAAAGATAGTAGACAAATAAATTTTGAAGGTAGAAGAAAAATTAGTAGAAGTGAGAGATGCCCCCTCGAGTGTCGATGGGGTGATGAGAGAAGGCGATCAACAATCAAAAAGGTGAGAGAAAGGAAATAGAATAATGGGGAGGAGCAAGATGCCCCAAGTGAATAAGAAGAATAATGTTGATAGGAGAATGATGTAGAGGAGGAATGAAAATGGAAAGAAAAGAGCAAGCTTTCATCCAATGTATTGAAACAACTTTATTGTCATCATATTGCCAAAGATCTACGTCATCGGTCCTTATTAAAAATATAAGCATACGAAAAAATAGGATGACATGAAAATCCATACTACAAAAATTGTCCATTGCTGAAACACCCACTCAATGCAACATACAAAAAGCAATGCAATATGAGAAGGAAACAAGCTCATTTAACAGGGAAAACAAGTACAAACACACATATTCCAACCAACAATGGTCAAGATGGTTGTACAAATGTTTTTTATCAAGCTGAAGATCCCCAAATGTTCATGATTGATGACAAGGGTTAAAAATGATTCCCCAAGAAAGGATACATGCAAGGGAAGATGATGAAGGACACCGGGTCCAATGAGAAAGTGTAGTGCGCTACTACAAAATAGTACCAAGCAACTATATGTGCCCCAGAGTACTAACGAAGCAAAGTGCTAGCTTTGTAAATGGTTGTAAATCTGATGATCCATGAGTCATTTGATCTGTAAAGATGTGAAATTTCCAACAAGATATGGAAAGAATACCATGCGCAAGACACGAGTTTCAAATTATGAGTTGGTTTACCTAGTTTTGTGAATTTTACAATTTTTAGGATTTTTGGAGATTTTTGAAATTTTTTTGGATTTTGGATGGATATATACTTTTTTTTAATTTTTTGATGGGTTGGATGTAGAAGAAAGTAGAAGAATTAGAAAGAATCTCCTAGACACAAAATAAATGCCCTAGGGAGAAGAAAGAAGCAAAGAAGTGACAAATAATGCCCCAACACAATGGAAAATTAATAAAATAATTATTTAATAAAAAATAATTATTCGATGGAGTGTGTAGAAGAAGGGATATCAGCCTAAGAGCAATAAAATTTCCTAGTGAGAAGAAAGGAGTACTAGATGGAAAATAATGCCCCAACACGATGAAAAATGAAAAAAATAAATTATTTAAATAAAATAATTATTCACATGACGAGTAGAAGAAGAGTTAGAGCAATGGCGGTCAAAACAGTCTTCCAGGCATCACAACCGGTGAGAATGGTTTAATATACCCCACCGAGGGGGTAAATCATCATAACCAATTCATTTGTTACCACCACTGCCAAAATTTTACCGCGAGACCCCGATAGTGATGAGGACAATGGTGAGAGGATGAGCCTGCAAGAGACGTGCCGATCGAGTTTGGGAGTACGCCCGACATGCAGACGATGGCTTCTTCATGAGTAGCTTGACCTACTTCGTCAATTTCACATTTAATAGTGTAATTAATGCTTTAATTAGGAGTGTAGAAGTAGGGTATAACACGGTGCAAGCACCCTATGGTCACATATGTACTCCCAAGTGCATGCGTGCACACGTAGGCACTAGAAAACATGTGCGCACATGTGCATATGCCCCAAAAATCATATGTGTGCACACATTCATATAGTACATGCACACACACACACACATGCACTAAACCCTTGGCGTACACACACATGCACATACCCGCGTGCACACGCAGACACTAGAAAACATGTGCACACACGCACATATGCCCCAAAAATCATATGTGTGCCCGCACACATGCATATAGTACATGCACACACACATGCACGAAACCCTTGGCGTACACACACATCGACACTCCGCACGCACATGCAGGCATGAAAACATGGCACATGCACCTTGAGGTAGATGTGCACACGTGCAAACACCAAAAAGGGGGAACACATGCCATAAGGTGTGCACATGCCCAAAAGGAAATGCAAACACCTAGAAGAGACGAATAGGATGAAAAATGCCAAAAAAATGACACTTAGAAGAAAAAATAAAATTTAGCAGGATAGAGAACATAAAAAAGAATAATAGCGTCTAACACATGCCATGTTTTGCAGAGACAATTGTTAGCATTAAAAACATGAGAGTGACACACTCACATATCCAAGATGGAGGGGAGCATACACCAACAAGACTGTGGCATGATGACGATACTACTAGAGGCGATTGGCTTAGGCTATGTAGCGCGGATGCCATCGATTACCCTAGACCATGGCCTATTGACCGCTTTGATTGAGCAATGGAATAGTGAGAGCTAGTGTTTCAGCTCCCCACATGAGAGAGATGACCATCACACTGGAGGACGTGTGGTAGATTTTACGTGTTCCTATTATAGGCTCAATGATTGAGTATACGAGTGATTTTGGTCGATTATGATGACATTAGTGACCTATTTAGCCATGATGAGATACCCCACGAGGGTATGATAGTGTCTTTACATGATTGTATAGCTGATCCAACTCTTCACCAGGACCACTTTACTTGATGGATCTTATCAGTGGGTTCTTACTCACTGATAAGACAGGGACATCATTTCGATGGGATTGATCACATTAGTACACAGATTGTTTAGTGGTGAGCGATACTATTAGGGCCAGTGCATACTTGGCACATTTATACTAGGATCTGCACTGATTACTTACCACCATCAGAAGACGGTGGGGCCAATGTCTTTGTTATAGATATGGTCTTAGGACCATATAGCGATCGGGCACCCGTAGGTGCATTGCACACCTAGGCTCTTAAGGAGCTGAAATATATGGCATGGGTCTCTGTGGGAGATGATGTACGAGGGCACCTAGGTAGCATCTACTACTACCGACGAGAGTTTGACGAGCTGCTGGAGAGAGATATCATCTGGAGGCCCTATAGACACATACAATGGCCTAAGGATGGAGTAGAGCTTAGTTTATATGTGGTAGAGCACTTTCTTCTTTGCAGTCATAGCCGTAACTATATTACCGAGATATACAAGGTAGACCAGTGTCGGGACAATTGGAAGGGTTTAGTGTGTCCCTCAACCTGATATGTGGTATGCTCACCGTGATGTAGAGAGGCGGACCATGGGGCTATGTATATCGGTATTCTCGAGCGAGCTAGATTTTTACAGGTGGTACCACAGGTTTGGGACCCTACCCAATAGGTTAGAGACCTAGGCACCACACCAGATTACATGGCCTGGTATGCAACCATTTTACCATGGTGCTTGACTATATCGATGAAGGCATGGGGAGCAGGTATTTAAGCACCACCCAAGATCCCATATAACATTGATGATGATGATGTAGGTGTAGGTCATGCTAATGATCCTTTTAATGGTCAGCGGCATGATGGGTAGGGTCCAAAGACAGATCCTGATGGAGGCAGGTAGCAAGATCCAGGATAGGGACATGCACAGGGACAGACACATGCAGATGGTCATGAATAGGGTCCTAGGCCTAGATTACGGGACCATGGATAGGTATAGGGCCAGGCATAAGGACAGGCTTTGGTGGTGCTTTTGAAGTTAGCCTGAGGTCAGAGTGGAGATGTCGAGGCATAGCTAGCTGCCTTATAATAGTAGTGGTGAAAGGCGACTTACGGAGAGAGATCGGCCCGATCTCACATTATTGTTGTGATAACAAAGCGTGACTGACGGCTAGAGCCTAGGCCGGCCAAGGAGGAGATGGATCTACACACTTCCAATAGATACATTAGATGGCCACTCAAATGGCTTAGGTGATGAGCCTACTACAATGCACCCACTCCAACTACAGCCAGTGATAGCCGAGAGAGATCGACTTCATGCAGAGAAAGTAGTGGGTCAGGACAAGGTTGGATGACTATCAACAGTGGTAATGACACACATAGATGGGACAACAGTGACAACTCGCACTCACTGAGACTTGGATATAGCGGAGGGAAGAGCCTCCTATTATTGGTCGCTATATTATGAGGTAGTTCTAGTTGGTCAGTGGGCACCCACCTATAGCCAGTAGTCAAGTGGATCGATGAGATCAGAGAGGCCACAAGCATTAGTGGATCAACCACAAGGGCAGCTACACGAGACCATGTGACACACATGTTATAGGTCCTCCTCCATTGCGCATGCTGCCAGCCCAATCCTCTAAGGGTTCTAGTCAGCCATGACCCTCATTATATTCATTGATTGTACTTGTATCATTATATACATACCTCTTATGAAGGTTTTATCATTTTTGATAGTTGTATATGATGTACCAATTTTTTGATGCATGCCTATGATGAAGGCTTTATTTTTTTTATCGATGTATAACATTTTTGATGTATGCCTCTGATGAAGGAATTTATGAGTTGTGCCCTTTGATGGCCCATTTTGTATCGATGATGTATATCCTCTTTGAGATAGACATTTTATACTTGTATACATGGACATTTTGATGTGGCACAGTTGTTATGGGATGATGGAATTTATTGTTTTGATGATTGATTACATGGATTATGGATGTGTCATGATGTTATATGATTTGATTTCACACTTTTGTATGTATCATGATGATAGTTGAGATGTTTTACCACATGTGTTTGATTTTTATATGATAGATCCATAGATGATATCAATTGTATTGTACATGTGATGTTTTAGATTAGTGGACGGGATGACATGATGATATTGGTGCGGGGGGATAGATTTTGATATTTTTGATCCCTCTTGCCCCCATTTGATGATATGATATGTGATGATTAGCTTAACATTCATGTATGATGTATACTTAGATTTTTATTTATATGATGTATAGATGATGTTAGATGTGATGATATTGATGGAAATATGATGATGTGATAAAAAAACTATGTACATGCAACAAGCAAACACAATCAAATGTTAACAAACTTAACCAAATATATAGTGCTAACCAACATGAATTAACACAACTATGTACAATTATTTACAAGCATGCAAAAACACACTTCATATGTACAAGTAAGAATGAATCTAATCTAAGCAAGAAAAGATGAATCTTATCAAAGTATGTCTAAGCAATAAACTATACAAATGTACAAAAAGCAACAACTATACAAGAAAACAATGTACACAAACAAAGCAAGAAACAAGATAAAGTAAGGAAACTAATGTTATGTTTTTGCAAGATTGTTTTGTGAAACAATTTTCCATTGTTTTTGTTTTTTGTGAAACAATTTTCTATTATTTTGTGCTTTTGTGAAACAAATTTCTATTGTTTTTTGGGTTTTTTTGAACATTTGTGAATGTTTTTGTGATTTTTGAACATTTTTGAATGTTTTTGCAAATTTCCAATGTTTTCTAAAGTTATGGATAGGCAAAACCGAGAAAATGGATGCCCCAAAGTTAGAAAGAGAATATACAAGGGCAGGCACCACGTGTGCTTACAAACAGGAAGGTGAAGTCACATATGTGCCCCCAACATTAGATGTGGGATATAAAAAGACCATCCCTTCACCGATTTATAAGAGGAGAAAAATCCAGATCAAGGCTTGACAGATAGGTTCACAGGAATCTCGATGCAGAGTGGAACTAGTCCTAGGCTAAGTAAAAGTACCCTTCAGATACAATATGCTTGTGAACAATGAATCCTCCCAAGGTGCTGAAACTATTTTCACCAAGGGACCTATCCAAAGTGCCACAATTGCGTGGTTTTCACATATGGATGACCTATTTTTCTTTTTTTTTTTCTTAATTTTTAATTTAATTTTTTGTATTTTGACCATTTGTACCTTTTTTTTTATTTACTCTATTAATTTTTGCGCCATGTTTAAGCATATAAAATATTAAGGTGCATGGAATTCATAGGTTCGTAGAGCTCATCACCATTCGGATGGGTAATTTTGTATGCTTCTATACCATATTTGGCCACAATGACATAAGGTCCTAACCAATGCGGTTCAAACTTTCCTTTCTTCTCTCTTTTCGCCCTTGTGTTGAACTGATTTTCTTTCATGACCAAATCTTTGACCTCAAACTGACGAGGTATGATCCTTTTGTTGTAATTTATGGAGACTCTATTTTGATACACTTTGAGATGGTTAAGGGTGCAATGCTTTTCATCTAGGAGTTCTAATTTTTCCAGCCTGGCCACTCTGTAATCCTCATCCTTGTTCTAATAATCCCTAAGAGATATTCTCGGGAAGGAAGCTTGATTTCCAATGGGATGATGGATTCAATTCCAAATACTAGGGAATAGGGTGTCACACTAGTAGGAGTGTGAATGGAGGTCCTATAATCCCAAAGGGTTGGGTGAATTTGTAAATTCTAATTGTGACTTGTCTTACTCACCATATTTTCCATGATTCGAACCAATGTTTTGTTAGTGGCTTCAACTTGCCCATTACCTTGTGGATAATATGGTGTAGACCACTTCAATTTTATTTGAAATCAATGACAAAGGTATTTTAATGTCTTTTTCTTGAATGATTTTCCATTTTCAATAACTATGGCCGTAGGAATGCCATACCGGTAGATAAGGTGATTCATGATAAACTTTGAAATCTGAGCTCCTGTAACATAAGTCAAAGGAATAACCTCCACCCACTTAGTGAAATATTCTATAGCTGTGATGATGTGAGTATGACCATCGATGAGGTAGGGGTGAGATTTCCTATTAAATCCAGTCCCCATTTGGAGAATGGCCATGGGGTTGTGATTGGATGTAATGACTGTGATGGCACATGGATGAAATTTCCATACTTTTGACATAGCATGCATTTCCTTACATAGTTGCGGCATTTTGTTTCCATAGTAGGAAAATATTAGCCTACTCTCAAAAATTTCTTAGCTAGAACCATTCCATTTGTATGGGCACCACATACCCCTTCATTTAACTCTTTGATCACTTAGACTGACTCTTTTATATCTAGACAACGCAATAGATTCCATCATAGCCACGATGATAGAGCGTATCTCCTAAGAGGGTGTAATGGGCTATCTGGTGGATAAGGATTTGTTTTTCAAAATGGGAGATGTCATGAGGGAAGGTGTTGTGTTTAAGATAGGTGTAGATGTGTGCATACCATGGGGAATAGGGACCAACAACTTCACAAGCCAAATATGATTCTGGCATGTCATACGTAGGATGGCGTAGATTCTCAAAAAAGAATGACATGTCATTTCTCTCTAGTGGAATTTGTAGCATAGAACCTATAGTTTCCATAGCATCTACAGATTTTTTTGTGCTCTTGGAATATGCTCAATTAATACACACAAAATACTCTTTCAAAGTTTCCACTAGTTTTTGTAGGGGATGATTTTCTCATCCTTGACTTTATACTCATTGTTAACTTGCTTGATGATCAATTGTGAATCACCAATGATCTTAACGCATAATGGATATCCCATTTGATTTTCTTCTTCATCCCGTGATGAGTGCCTCATATTCCGCAATATTATTTTTACAAGGAAAGCCAAGGTAAAAATATTGAGATATAGGGTCACCTGAAGGAGTAATTAATACCACACCTACCCTTGAACCATGAAAAGTAAAGGATCCATCAAAGTGCACTTGCCACATGAAAGATTCCTTAATATATAATTATGATAGCATCTAAGATCCGCACTTACATGATCTATTCCTAGTAAAGGTGCTTCTGCTAACTGATCAGCGAGTACTTGTCCTTTTACTGACTTTTGATGTACATACTCAATGTCAAATTCACTTAGTAGAATGATCCAATTAGCCATTCTACCTGTAAGGGTGGGTTTTGACAATAGGTACTTAAGCGGGTCAACTTTGGATATAAGCTTGGTTTTAGTATTTAATAGGTAATGAAAAAGTTTTTAGAAGGTAAACACTACAACTAAACAAGATTTTTCAATCTGAGGGTAGTTGAGATCATAAGCAACGAGAGTACGACTAAGATAATACACAAATTTTTCTTTATGGCTGAGGTTATATTGGGCGAGAAACGCACCAATAGAAAATTGAGTAGCATAATTATACAGCAAGAGTGGCTCACATAGAGTTGGAGGCATGAGGACCAGTGGATTGGATGAGTATTGCTTTAAGCAAGGTGAAGGCTTGTTATTGCTCGTCCCCAAATAAAAAACATCCTTTTAAGTAGATGAGTGAATGAATGACACTTGTCAAGAAGTTGCAAAATGAAGTGGTGGATGATTGGATATTTCCTTGTAAGTCGCAGATTTGTTTGATGTTTTGGGAGGAGGCATTTTAGTAATGGAGGTAACTTTAGTTGGGTCTACCTCAATCCCTCTTTATGATACAATGAATCCAAGTAACTTTCCCGATAATACTAAACACACCTTTCTTAGGATTCAATCTAATTTTATTCCCATAGGCATTCAAAGATAGGTCAAAAATCTCAGGGTGATATGTTCTTGTCTTGGATTTCCGAGGATATCATCCACATATTCTTCCATGATGTCATGAATCATATCATGTAAAATCAAGGTCATTTCCCTTTGATAAGTTACTCCTACGTTTTAAGGCCAATGGGCATCACTTGATAACAAAAGTCCCCCAGGGGGTTGTGAAGGCCGTCTTGTGTTGATCCTCATATGTGATTTTGATTTGATTGTAGCCTGAAAAACCATTCATAAGAGATAACATTTCATATCCTACAGTTGAATCAACAATCATATCAATATTGGGAAAATGGAAATAGTCTTTTGGGCATGCCTTATTAATGTCTCTAAAATCTATACAGATTCTGATCCCAACAGGTTTCTTTTGTACAGGGACTATGTTTGATATCCATTCTGAGTAATCAATAAATATAATGAATCCTACCGCTAGCAATCTTTCTAGCTCTTATTTAACTAGAAGAGGCACCCGTGGATGCATTTTTCTAAGCTTTTATTTGATGGGCTTGTCATTTTCATGCACTACTAGGTTATGCACTACCAAAGTTGGGTCCAAGCCTAACATATCCTTATAGGACCATGCAAATACATCTCCACATTCCCGCAGAAGCATGGTGAATGTTTTTGTTCTCATGTTGAGAGTGAAGCTCCTAGTTTGACTATCTTTAGATTGTCTTATGTTCCAATATTCACATCAATGGTTTCTTCCACTAGAATTTTTGACAAATCTTCCATACGCATAGGATCATGAGGAAGATTGAGATCTTCTTCCAAGGGTGTCTCTACGATATTTTCACCCATGGAATGGTCACTTTTCTTGTCCATTTATTTTTTTACTTGTTTGTCAGCCAACGCCTTAAAGAGGTTTTCACTGTGTGACTTGGAATTTTGTTCTTGCCAAGGCTTTTTATTGGAACTTTTTCCCTTGCTTTTTCTTAAGTTTTACTAACCAAGAAGCTCACATTCCTCATCGAAGTACACACATGTATCTAATTCAATGTAGAAAATTTTCTTATGGTCTCCAATCGGAATTGTATCTTGAATGCCCATGAATTCTGTAATGGCTTCGTCATTTTCAAAGAGATCCAATGGCACGTGATGTTTTTGGTCCCATTCAACAAGGAAAGGGTAAACAAGGTCAATTTTAGGTTCTGTGGGGGTTATGGTAAGGACAAAGTGGTATCCATGAATAGGTTCATGGAGGCAAGATCCTTGTATTGGCTACAGTGGGAATTTATGTCATTGTCTAAATAATCAGAGCTACCTTCGTGCTTAGAACATGTGGCATCTTGATCATTGGGGTGTGATCCATAGGGTTGAATGTTGATGTCATATCTTTCCATCTTGAAATGTGGAAGAGGAATTGGTTCTCTTGGTCCTTGCTCATTCTTTCCACATCAATGACCCTTGTAGCCCATGGAATACATCATTCAACTAGACTTCTCATACTCAAGGATTTGGTAGCAAGTTGGTTGAGTATCTTCTAGGCTTATGCTTAGAATCCACAATTTATGCTTATGCTTAGAATCCACAATTGAAAGGAAAGAATTTAAGCTCATAAACACCAACAAATTTTATCCTGAAACCTCCAGAGGAGGAAAACTAGTCGAGAAGGGAAATTGCTCTTTCTTCCCACTTTTATTAGCCAATTCAAAATAACAAGTACAAAATTTACAATAAGTATGAAAGAGAAGTAGATAATATCTCACACTTCCTCCCAAATACTTGTTTGCTCTGTCTCAACACTCCTTTCTTCTACAAAACACAATTCCAACACTAAGAACTTCTTGCTCACTTGCTTTCATGCTTCGATGATCCTATTCTCTTCTACAAACATGTATTTATAGCCTTTCTCATGTCCTCCCATGCACTAGAGAATGGGAAAGGTCATGGAGGAGAAGAGACATGAACAACCTTCCAAATTCTGGGTGTTCATTTCATATTTTTGTTTTCTGTCTCAAAAGAGCCAGAACCACCACCCAAAGCAAAGTGCATCGGTGGTCCCAAGACCACCACCTTGGTTGGGGGTGGTTCAGAACCACCGCTCTACATAGAGCGGTGGTCCCTTACTAAAAAAAGATAGAACCTCCGTGTGTTTTTTTCCTTCTTCGTGCTGATTGATTTGATGAAGTAGAGTCATTTTGATCCCTATGGATCACACCTCCCTTCTTAGGAGGATTTTGGTCCCACAAAATCTTAGTGGGGGAGTAGATGAGGAAATAATTCCCTCACTTTCTCCTTTTGAGTACCACCGGGCCTGCCTTGGTGTCTTTCCTTTCAGTCCAATCTGCCAAGACTCTCCTGCGGGACCTCTCCTAGTCTCTCTGACCTTCTACTATAACACTACATCCTCCTCCAATTCACCTCATGAGTCCAAGATGCAATCCTCAATGGAAGGTAAAAACTGTAGTCCTTCATCTTCATCTAGCATGGATGGCTCATATAGGTGCAAGTTCTCACAGTTTACTATAGAGTACATCCTCATAAATGATGGTAAATCAAGTCAAAAGCATTTTCTCCAACCTTACTCCAATATGGTGAAGGGCCCATATCGTAGTGGCTTGAGCTTTCCGTGCTTGACCTTGTAGTCTCTCCTTTCTCAAGTAAAGCCAAACTCTATCTCCAACATGAAGCTTATGTTCCTCCTATGCTGATCGTGCCTAGCTTTGTACTTGGCTTGAGATTTCTCTAGCTATTCTTTGACTTTGAGATGGATTTTCCGATCCTCTCAATGAATTTGTTTTCTCTAGTCACCTCTGTGTCTCATGTCTCCTCCTCATCCTGCTTCCCAACTGCTATGTCCAATGGATTTGTAGGTAGATATCCCAAGCATGCTTCAAACGGTGACTTCATAGTGGATGTGTGTACTTCCCGATTATAGGAATGTTGAATGTAGGCTAAGGACTCATCCCAAGTCCTTGGATATTTGTTGTTATACCCTCTAGATCAACTATACCAAAGTCCTTTTACCACCTCTATCTGTCCATCTGTCTGTGGATGGAAAGTTGTGCTCCTCTGTAACTTGGTATCCATCTTGTCCCACAAAGTAGTCCAAAACTTCCCCAAGAACCTAGAATCCCTATCAAAAATAATAGACTTTGGCAAACCAAAATGCACCCATACATTAGCAAAGAAAATATCTGTAGCCTCATGTGCTTTTACTATCTTTTTACATGCCATAAGAATACACATCTTACTAATCTATCAACAACAACATATAGATAGTCATGGCCATGTTTAGACATAGGTAATCCTCCTACAAAATCCATAGAAATGTCCTCCCACATGGATGAGTAGGTACTGGAAAAGGCATATACAAACCTCCTTCCTAGTCTTAGGCTTGCTAGGTACAACAAAGTTTACATCCACGTATAAATTTTGATACTTCTTCTTGCATATTGGGCCAATACACGTACCTTTTCAAGTGGGCTAGGGTCTTACCAACACCAAAATGTCCCACTACTTTCGAGGTATGTGCTTCCCTCATCAATAGAATTCTTTCTTCTTTTAGCACACAAAGCTTCCCCATCGGTAGAGCAGCCCCATCCTTGAGATAACAATCTTCAATCCCTATCCTTTCAGTCCCTTTAGGACTGCAACTACTGAAATGTCACCCCAAAGTCTTTCCTGGGCATATGCCTCTCCATAAGCTTCCTTCGTGAAGGGCTCGATCTGAGAGATAGTGGCCAAACAGAAAAATTCTCCTGTGTGGGTGGCCTAGACAACATGTCTGCCACCAAATTTATACTACCCTTCTTGTATTTGATCACCAAGATGGAACTACAAGGAACCCATCCATTTGTAGTGCCTTGCCTGCTGCAATTTAGACTGTGCTTGCAAATACTAGAGAGGTTTGTGGTCAGTGTGCACAATAGTTTCTTTACCCAACAAATAATGCTTCCATTTTTTAATTTCCTAAACTAGTGCATACATTTCCTTATCATATACTGAATATCCTTTAACTGCTGAAGTGAAAGTTTCAAAATGATAACATACGGGTTTACCTCCTTAAGCAACACTACGCCCATGGCATAATCACTTGACATCTATCTCTACTTCAAAAGGCTACTGCAAATTAGGAAGAGAAAGTACTGAGCATGACTAATCTTGTATTTCAATAACTCAAAGGATTTGTCTTGTTCCTTACCCCAGTCAAAACCCTTACTCTTTGTGGCCACTATGTGTAGAGGTGTTGCAATCATGGAGAAGCCCAAAATGAACTTCCGCATGTACTGTACTACTCCCACAAAAATCCTAGTCTTTGTGGCTCCTGTTGGTGTTGGCCAATTAGTGATGGCTTCCACCTTCTTTGATCCACTCGTAGCTCTCCTCCTCCAACCACGTGCCCAAGATAGACAAGTGACTGTTTGGAAAATTCACATTTCTTCATATTACAAAGCAATTGTTTCTCCCTGAGAACTTGCAAGACTTGTTGTAAATGAGTTAGATGTTCTTCCCATGTGGCACTAAAAATCAAGATATCATCTAGATATACAATGACACATGAATCTATGAAATCCCACAATACATCATTCATCAATCTCATAAATGTAGCGGGTGCATTGCATAACCCAAAAGGAAGTACTAACCATTCATACAAACCCTATGTTTTGTTTTGAAGGTAGTCTTCCATATATCCTCCTCCTTCATTCTGACTTGGTGATAACCGACTTGAGATCCAACTTCATGAAGAATTTGGCATGTTGAAGCTGGTCCAAGAGATCATCTATGTGGGAAGTGGATATTTGTTCTTTATGGTGATCTTGTTCAAAGCGCGGTAGTCGATGCACATTCTCCAAGAACCATCCTTCTTTGGCACGCACCATCACAATAGGTGAACCACATGGTGAGGTGCTCAGACGTATCACCCTTGGTCTAGTAGTTCCTGAGTTGTTTCTTTACTTCAGTACTTTCTCAAGCAAGGATTTCCTATACAACCCGATGTTCGGTAGAGGGACTCTGCAATAGCTGAATCTCATGCTCTACTTCCCATTTTTGTGGTAACCCACCGGGAGCCTAAATACTTCCCTAAAAAGACTAAATAATACTATCCAAATCCTCCTTTCCCTAGGTTAAAAATATCTCTAAACTTCTACCCCATCTTGTTTATCCTTTAACAAAAGTAAACAAAATTGATTATGATTTTCCTGAATAAGTCATTTTTCTTGGTTAGCACTCACCATAGTAACCCATGTCTTACACTGGTGTGCCCGGATGTTGTAGCTGATCCCATCCTTGACCCATCTGTACCAGTTTTCCCTTCTCATAAATATAACATCCCTAATATACAAGTAAGGACTCCCAATACAACATCAAAAGCATCAAGTGGAATAACGTCAGCTTCCAAAACATCAATATACTAGGAATTTATCCCAAACTTGACCTTACATCTTCTTATTACCTGAATTTCAACACCCTTCTTCACCCAACCCAAAGGATAAGGGTGTGGATGCTCATAAGTCTCAAGACCAAGCTTCTTTACAACTACGCTTCAGAAAATCAAGTTAGACTGAGAACCGGTATCAACCAAAGCATTTACCTTAGTTCTCTTGATCTAGATTTTGATCTGGAATAGTATACTCATCTCCTCTTCTTCTGTCCATGTTGGTGGTCATGCATCCAAGCCTTTCATCTACATCAGAGTCATCTTCGATTTCCACCTCCCCTTCTTTTTTACAGCTTGTCATGGACTTCTTTGAGTCCTTGGTTTGGTTCTTCGATGTAACTCCGGATGCAACTTCCAACATGTAGCATCAAGTATGACCATTAATATCACAGTTCTTGCAAAAATTCTTGGGATCTTTACAAGTATTTAAAGTAGTGGCAACTTGTTTACCTTTCCCTTTCCACTTACCCTTGTTACTTGTTTTCCCATACTCTTTTTTTTTGATTTGTCAATTGCTTTTCCCTTGGCTCTGCTTCTCCTTGCTTCTTTTCATCATCTATGTAGTATGCTTGCACACACACCTCATTGAGATCTTTGGGCTTTGTGGAGATGAATTTTCTTCAAAGGTGAGTGTGAAGTCCTCCCAAGTACTTAGTCAAAATATCCTCATCCTCCAAGTCCATGTTTAGCAACATGGCCTACCTCCAAACTCCGTAGTATAGTCCTACACACTTTGACCACTTCCTTGTCTAAAATACTACCATTTAATCATTTGGTCAGTCTTGTGGCCAATAGGATAGAAGTTAGCTCTAAGTAATTCTTTAAATTCTTGCCAAGATTTCACAATAGGACGCTTCTTCTTTTCACAAGTGGTTAGATGGGTTTCCCACCAAACCAGAGCGTGTCCCTCCATTTTGAGATGTGCAAAGGTGATCCTTTGTGCCTCAATGACATTATGGACACTAAAGTAGACTTCTAACTATTTTAACCATTTATCAAGCAACTCTACATCTACTTGTCCTTCAAAGCTTTTAATATCAACTTTCATCTCAACTTTAAAAGGAGTATGATCAGATTTTACCTTTTCTCTTGCGTTTGAAGTCTCTTCTTCATGCTCTTCCCCATAAATTTCCTCATGGTGGCTCCTTCCTATGCCAAAATTTTCAGCTAAGCCCCGAACCACTGAGTCCATGGAGTCTTGCTTGACAGAAGTTGTCTTCTACAAATCAGCAAGCTCTTCTTTCCTTCTAAACATCCTATCCATCATGGTCTCCAACATCTCGATTCTACGACCAAGTTCTCTTCCTCCATTTGTCCCCGAATTCTCTAGTTTCCACTTCTTTGTAGAAATTTCTGATCGCAAGGTAAAGCCTCTTCACCTTTAGATCTCATCATTGTCATACAAATCCAAGAACGAATACCAAAGTCCTGGATACTTGTTAGCTCTGATACCAAAATGATCTGTAAACTCTTCAACTTTGGAATTATCCACAGAATCACAAAATAAACGTTTTTGTTCTACTTTCTATTAGAAAATGACAGAGATAGCTAGTGAATGAATTATGCTTATGCTTAGAATCCACAATTGCAGGAAAGGAAAGAATTTAAGCTCATAAACACCAACAAATTTTATCCTGGAAACCTCCAGAGGAGGAAAAACTAGTCGAAGGGAAATTGCTCTTTCTTCCCACTTTTATTGGCCAATTCAAAATAACAAGTACAAAATTTACAATAAGTATGAAAGAGAAGTAGATAATATCTCACACTTCCTCCCAAATACTTGCTTTGCTCTGTCTCAACACTCCTTTCTTCTACAAAACACAATTCCAACACTAAGAACTTCTTTCTCACTTGCTTTCATGCTTCATGATCCTATTCTCTTCTACAAACATGTATTTATAGCCTTTCTCATGTCCTCCCATGCACTAGAGAATGGGAAAGGTCATGGAGGAGAAGAGACACAAACCTTCCAAATTCTAGGGTTGTTCATTTCATATTTTTGTTTTCTGTCTAAAAGAGCCAAGACCACCACCCAAGCAGATCGAGGTCTCAGACTTCCACCTTGGTTGGGCGGTGGTTTTGTAACCACCGCTCTACACATAGAGTGGCGGTCTGTTACTAAAAGATATAAACCTCTGTATTATTTTTCCTTCTTCATGCTGACTGATTTGATGAAGTAGAGTCATTTTGGATCAATACATGAAACTTCATCTGATGACAAGTGGAACCTACTTACATGGGTAATGTGATTGTGCTAGTTTATTCCCACTTCACATTTTCATAAGCAGTTATGGTAATGATGTGGAACTAGATATTCTTATGTATGTCCCAATTTCTTAATTAATTTCAATGTGCATATATTCAGCCCTAATTCATTGTCCACAAGCACCCGTTTTATCTTTCGGTGGGTAACAAATACCTCAATATATAGGGGATATTATGTGTTGGATCTTCAATAGGGATCTCCTATGATTAAAAGATATGTACTTAGTTGGTACAATATTGGCCACCGCAGCTTAAAGATGTGAATGGTCTACTTCTAGTGGCACTCCTAACCCTGAAGAGTTTTTTTACAAGATTTCCTTATGTACATTTGATATTTTGAGAAGATCCAAGATTGAAATCTTAACAAACATCTTCTCAAGTTGTTTTAAGAGGCTATACCTACCATCTTGCAGGGTCAATGGAGAGGGTTCAGGAATCATGAGGCAGGAGCACCTTGTTACTACAACAAAATCCTTTCCCTTGATCCAAATGGTGTACACAAGGTCACTAGGAGAGCAGATACATCCAATGAGAAAATAGTAATGATTATTTTCCTTCTTGGTATATATATAATTTGCTACTTTGTAACTCTGGGATGACTCTCCTCGATCCGACTTTTTCTCATCCGACTTACCATGTTTAGGGAATGGTTCTTTGAATATTCCCATCTTTTCATTTGGCATCTAAGTTTTCTTCGGGTATCCACTTCTATCTCCCCATTGTTGATGATATCTTGGATGTAGTGACAAAGTCTTAAACATTTGTCTATTTTGTGTCCCTTGACACAATATAATTCACAATAGTCATGCTCTTTGTACCATGATGGTTTTGGAGCATTTTCATCAAATGGTTGTGTCATGGGATAAGTCACCATGTGAGACGTATCCAATTGCTTCAATATGGCCTAAAAAGCTCATTGAGAGGAGTGAACATTCTACATTTAGGTGGTGGTTGAATAGGTCCTTTGGTCAGTTTAAAAGGTTGACCAGTTTGAACCATTTATATGCATTTGGAATATGTGATTCTGTCTCCCACCACGTTCTTATTTTAGTTAAATATTATCATATTTTCCGTAGGCTTTGCATTTTGGTTATCCTTAGAGTGTGGTTTAATGGTTCCTTTGGAAATAAGGGCTTTCTCTATTTGAATGCCCTTTTTAATAACCTCTTCAAGTTGCAACACAATACATTTGCAGATAAAAGGTGATGTCCGGGTGGATATTAGGTACAAACATACTCACTATCTTTTTTTCAGGGAATGCACAAGGGAAGTGACTAAATTATCCCTCTCCATTATTGCAGGAAGCTAACAAACATGTCATTGGGACATTATTTAGTTCCACACAAGTCTGCCATGCTTATGTCTCTTTTTATGTTGTACAAGAAGTGTCGTACAAACCTTTCTTCTAGTTCATGCCATGTGAAAATAGACCCACGAGGTAAGCGAGTGAACCATTCCAACGTTTAGCCCCCTAGACTCTTTGGAAAGAGTCAAATGAGGTAATTGTCACTATAGCCACTTCTACACATGCCATGTAAAAAAAAATTACATGGTCTCGTGGGTCACCTTTCTCTTTATATTTGACAAATTTTGGCATGTCAAAATTTTTAGGGAAGGATTTAAGCATCATAGTTTTGTCAAATGGATGGGGACATAGCTCTTCATATTTATACTTTCTTCGTTATTTCCCATATTACTCTCTTGGAGGCTTGTAAGTTTCACTTTCATATATTTCATTTATTGAGTGAGTAATTTTTCTTTGGTAGGAGAAGTAGGGATACACACACACACACACACACACACACACACACCACACACACACACACACACACACACACACACACACACACACACACACACATTGTGTTCAATTGTCTTCTCTCCTTGATTGTCCATTTTAAGTTCACTAATTTTGACCTTAGGTTTTCCTTTTGTACATGAGAGGTTAAAATATCTAATTTTTAACTAAGGTTACAATTTTTTTGTTGAATAGTGACATCTTCTTTAAGAGGTTCCTCTTCTTCTTCATACTGTGGAGGTTGTTCAATTTTCATGTTCTATTCTGACTTTATGTGGTACTTTAAGGAAAGGTATTTTATATCCTACTACATTATCATTTCCCACATTAGAGGTAAAAGCATGTCCATGTGTTAAGATATCATCCATGTTAATAAGAGGTTTCTCCTCTTCATTAACATCATTTGTAGGTGGGATTATCTCTTGTTCGATAGGAATTTTGGCTCCCAACTCCACAACTCATGTTAGTACCTGATCCTTGTTTCTAAAAAGGAATTCATCTAATAAGGTGGGGTCAAAATCAAACTCCACATGTGGTGATTCCAACTCATCACTGCTATGATCTATCATTTCTTCTACCTCTTTCTCTCATGCGAAGAATAAAGGCCCAAGATCATGGCCAATAAAAGGGTTTGACCCTTATTTTTTTAGGCTTCCCAAGTTTGTATTTTTCTTGCTTCCAAAGCCTATTTTTGAGTCCTAATCTTGTTTTAGGAGCCATGATGTGTAATAGTTTCACTAAGGTATCTATGAATGTGTTCAAATATTTTTATCAAACCTAAGTGAAAAAAAGAATGTCAAGAAATCAAGGTATGTTATGAATGTCAAAGAACCAACGTGACACAATGATTTTCTCTTAAATGAACGAGCCAAACAATAATCAATCACACAATGTTGAGTTTCAAACCAAATAATCAAATGAAGTACTTCCTAAATTTTTCTTCGAAAAGGTAGTTGGTGTCATATGATGATTAACAAAATGTCCCTACTTATGTCGAGTTCAAAGAAATGAACAAGGCGTAAGTAATAACAAGAAGTTAATGCGACCTCCAAACAAAGTATACTAGAAGCAAGCCCAAATTCAATCAAGACCTATATTCCAAAAGGTGTCAGTTATGATTGTGAGTTACACAACAATTTCCCCAAGATATGTTAACCAAACTTTACGAGAAAGTAAGGTATTGATATCAAGATGATATTGATATAACACGCACAACCGGTAATAATTTACACTCTTCAGAATCAAGGTAATAATTGAAATCAAACTAAAGTGATAGTATACCTAGTAATTGTTACAAGTGTATATAGCGTAGCCTTACAATATAGATATTTAGGTCAAGTTTACAAGAAATAATACGTAAATACAAAAAATTGTAGTGACAGATATAAACAAGATAACCATTCAAAGGAGAATTAAAGTGATGAACCAAGCCTAACTACGGTGATGATATTGATGTGGGTATCAAGATCAAAAAGGCTAATAATGATCTTAAGACGTCTCCACACACTTTAGACGTTTAACAACCCGATCGTAAATATGGATGGGTGTAAACATACAAAAAAGTGGTGAAAATAATCAATTCATAACGCAAAGGTAGTCACTCTTCTTTTGATCAACAAAGTGTCGAAAGAAAGTGAAGGAAGTAGATCAATTGGGGTTGAAAAATGTTGGCCTCACTTTGGCAGAGTTTCGCCTCGCCTTAGGGAAAGTGAAAAACTAAGCAAAATTAACACTTCACACATTTTGTGATGAACAATAGCTCTCAACTCAAATTGGCTTTGATGTGGTCCAAGTTGGCTCTTGGTCAAAGATAGCTTCCTAGGTGGTTCACTCAACTAGGTGTCACAAGTCATCTAAGAGCGAGCTCAATTTACCAAGAAAAGTCACATTGACTAATTCTTGGAGTATCTCGACTTTACTTTACCCCCTTCAAGAACAGTGGGCAATAAATGCATCCATCGTGTACTCTCACTGGGGTCACGATACAGATGAATTGTGACACTAAATCTCACAAATGGTAATACTAGTCAAGTAGGTTGTGCGGAGCATTTCCCGTTTCATCCACAAGGTTCCTTCTTGCATGGACTACTTTGGGGTTCCTAGGACCTCCCCCATTGTTGTAGCTTAAGACTTATGCCAAAGGGGTTATGTCCTAGTTTTAAGCATACATGACATACCCTTATCCAAACTTGAAAATATAGTGTGATGATTATGGTCTATTTTTTTTTATCTTTTTAAATTGGACGCGGTTTGCTTGAACACCTTTTGAAACCAGTATTAGTAGTTTAATTTTGTTTCAACGCCACCTTTTCTTTGACAAACGTTTTTGGTTCTGCACAATGGATTAGTAATTTTCCATGAAAATAATAAATGTCATTTTTGATTCTCAAGATCTCCCTAAGATGCAAGAGAAGAGCATACATGACGCAAAATCCAAGAAATCAACAAATGGAAACACTTAATTCAAATGTGAAATATATCTTTTCTCAATTTGGACATTCAACACATTCTCAAAGCAATAAAAGACATAAGAATCATTTATGATTCCCAAGATCGCCCCAAAAGATGTGAGGGAAGAGCATACGCGACCTTACTCTTATAATTAAACATGCAAGGTTTATCCAATGTCTAGTCTAGTATACCCATGCAAAAATAAAACTTGTAATGATGTTAGCACTTTAGGACACAAATTTTTGGAAACCTAAAATTAATATGCCAAATCAGACCAAAGTACATGTGCGTGGGTTAAGTCATGTGCGTGTGGATTAGGGTGGTTGTGCCCCTCTGTGTAAATATAAAGGTAAATTGTGCCTACGCCACCCGAGAGATTCCTATGCTAGGATATGGGTGTGTACACTAAGGTACATGCATGTGTGCCAAGTTTAGCAAAAAGGCACTATGGAAATTCAAATAGTGTGCCTATGCTACCCGAGAGGTGTCTATGCCAGATATGGGTGCTTGCACCACAGTACAAACCAAAAATGTGTGCACCAGCAGAATTATGTGTGCGCCAAGGTTAGGGTGTATATGTCAGGGTTAGGGTATGTGCACCATCTTGATAGGTTTTTGACAATGAGAAAAGTACAATATAGGAGCATAGTGTGTGTGCAAGGATGTGTGTGATCGCACCTAGTTTAGTGTGCCTGTACCAAGGTTTGTGTACATGTGCCTATCTTGCAGTCAAAATATGGCCAATGACACCAACAAGCTCAAAATACTCCAAATTTTAGTATGTTAGCTTGAAATTGACAACAATCCATTATAATTAAAGCTCTAAATGAGATCCTACTATTTTTAAAGAAAGGTTACAAAGGATATAGAATGGGGTTAGAACACTCAAGAAACCCCACAATTTTGTGCAAGACCAATCAATGGACCATCAATTAAGAAGTAAACAAGGATTCCTACTTTGCATACATTAGTTTAAAGCAAACAAGCAAACTTAACAAATATAATTACCCTATATTCTTGAAAGCTTAAGTAAGTGAACCTAATAAGGATCTAAGCAATCAGTTTGTGCTTAAGAGAATGGGATCTCACCATTAATGGCTTTAAGGCCAATGATTATTCTTATTTACTCCATAGTGTGTGGTGTGTTGCAAAGGATAAAGAAAATAGCTCAATAAGATGAAATAAAAATCCTAATCTTGGCAATAATACTATAGTTTAGGTTAGAGGGAAGAAGTGTTCTTGAAAATGAGAGGGGGTAGTGGGCTATTTATAGTTTTCCATTTGGGAAAGTGGGGAAATTTTGGTGCATGTGGGACTAAAGGATAAGTCAAAAATTTAATTAGGGAGTCTAAGTAAGCTTTGAATGGTTTAGAAGAAGTTGATCGGGGTTAAGACTAGTTAAACTTGGTTAGGCTAGTTAATCCTATTTAGAGAATATTAGGGTTTTGAGGTCTAATCAATCCAATGAAATGGATTGATAGTCTAGGAAGCTAGTAGAAGTAGCCTAGAAGAGGATAAGAAGATGATTTAGCCAAGAAGAGGCTTATATTAGCCTATTTAATTGACTTATAAGAGGAATATGACTAAAAGAGTGTCGTAAGAGGGGAGTTAGATAGGTCTAACTGACTATATGTCATCAATTTGCAAGGAGGAGAATAGTTAGTGCAATATTAGGAATAATAGTGCTTTGATCAAACTATAGGTGTCTACATTTTCCCCTCTTTGGGTGACGTAAGCTACATCACTTCAAAGAAAGTAGACAAACATAAATGAGTAGAATTGTTTTTGAAGGGGTAGAAGAAAAAAATAATTATCTAAAGGGATGCCCCTCAAGTGTCGATGGGGTGATGGAAGAACCCGTTCAATGATAAAAAAGAGAATAGAATAAAGAAATAAAAAATCAAAAAGAAGATTAGAGAATAACAAGAAAGAGGGATATTGAGCTATCCACAAACCAGTGCAAAGAATTTTTAATCATAATTTTGCTTAGAATCCTCATCATCGGCCCTTATTAAAATGAAAAAATATGATGGAAGCGTAAAATGACATGAAAATCCAAGATACAAAAAACCATCCCTTGCTAAAACAAAAAATCCATGCAACATACAAACATGTAATGCAATACGAGAAGTAAACAAACTCAGATAACAGGGAAATAAGTACAATCACACAAACTTCAAACCAATAACATCCAAGATAGTTGCACAAATAATTTTTATCAAGATGTAGTCCCAAATGTTTTGATAAATGAAAAGGGTTTAAAATGATGCCCCAAGAAATTTTTATATGCAAGGGAAAGGATGGAGGACACTTGGGTCTAATGGAAAAGCAATGTGCATGACGAAAATAGTACCAAGCAACTGATAGTGCCCC